>CM064878.1:10778866-10974675 GCA_003313485.2 Penstemon barbatus
AGGGTAAGTCGATTAAAAATCGAAGAAATCAGTAAAAAAACGTGTTAAAATGTTTTTTTGGGAAAAAAGTTAGCTTAAAAAAGGGTTAAAAGGGTAAAGTCACTTTAAAAATCGAAGAAATCAATGAAAAATGAGTTAAAATGTTTTTTGGGAAAAAAGATAGCTTAAAAAAGGGTTATAAGGGTAAAATCAGTGAAAAAATCGAAGAAATAGGTAAAAAACGTGTTAAAATGTTTTTTGGGAAAAAAGTTAACTTAAAAAAGGGTTCAAAGGGTAAAAGTCAGTTTAAAAATCGAAGAAATCAATGAAAAACGAGTTAAAATGTTTTTTGGGAAAAAGTTAGCTCAAAAAAAGGGTTAAAAGGGTAAAGTTAGTGAAAAAAACGAAGAAATCAATACAAAACAAGTTAAAATGTTTTTGGGAAAAAAGGTAGCTTAAAAAAGGGTTAAAAGGGTAAAGTTAGTGAAAAAAACGAAGAAATCAATAAAAAACGAGTTAAAATGTTTTTTGGGAAAAAACGTAGCTTAAAAAAAGGGTTAAAAGGGCAAAATCAGTGAAAAAATCGAAGAAATCAATAAAAATACGAGTTTAAATGGTTTTTGGGAAAAAATATGGCATAAAAAAGGTTTAAAAGGGTAAAGTTAGTGAAAAAATCGAAGAAATCAACAAAAAACGAGTTAAAATGTTTTTTGGGAAAAACGATAGCTTAAAAAAGGGTTAAAATGGTAAAGTTAGTGAAAAATTCGAAGAAATAAATAAAAAACGAGTTAAAATATTTTTTGGGGAAAAAGATAGTTTTAAAAAGGGCTAAAAGGGTAAAGTTAGTGAAAAAATCGAAGAAAGCAATAAAAAACGAGTTAAAATGATTTTTGGGAAAAAAGTTAGCTTAAAAAAGGGTTATAAGGGTAAAGTCAGTTTAAAAATCGAAGAAAGCAATAAAACGAGTTAAAATGTTTTTTGGGAAAAAAGATAGCTTATAAAAGGGTTAAAAGGGTAAGTCAGTTTAAAATTCGAAGAAATCAGTAAAAAAACGTGTTAAAATGTTTTTTGGGAAAAAAGATAGCTTAAAAAAGGGTTAAAAGGGTAAGTCAGTTTAAAATTCGAAGAAATCAGTAAAAAAACGTGTTAAAATGTTTTTTGGGAAAAGGGTTAAAAGGGGAAAGTCACTTTAAAAATCGAAGAAATCAATGAAAAACGATTTAAAATATTTTTTGGGAAAAAAGATAGCTTAAAAAAAGGGTTAAAAGGGCAAAATCAGTGAGAAAATCGAAGAAATCAATAAAAAACGAGTTAAAATGTTTTTTGGGAAAAAAGATGGCTTAAAAAAGGTTTAAAAGGGTAAAGTTGGTGAAAAAATCGAAGAAATCAATAAAAAACGAGTTAAAATGTCTTTGGGAAAAAAGTTAGCTTAAAAGAGGGTGAAAATGGTAAATTAGTGAAAAAATCGAAGAAATCAATAAAAAACGAGATAAAATGTTTTTTTGGAAAAAAGATAGCTTCAAAAGCGGTAAAAACGTTAAAGTTAGTGAAAAAATCGAAGAAAGTAATAAAAAACGAGTTAAAATGTTTTTTGGGAAAAGTTAGCTTAAAAAAGGGTTATAAGGGTAAAGTCAGTTTAAAAATCGAAGAAAGCAATAAAACGAGTAAAAATGTTTTTTGGGAAAAAAGATAGCTTAAAAAAGGGTTAAAAGGGTAAGTCAGTTTAAAATTCGAAGAAATCAGTAAAAAACGTTGTTTTTTGGGAAAAAAGATAGCTTAAAAAAGGGTTAAAAGGGTAAGTCAGTTTAAAATTCGAAGAAATCAGTAACGTGTTAAAATGTTTTTTGGGGAAAAAGATAGCTTAAAAAAGGGTTAAAAGGGTAAGTCAGTTTAAAAAATCGATTAAATCAGTAAAAAAACGTGTTAAAATGTTTTTTGGGAAAAGGGTTAAAAGGGGAAAGTCACTTTAAAAATCGAAGAAATCAATGAAAAACGAGTTAAAATATTTTTTGGGAAAAAAGATAGCTTAAAAAAAGGGTTAAAAGGGCAAAATCAGTGAGAAAATCGAAGAAATCAATAAAAAACGAGTTAAAATGTTTTTTGGGAAAAAAGATGGCTTAAAAAAGGTTTAAAAGGGTAAAGTTGGTGAAAAAATCGAAGAAATCAATAAAAAAACGAGTTAAAGTGTCTTTGGGAAAAAAGTTAGCTTAAAAAAGGGTGAAAATGGTAAATTAGTGAAAAAATCGAAGAAATCAATAAAAAACGAGTTAAAATGTTATTTTGGAAAAAAGATAGCTTCAAAAGGGGTAAAAACGTTAAAGTTAGTGAAAAAATCGAAGAAAGCAATAAAAAACGAGTTAAAATGTTTTTTGGGAAAAAAGTTAGCTTAAAAAAGGGTTATAAGGGTAAAGTCAGTTTAAAAATTTAAGAAAGCAATAAAACGAGTTAAAATGTTTTTCGGGAAAAAAGATAGCTTAAAAAAGGGTTAAAAGGGTAAATCGATTAAAAATCGAAGAAATCAGTGAAAAAACGTGTTAAAATGTTTTTTGGGAAAAAAGTTAGCTTAAAAAAGGGTTAAAAGGGTAAAGTCACTTTAAAAATCGAAGAAATCAATGAAAAACGAGTTAAAATGTTTTTTAGGAAAAAAGATAGCTTAAAAAAGGGTTATAAGGGTAAAATCAGTGAAAAAATCGAAGAAATCGGTAAAAAACGTGTTAAAATGTTTATTGGGAAAAAAGTTAACTTAAAAAAGGGTTCAAAGGGTAAAGTCAGTTTAAAAATCGAAGAAATCAATGAAAAACGAGTTAAAATGTTTTTTGGGAAAAAGTTAGCTCAAAAAAAGGGTTAAAAGGGTAAAGTTAGTGAAAAAAACGAAGAAATCAATACAAAACGAGTTAAAATGTTTTTGGGAAAAAAGGTAGCTTAAAAAAGGGTTAAAAGGGTAAAGTTAGTGAGAAAAACGAAGAAATCAATAAAAAACGAGTTAAAATGTTTTTTGGGAAAAAAGGTAGCTTAAAAAAAGGGTTAAAAGGGCAAAATCAGTGAAAAATTCGAAGAAATCAATAAAAATACGAGTTAAAATGGTTTTTGGGAAAAAATATGGCTTAAAAAAGGTTTAAAAGGGTAAAGTTAGTGAAAAAATCGAAGAAATCAATAAAAAACGAGTTAAAATGTTTTTTGGGAAAAACGATAGCTTAAAAAAGGGTTAAAATGGTAAAGTTAGTGAAAAATTCGAAGAAATAAATAAAAAACGAGTTAAAATATTTTTTGGGGAAAAAGATAGTTTTAAAAAGGGTTAAAAGGGTAAAGTTAGTGAAAAAATCGAAGAGAGCATTAAAAAACGAGTTAAAATGATTTTTGGGAAAAAAGATAGCTTAAATAAGGGTTAAAAGGGTAGTCAGTTTAAAAATCGAAGAAATCATTGAAAAACGAGTTAAAATGTTTATCGGGAAAGAAGATAGCTTAAAAGAGTAAAGTTAGTGAAAAAATTAAAGAAATCAATAAAAAATCAGTTAAAATGTTTTTTTGGAAAAAAGATAGCTTTAAAAAGGGTTAAAACGGTAAAGTTAGTGAAAAAATCGAAGAAATCAATAAAAAACAAGTCAAAATGTTTTTTGGGAAAAAAGATAGCTTTAAAAAAGGGTTAAAAAGGTAAAATCAGTGAAAAAATCGAAGAAATTTTGTAAAAAAAGTGTTAAAATGTTTTTTGGGAAAAAAGTTAGCTTAAAAAAAGGGTAAAATCAGTGAAAAAATTCGAAGAAATTTTGTAAAAAAAGTGTTAAAATGTTTTTTGGGAAAAAATTTAGCTTAAAAAGGGGTCAAAAGGGTAAAGTCAGTTTAAAAATCGAAGAAATCAATGAAAAACGAGTTAAAATGTTTTTTGGGAAAAAAGATGGCTTAAAAAAGGTTTAAAAAGGTAAAGTTAGAGAAAAAATCGAAGAAATCAATAAAAAACGAGTTAAAATGTGTTTTGGGAAAAAAGATAGCTTAAAAAAGGGTTAAAATGGTAAAGTTAGTGAAAAAATCGAAGAAATCAATAAAAAACGACTCAAAATGTTTTTTGGGAAAAAAGATAGTTTAAAAAAGGGTTAAAAGAGTAAAGTTTGTGAAAAAATCGAAGAAATCAATAAAAAACAAGTTAAAATGTTTTTTTGGGAAAAAAGATAGCTTAAAAAAGAGTTAAACGGGTAAAGTTTAATGAAAAAATCGAAGAAATCAATAAAAAACGAGTTAAAATGTTTTTTGGGAAAAAAGGTAGCTTAAAAAAGGGTTAAAAGGGTAAAGTTAGTGAAAAAAACGAAGAAATCAATAAAAAATGAGTTAAAATGTTTTTTGGTAAAAAAGGGTTAAAACATAAAAGATAGTGAAAAAATCGAAGAAATCTATAAAACACGAGTTAAAATGTTTTTGGGAAAAAAGATGGCTTGAAAAAGGTTTAAAAGGGTAAAGTTAGTGAAAAAATCGAAGAAATCAATAAAAAACGAGTTAAAATGTTTCTTGGGAAAAAAGATGGCTTAAAAAAGGTTTAAAAGGGTAAAGTTAGTGAAAAAATAGAAGAAATCAATAAAAAACGAGTTAAAATGTTTTTTGGGAAAAAAGATAGCTTAAAAAAGGGTTAAAATGGTAAAGTTAGTGAAAAAAATCGAAGAAATCAATAAAAAACGAGTTAAAATGTTTTTTGGGAAAAAAAATAGTTGAAAAAAGGGTTAAAAGAGTAAAGTTAGTGAAAAAATCGAAAAAAGCAATAAAAAACGAGTTAAAATGTTTTTTGGGAAAAAAGATAGCTTAAAAAAAGGGTTAAAAGGGTAGTCAGTTTAAAAATCGAAGAAATCTATGAAAAACGAGTTAAAATGTTTTTTGGGATAAAAGATAGTTCAAAAGGTTAAAGTTAGTGAAAAAGTTGAAGAAATCAAGAAAAAACGAGTTAAAATGTATTTTTGGAAAACAGATAGCTTAAAAAAGGGTTAAAACGGTAAAGTTAGTGAAAAAATCGAAGAAAGCAATAAAAAACGAGTTAAAATGTTTTTTGGGAAAAAAGTTAGCTTAAAAAAAGGGTTAAAAGGGTAAATCAGTGAAAAAAGCGAAGAAATTTTGTAAAAAAAGTGTTAAAATGATTTTTGGGAAAAAAGATAGCTTAAAAAAAGGGTTAAAAGGGTAGTCAGTTTAAAAATCGAAGAAATCTATGAAGAACGAGTTAAAATGTTTTTTGGGATAAAAGATAGTTCAAAAGGTTAAAGTTAGTGAAAAAGTTGAAGAAATCAAGAAAAAACGAGTTAAAATGTTTTTTGGAAAACAGATATCTTAAAAAAGGGTTAAAACGGTAAAGTTAGTGAAAAAATCGAAGAAAGCAATAAAAACGAGTTAAAATGTTTTTTGGGAAAAAGTTAGCTTAAAAAAAGGGTTAAAAGGGTAAATCAGTGAAAAAAGCGAAAAAAATTTGTAAAAAAAGTGTTAAAATGATTTTTGGGAAAAAAGATAGCTTAAAAAAAAGGGTTAAAAGGGTAGTCAGTTTAAAAATCGAAGAAATCTATGAAAAACAAGTTAAAATGTTTTTTGGGATAAAAGATAGTTCAAAAGGTTAAAGTTAGTGACAAAGTTGAAGAAATCAAGAAAAAACGAGTTAAAATGTTTTTTTGGAAAACAGATAGCTTAAAAAAGGGTTGAAACAGTAAAGTTAGTGAAAAAATCGAAGAAAGCAATAAAAAACGAGTTAAAATGTTTTTTGGGAAAAAAGTTAGCTTAAAAAAAGGGTTAAAAGGGTAAATCAATGAAAAAAGCGAAGAAATTTTGTAAAAAAAGTGTTAAAATGATTTTTGTGAAAAAAGTTAGCTTAAAAAAAGGGTTAAAAGGGTAAAATCAGTGAAAAATCGAAGAAATTTTAGTGTTAAAATGTTTTTTTGGGAAAAAAGTTAGCTTAAAAAAAGGGTTAAAAGGATAAAGTTAGTGAAAAAATCAAAGAAATCAATAAAAAACGAGTTAAAATGTTTTTTTGGAAAAAAGATAGCTTAAAGAAAGAGTAAAATCAGTGAAAAAATCGAAGAAATCAATAAATAAACGATTTAAAATGTTTTTTGGGAAAAAAGATGGCTTAAAAAAGATTTAAAAATGTTTTTTGGGAAAAAAGATAGCTTAAAAAAGGGTTAAAATGGTAAAGTTAGTGAAAAAGATTAGTTAAAATGTTTTTTGGTAAAAAAGGGTTAAATAGAGGTTAGTGAAAAATCGGGTTAAATCGGTGACATTAGTGAATGTGGGATGCACATTTTGGGTCCTAACTTCTGTTTTCTGATTTTTCTAATATGGAATCAACAAATATGTAGGTTTCTAATTTCAAAGATGTGAATCTTCTAGGCTGAAACTAAGCACAATTCCAATATGAGGAAAGAGACATGTAAGTACCTGCTGCCAAATAAACCTCAGGTAGTTCAGCCATCTCATTTCCAATTGCGTCAGTGCCCTTCTCATTCGACTAATGCTCTCCTTCCTTGAAACGCTGCCCAAAATCGTCAAAGGTGTTAGAAGTATGTAGATATAATATTAACATATGTGACGTATTAAAGTTACCAAGAAAAGTGAGCTACCTACATTGTTATTGACACGACAGAGAGATCTTTTTGTCATCCGAGATAATCCATCCATTTTCTGTTGTAGTTACTGGAAACAAAAGAAAAGGATCCCATGTGTCAGTCAAAAACTTTGAATCCCAGATAAGTAAGTATAAGTTTAACTTTGCTTTGTTGGATTATTCAAAATATGATTAGCATGCCCTTTAAATTCAATTTATCATCTTATATCCAAAGTCTCAGAGCATCAAAAAGAAATACCTTGGAATTCTGCGAATAGTGACACACACTCTGCACTGGAAATTCATTCTTTGGATGAATGGTTAACAAGTTCTTTACCTACAAAGAGATGTATATGTATTCAGGAAAGGAGAAACTAGAAATCAAAAAGAATGGAATCAATCACTCACTGAATATGCAGAGGAAAATAAGCAGAACAATTACCAAAACAATTCCAGTGATGTACATGCACTCTTCTTCTATGTCCTTTCTCCAAAATCCGATTCATCAAAGACCTAAAAAAATAACAGACAATGCCACAATGGTATTAGTATCTCATTACTGAACTGAGAGGGCAACAAAGCATCACCTATCGAGCTTTGCGTTTATATCAATTGCAAAAGCAATTACAGAATTTACATAAAAATATGGTAGGAACTTATCAAACACTTCAACTGAGCAATCCAGATTTAATGACTATAGAAGAAAAAGTGTACCTTGAGCAATTACAGTTCCACCAATCGATGTACTTCCTGATCTTCTGATTATCTTCCCAACAAATCAATTCAAATCCTGAAGCACAACAAACAATCCACATTGATTGATAATGGAACAATCATGCAAAAGAAATTAAACCAGTACATGTGAAAGCAAAAATTATTCAATAAATCTATAACCGACAATCCTCACTGATAATTTATAATATCCATAAAAGAACCATATAAGAATATGTCTGTGTATATATTATGGGGAGAGCAAGACACACAAGGAAAAAGAACTGGAAGTGGGAGAAAGAGGGAAATCTTTTAAAGGCATGTATCAATCAATGTACTTCTTGCAAGTCTTTACACGATAATCTTAATGTTTCTTGGATTTCTAGTACGACTGAGAGAGAGAGAAACACACACTGAAAGAATTGTGATTACTGTAACCAATAAATAAATAATAAAGACAGTAGAAAGAATCTTCGATTTATTCTTGAAACCAAACAAGAATTCAAGAAAATACAGAAAAAATGAGATAGAGTAGAATTACCGAAATTTAATTGGGGCTTCTCTATTCCATCTATTCCAAATAAACAAATCTCTCACTTCGAGCATTCCCTGACTATGATTAGGGATCTTGTCTTGTTCCAAGATTAAATTCCATGAGGATGAATCTTGAAGGTTTTTTTCTTTTTTTTGGAGTAAGATCTTGAAGGTTTTCATTCTTTTTTTTTTTCCTTTTTTCAGAAAGAATCAAATTGAGAGAACACTTTCTTTGTTATCTACTTATAAATTTTGTTATCTACTTCTACTTATATATTTAAGATCAGTTTTTAAAATGATAATTTTGATTCAATTCTCTTTTTATAGAATTTAGAATATTTTTTAATAATGAAAGATAAAAAAAAAAAATTAACTGAAATTTAATTCCACGGTTTCTCCCCTATTTCCTCGCCTTATTTCTCTCCCTAAAATCAACCCATTTTCCCCAACTGCCTTCTTCCTCCCTTCTCCAGTAAAAATCAAACTTTTGTATATCAAATTTTATTTTTTTTTCTGTGAAGAATAGAAAACTTCTTCACAGAAAAAAAAATAAAATTTGATATACAAAAGTTATGATGAGAAAATAGAGAAAGAGTGGAGGCAATTTCAACATTAAGATTTATTCTTGACAAACTGAAGCAAGTTGCATTGTTTACTACTGAAGGCGGACTAAATTCTTATCACACCACAATTGAATGAGTATTCCAATTTTAATTTATTTAATTTGTTATTTCTCTTTGTTTATTATAATTATTATCATTCTTTACACTACATTTTATGCTCTGAATTAGAGGGCGGTAGTGAGTTCTTCTCCAACTTGCTTTTATATTTAGATTAGTGTTTTTTATTGAGTTGGGCTTTACTTATATATTGTATATAGTGTAAAGTTTAATTTCATGGGTTAAATGAACGTTTTAATCATTATCACTCATTTCATTTCATTGTATGATATATACATGTTTCTCAGTGCAACCATGTGAGTGAAAGAAAAAATGTAACTGTGAATTATTGTGAATTTTTTATTTGTTTTGTTTGAATGTTAAATTGGAAATCTTTTATGTTTCTAACGTTTCAGAACAATTTCTTCTGGATTTGACTGTCTAACATGATCTACAGTCTCATTAGACCTTCCTTAGTAATGATGTTCTTATATATATAAGCATATTTGTTTAGTGAGTTTAATTATGCAATGTTCGATTTAGTTTCTAATGATTACAATTCCACTCAATCTTCTTGCAGATGGCTCTGATAGTATATATTATCAAGCACAATGATGAATGGACGAGAAGGTAAATCTAGCTTACTGTCTTTTTCTTTTTATATATTTCCCTTCACCAACAGATCTTGCATATGACTTCCAAGTATTATGGTATACCTGAAGTAAAAGACTTATTTGACTATTGGAATATGCTTTTTATGTGATTCTTAACATTAACATAATAGCATCTTCCAATGGTTTAAAGCTTTGAATGTTGGAAGATGACAGAATAGGGGAGTGATTAAGGGAAATTAAGGGACGAGGAGAAATAATAAAAGGTTTGAAAAGTGGAAGAGAAGGGACAAATATGAGGTTAAAATTTCCACCCGAACAAGTGAACTTAATCGCGACAAAAATATGCAACAAATTTTCATTCAAACACCCCATGTTTCATCCAAAAAAGAAATTGTTGTGAGCCTGTGAGTTAGAATATTATTACACTTGGATATTTTTGTTACTGAAATATCTTTGTTCATTTCCCTTTTTCTTTACACATTTCAAATCCTTAGCCTTAATTTTTACTTATATTTTATAGCTCAAATTATGCATTCATGGGTTAGATAAAAAAAAAACGGACTAATTGTGATTGTTTTTCTTCGTTAATTATAATGACATAATGATAAGTGTTAAGTTGTGTATTTAGATTGTAAAGTGTATGTTATATTAATCAATCTTATCTAAAAATATCAAAATTTGTCATATTTGGAGAGTATTATTTTTTGGTGAGATTGATTGTTCATCCTGCAAAACAGAGCAGCCTTTGAATAAGATTTTTTTTTTTTTTTTTTTTGGGTAGGTACATTTACACTTCTGTTTTCTAATTTTATTATTTATATTTTAGGCTTTATTGGTGTAGGTGCATTTTCGTGAATGTGCTTTATAAGATGGGGTAAGATTTTTACACTTCTATTATCTAAATGATAGAAATAGTGTCCTGCAAGCCAGCTGTATGGCTAGCATTAATTGTAATTAATGAGGAACTATTCAATTTAGATCAATAAATGCACTTTTATTAAATGGTCAACTTTATCTTATGTAATATTTGTCTACGCATAAGGATAGAAGTCCTTAGATCACAGGGCTATGGGACAACCCGTGGACTAATCTCTAAGGCCGTGATCTAGAACATATTCAAGAGTCGTAGAATCCAATCGAGATAGGACATCGTTGGATTCGGTTAGACTCTCACTATTGTGTATACTCCGATGAACTGGAGGACGCTGGGGTCCACGAGCGTGACTGGGATAGTCGATACACATAAGTGGGTGGCTTGCTGGGATGGCAAGTGCACTGAATACCCCAATTAGGAAATAACTCACCATGGAAGCGGTAGTCGCATATCGGGGTTGAAGTTATTCCAATTTACAATAGTATACGAAGAACGATCCCTAACAACTTGAGATGATAGGGTTTATCTGGTACGAGAACGTCTATGCTTTGATGTGAGTTCCGACTGACTGGGGATCACCAGAAAGTCTCTGAGTACTCACATTGGGTATAGAGGAACTCGTATGCAGATTCATATCATCAACAAAGGATCCGTTGACCCGACTTGATAGGTTGGGAAATTCTCCTATGGATTTCTGTGAGAAATTAATTCTGGTAAAATCCTTGGCCAAGGTATCTGACGACTTCATGTAAGTAGCTCATAAAGATTAAGTCAAAGAGAATTTATTTCGAGACCAGAATACATAAGGTCAAGACAAAAGAAAAGGGAATCCGATGAAAGACCATACCCTTAAGTCTCGACTGGGAGATTGATCGATGGAGAGATTTGTGTCGTATATGGAAATTGTAAATGATAAAAGGTTCACTGAATTAATTCACCAGTGATTGGGCTCCATGGGCTTGTGACTGGACATCGACCGTGGAGTGTGAGAGAATTCCCAAATTAGCAGGGGTGCTAATTTTGGAATGATTAATCGACAGAGTGTTCGATTAATTTAGAGTATTAATTGCTCGAGTAATTAAATAATATTTAATTACAACCCACGGCCAATTATGTGGTGAACCTACAGGGGCATACACAATACACAAGTAGCGAAAGCGAGGAAACGAGAACGAACCAGTCGACTGGGTCGACTGGGTCAAAATCGACTGGGTCGATTAAATGGGTGGGTCGACTGGGTCGACCCATATGGAACGAAAATGGATCCAATTGGAATTGGATCAAGATTATAAATTAAAATGGAATTTAATTTATGAGTAAATTAATTAATTAGGATTTAATTAATTAATGGAATAATTAATTTAATTAGACTTGGAGTTTAATTAATTAATTGGGAGATGATTTAATTAATTGGGCTATTTAATTGGGAGATTAAATAAAGCCCTGAAAGATTAATTAATATGGGCCATGAATTAATTAGAAGACTTAGTCTTCTAATTAAAGAAGGCCATGGCCCATGTAGGAGAGAGAAGACCTAGTCCTAATAGGACTAGGATAGAAAGAAAACTATAAATAGCTTTCTTCTAGTTATTTTTCACAAAAAACTCCTTAAGCAAAAATTGAGCAAAGCAAAAATTCTCTCTCCCTCTCCCTGTGATCGGCCGAACCACTTCTTCCCTGTGGAAGAATTTTTCGTCTTCGTTTTTGTTCCCAAATCGTTCCTAAAACCTAGATATTAATATAGCCTATGTTCTAGTCGATTAGGTATATTAATTTTCGTGATATTGTGGTGTATCAACTCGTAGAGGCGCAACACGTGGGGCGCTACCAAAAGGTGTGGGTCGATCAACCGGGGTCAGAATTCAGAGCTAATATTGCTAGCCTAGGATTTGCAAGGAGACAGGTATAAACGAGAAAACTTATACTGTCATTTATTTATATTTATATATATACAACTAGAGAATATCCTGGCAAGATTCTTTAAGAGGCCCTAGAAATTTTTATATTCCGCTGTGCCTAGGGCTGTTTTTCTTACCGAATCCCAACACTAAATTCATCGTATGCAATTAGGACTTTGTTTTGATTTCATATGCGAGTTTGTTTTCATTCTTTTGGCGTCAAATTATATATATATATATATATTACTGTATATGGTTTCATGTCCATATTCAGAAGTGTATTTGATCCTTTGTTTTTGGAAATTTCAAAATTTAATTGTTTTCATGAATCTTTTAATGGAAAATTAAAGTGGTTTCAAGTATTCATTTGTCAACGATGATGTGCTCATACTACCTACAATATTTTACCTAAATTAGATGTACAATATAAACAAATTATTTTATTTGTGTATATAGAAAATTGCATTTTTATTACCTATTTTATGTACATAAGTGTTGTTTAATTATTTGTTTTTTTTATATATATCCTATTCCTTTATAATTGAGGGAAAAACACTTTTGATAACAAATTTTAGTTAAAAAAACACATTTGATACGAAACTTTTTGAAAAAACACATTTCATATCATAATTCACACAATCTTGACACATTTAGTTTTGCCGTCAATTTTCAGACGAAATTCAGCACGTTGTCACGCCCCAGCACTTTGCCCGACAACGGGGGCCGAGCGAGCAAGGCATTTGATCGAGGCAAAGGCCAAAAGAGACATCACGGGACTGCCGGCAAGGCTGGAGAGCTTGCCGGGCGCACATCATGTGACCCGGGACGCGGCCTGGGTGAGGCAAGGACTTATACGGCCGACGGGAAGGCAGTGGGGCGAAACACAACCCGTTGGGTGGCGTTGTGGCATCCCAGGGGCTGTTCAGGATGATTTGAAGAAACAAACAAGCCCTTAGAGGTTTCGGAGGACTCTAGAAGGTTCCACATGGATCCGGAACGTTCAAGAGAGTTCTGGGAGGTTCCACACAACTCTGGAAAGGTCAAGAAGAAGCCAGAAGGTGCCGTATGGGTCCGGAAGAGTCCGGAAGGTGCCGGAAGGTACTAGAAGCAATCGGAGGAGCCTACACAAGTGTAGAACACGCCGGAAGGATCAGGAACCTTGTGGAAGGCTCAAGAGACATCTTGTACATAGTAGAGCACTCTAGAATCAAGTCCATATATAGTTCTAGATTGGTAGGAGTTTTATAGAAGGGTCTAGAGAATCACTCCTAGCCCATAGATCAAATAAATCATGGCCGTCCATTTGAGAAGGCAAGTAGTATAAATTGATAGGAGCTCATTTGTAAATCCATCAAGTTGTAAGCATTCTCCAAGTTAATATAAGAGCATTCCTTAAGTTCTCTCAAGTGCAATTTCTTACTTTCTCAACTTACTTATCAATCTTCTTAGGTGCAAGGCGAGGCTGACTTAGCTTATTCTGACAGAGGGGCGGAACATCGCTAGAGGCGTTAGTGGCTAAGTGCCGCACGGTAACTTTCGAGAAGTTAAACCCGTGACAACGTGCCCGCTTATATGCCTGTTACATTGACAATGGAAGGAAAAACATACACGAGTTTTAAAGACTCACAATTGACTACACGTGCTGAATTTCGTCCGAAAATTGACGGAAAAAGTAAATGTGTCAAGATAGAGCAATCATGGTATAAAATGTATTTTTTCAAAAAGTCCGATATCAAATGTATTTTTTGGACTAAAGTTTCGTATCAAAAATATTTTTCCTTCTTTATAACTTTCTTATTAATTTGTCAAAAAATCTACATAAATATAATTTGATATAATCCCGTGCATAGCACGGAGCATACACTAGTTAGAATGGAATCTGTTTAATTGTGCTAAGATGGATGATGCGTATTTATACATATAAGAAAAATACCTATCCTACTGAGAAAAGGAAAGAAGCGATATTATCATATTAATAAATAAACGTGCTTAATACTAATTATGGCAAAAAAAATTAAACAAAATAATTTAAATTGCAACCTTCTTCCTGGGCTGTCCAAAATGGGCCTTAAGCGATATTTCAAGAAAGCCCTCATTTATTTTAACAATTAAAATTATATATTATTAAAATAAAATTTATTACTTTTGAAAATATAAATGTGCTTATTAAATTTATTACGTAATATTTAAATCAACGTTTCGTTCAGTATTTTAGCGGCCAATTTAGTTGGTTGTGTACTAAAAAAACACTAAAATATTTTGGCGTTTTTGTTTTGGGTGAATTAATAGTGTAAAAAATATGATTTCCCTAATTATATGGGCACGATGAATCCTTCTTAAGAAATGAACCCGGGACGGAATTAAGATGTTAAAATGTAATTTGATGTTACGTGGGTGACTTTTTTTCAATGATTAAAGAAGTCGTTAACGACTTCAATAGAAATAAAAATAAAAACATCACTTATATAATTTATAGGAATAATAATTAAACATTTTCTTGGGTTTTTTGCACTTTGCACCCCCGAAACATAAGAAATAGGCACTTTACACCCCCGAAACTTAAATTTAGCACTTTGCACCCTCGAAACATGAACAATGCAACACTTTGCACCCTCATTTATTTTCAAGCAAAAATTCCAGGACAAAATAGGTAATTCAATAGTATTGGCACTTTGCACCCTCAAAACTTGAGAATTTCACACTTTGTACCCCCAAAATAAAATTAGCACTTAACACCCTCTATTTAAGAACAAATCAACAACTTCCACCCCCGAAACACAATAAATGACACTTTGCACCCCAAAACACAAAATTAACACTTAACACCCTCAAATTAAAAAAATCAAAACCCCTCGTTTTTTCCGTCAAAGTTGACTACCGGAGTGAAAAAAATCTAAGGCAAAATAGAAAATTCATTTTTACACTTAAATTTTACAAAATACAATTATAAATACTCGAATACTCATTTCTATATCCATCTTTCTTTTCAACAATATAACCATGAATAACTAAATAAAGTACAAGTAAACTTCTCGAAGACCATTGTCTACTTCAATATATCAAAGACCCATAAATAATTACATATTTTGCCTTGAAATTTTTTTACCATAATGGTCAACTTTGCCGGAAAAAATGGGGGGTTTGAGTTTTTTTTTTTAATTTGAGGGTCTTAAGTGTTAATTTTGTATTTTGGGGTGCAAAATGTCCATTTATTGTGTTTCGGGGGTGCAAGTCGCTAATTTGTTCTTAATTAGGGAGTGTTAAGTGTTAATTTTATTTTGGGGGGCAAAATGCCAAAGACTTACAATAGAATTACCTATTTAACCCTTGAGTTTTTGCTTGAAAATAAAAGAGGGTGCAAAGTGCTGTATTTTTCATATTTCGAGGGTGCAAAGTGCTAAATCTAAGTTTCGAAGGTGCAAAGTGCCTATTTTCCATGTTTCGGGGGTGCAAAGTGCAAAAAACCCCATTTTCTTTGAACTTTTAGATACTTCCCATTTATTTAAAAAAAAATCTAAATCTTAGATAAGTCCATAAAAGGAAAATTTTGTAATCACCATTTTCCCTATAATTGACATATACTCTAGTAATCTAATAAAATTAACATGCTGCATTGGGAACAATTGGGATAGCTCAGTCTGTAGAGCATAGGACTGAAAATCCTTGCGTCACCAATTCAAATATGGTTACTGACACATAATTAATGAGGTTTTTCTTTTGTTTATAAAGTAATTGATATGGAGCGAGATCCGGACTCAAAATGAATATGGATCATAATTTATAGATATTTTTATCTATCTCGGCGAGCTATAAGGTGGGTAGAATTTATTAAATTGTTAAATAAAGTATCTAAAATGAAATTATATTTTCTCTTCTATAATGTTACTATTTCATATATATTTGAAATTATCTAAAAGATGTCTCTAGATAATCATTCTTAGTCATTGTACCACCGCGTGAGAGTATCGTCGTCGAGTGTTCCCACCGAATCCGGATCAACTGGGTCTTCGACATTATAAGAGGTTCTCACATATATGTTTGACACATCTCCATATGGACTAAGTTAGACATAAGGCCTAACTCGAGATATTCTCAAATCCAATTGTTGGTGCTCATTTTGGTAATTCGGATCCTATTCGAATTTATTTTCAATTTCCCATCAGAGATCATGAGTTCTTGTATAAAAATATATAATTAACTTTGTGAAGATGATCCAAAGTTCCAAACAAAGTAATTATATAAAAAAAAAAAAAACAGTGTTTGAATATTTAACCAACAAACTTCAAAAAGGAAAATCACATTGGATTCGCTGGCAACTTTTATTTTTCAGAGAAGGTGGCAACAAATTATTTCTCCAAAGTTCTAATTCATGCCTAAAAAGGCTCTAAAGTGCAGTTGCAGAAAGCAGGTAATGAATGAAAATAATTAGTCATGGCCCTTGGCCCATGAGCACACAGAACCATGTACACTTTTCAAATTTCCCTCAATAATACGGTGAATTACATTAGTTATTAGTATTATCTATTGAGAATAGAGTAATGAATTAGAAACATGATATGTGATAAAATATCCATTAAACAATATCACATAAAGGTAAGTGTTCATGGATAGACTAAAAGAATAATATATTATTATCGCAATGTTGAGTACATTTCACATGGATAGGACTGAGAGATATACTATATTATTGTCGCAATTTTGAGCGAATATTGTGTTCCATTTATGAAAGAGGTAAAAGTTAGTTATTTTTCTTCACGGAAAGGTAATATTTCTAATTTCATATCATATTATATTACACATACACAAACAAAGGGTATCTTACAAAAACCCCATTAAAATTCATTGTTCATCGTTTCCATGGACTCCGAGAATGATTTTTTTAACTTACCAAAATCCCAAGAAAGAAACTCATTCTTGAAATTCTTAATACTTGCTTATAAAAACATCACCAAATATCTAATTATGCAAAAAGAAATTCATATATATTGAATATCATATATTATAGACTGAAAACAAACAACTGTAGGCAGAGGCAGAATCTTTGCTTCAAAATAAGTAGACAAACACAAGTTCTTCGTCTTCCAAGATTTCAATCAACACACAAGCTTAGTTTTGAACCTATAAAGTAGCTTCTTCTTCTTTGAACTGAGATTGCTAATGGTTAGAACAATTTTCCCAGGCTCGTCAACTTTATAAGAACTGGAGATAACTTGTTCTTGATTTGATCCAATTCTCCTCATCTTTTGTATTATAATTGTGTACGCATTTTCTGCACTCGGAACAAATTCAGCACCATAGCTCACTTCCCATCCCACCACTCTTGCTTCCCAACTCAAATCGCACGCCTGCAATGAATATATAAATATAAGAAGATAAATTTTAGTCGTCGTCTAGCCAAATCGATTTTAAAATTTGTTCAAGTAACTTAAATTATAGAGTTCCATGTAATTTTTCAGATCACAAGAAACTAGCTCAGCTGTAATCTGTATAATTATCGGGTATTAATTAACACTTATATAAGTACATTTATCTTGTAATTATGAAGCGAGTCTAATTAGACCCAAGAATATCTAAGTATAGGTAGCACATACACATAGTGATGGTGATTGAGAGGTCAACAAGATGCAACAGCTATAAGAACAGAACAAAGTAGGTAATAAAATTGTCTTTTTCTCAACAGTCAACTGATAAGGATTTCACAATTTTACAACATCAAAAGAAAAGAAAAAACAAGATGTTTATTTATATATTCATTGTTCAGATGTCAGAGAATCCAAAGAACAGTCATTTTTGCAAAAAAACAGAATGTGACTTATCAGTCAACAAATAAAGTAGTATGTATGCTTTAGCATTTTTTCTCTACTGAATAAAATGAATCAGTAAACCATGGAGTACTAATTAATTTAATTACTACCTCAGTAACTGGAAATTCCACAATGTTTTTAGCTGAAGGCTTCACAATAACTTCAGTAACACAATCACCTGTCCCAAAATCTCCATCTTTGATAAATCCACCATACCTTTCTGGAATTTGCTCAGCACAAATATACCTATATATAATATATATTTATTTTAATCCAATTATCACAAAATTGAAACTAATTTTCCATACACATTCAATTTAAATATTTAATCAAAATGGGATTTAGAAACGAAAACTAACTTGAGTAGGGTCTCTGTGGATTTAGAAGGGCCAGCAACAACAAACTTGCTTTTAGTCCTCTCGCTCAAAAAAGGGCTTATCATTTTATTCAATGCCAAAAACCACCATGGAACATTAATGAAGACCTTAAATAACATAGCAAATAAAAACCATTAATCTAAATCCCAAGATCAAAAAAATAAAATGAATATATAGTTTACAAAACATACATACCTGTTTAGCAACAAATTCAGGATAATTATCTTGAAGCAGTTGAAGGCCCTGTTTTATAGCTTGCCTAAGTTCCCATTTATTTGGTCCCGGAGAATTCTTAAGATCATTAACCTGAACAATTGTGGACACTCCATCAGGACCAAAATCCAACTTCCTGATACTCTTTTCAAGAAACTGAACTCTCCATTTCAAGAACCTCTGCCTCTTCTCTTCATCAGAGAACATGTTCTGATAAAGTTGTTTGTTCTGAAACTCACCATATACATTATAACAAACCGGGTGCCCTTCTTTACTATAACCGTTCATGAAAACAGTTCTCTCCAATTCACTGCAACCAAGGTCTTCTTCGATAAGTTGATCAATTTTGAAGTCGTTCCTCCATTGAAGAGTGTTTTTAAACATGGCAAATGCTTCGTTTACTTTGAAATCCCTGGCACGTAAGAACTTCAATAAAATTACACCAGTTTTTTCATCTTCGAAGAGCTTTACACCCCAGATGAACAATGGAACTGGTTCTTCTGTGGGATTGGAACGGGTAGAAGAAACAATGGTTTCTGCAATGGCTTCGAGTGTTTTGGCACCGTCTTCTTCAAATATTGCAGTTGATTGTAAGGAAGGGTCCAAAACAGAGTCTTTTTCAGTCTCTGGCTCGATTTGTTCAATTTCTTTTTGGGTAGATGATGAAATGTCAAATTCGTGCTTGTTGAGTGCATCTTGAACGAGTTGTTTCAGTTCTTGTAAAGCTTGTTTTTCATTTTCTGGAAGATGAGAAGATTTGATGCGTTCTTCTACGACCTGATGAGGGGCGTTCTCTTCTTCATGTTCAGGAGAAAGGGAATTGGAATGTACAGGCATTGATGATTCTGCTTCTGGAACTAAAAGAGACTGTTTTTTAACTTCATCTTGTTCTTGTTCAGCTTCCAAGGGAACATCAGTGACAACAACAAGAAGTTGTTCTGTTTGTTCCTGAACTAGTTTGTTTTCAACTTGTTCAGACATTGTTTTTTAGTATTTTTCTTGATTATTTTGCAAAGTAGTAGTGTGTGTGTTTTTGGATGGTTTTGTGAACGTTTATTTGTTGTAAGTATATATAGTAATTGTGGGTGCAAGAGAAGAGACGAGTGGGGGAAGTGGAGTGGCGGTTTATAAGGAAGAGGGATGAGATATGAGCTGTTGTCGTCGTGTGTAAAGTAAACACCTTATTTTTTTCTTTTTCTTTTTTTGTTTGGTTGAAATGGTAAATTAAGAATATCAACTGATTGTATTGATCAGTTAAGCTAATGGTTAGTGTAAAACTAACAAAAAAAAGTATATATATATATATATGCAGGCGTGATATTGATATTGAATCCAAAATCTTGAGGCCTAATCTTTGAAAGAATTATTATCAGAGAAAAGAAAAAGGAATGTTGGGTTGGGTTGGGATGATGGAAACAGTCTGTCTGGAACAAGTGAAAAAGCCTCCAACTCTCACTTGTTCTCATCATAATCACTTTCGGCTCTGTTTTTCTTTCTTTTTTTCATACTTCACTACATTTTGGGACCCATAACCATGCTTTTATAATTTGCTTGGTTTTCTTTTTCTATCTTCTTTTTTCAAATTTCCTCCCCTTTTCTTTTATCCATAGGTTTTAGAGTCTCTAAAATTCCATATTTGGTACAGACATGTTTTAAAGCAATTTCTTATCTTGTTGAAATACTGCCTAAATCCAGAAAAATTAAAAAGTCCTAAAGAGAGAAGTTTAAAATCACATTTGATGATAAACGTTTTTTGAATTCTTGAATTCCGTAACTAAGTTTTGGGAGAAATAATAAAATAAATTTGACGTCGACTTAATTTTTTTTTTTTTCCAGAATTAAATTGTGTGGTGTTAAATGATGATGTTTAGGAGAGGTTAATTTTAGGAGGTCTTCTAATGTGCAAAATAGGAACTATATAAACTAGAAGTATTTTACATTATATACGGAATTGAGTGGGATAAAACAAATTGCTCTGGACAGTTTAGATTTATATTTTGGATAAAAGTTAGGAGATATTCAATTTTTTGTTTCTAATTAAGGTGCACTATCTTATATAGTATACAAACTTTATTTTGTATTAGTGTATTTATCCAAAAAAAGAAAAATACTTCTGAATACGGACATATGCTCATAGCACATTAATTAGAGCCTATTTGGAAGAGTTATGACCCAATTTTTGTGGGTCTCTCAAAACTAATGGAACTTGGCACAAACATATTTACAAATATCACTCAAACTCTTGAAACCAATAAACCTTGATTTGACACCTATCATATATTTTTTCCCACCAAACTTTAAAAAAATATTAATTTGACTCATACTTTTTTTTTAAATAAGCATATGTATCAAGCCTTGCCAGGGTGGAAATGAACACACACACATTATATATATATGTATATATATAAAAGGTTTAATTATGAATATCCCTAATGTAAGGTTTAATTACGATGGTGACAATTCACAGGAGAATTTCACCTTTGCCCCTAAGGGTATTTGTAATATTTGTAATATATTGAAAAAAAAAACTCGGGCACTAATTTTAATATCTAATAAATTATAAAATTTATGATTATATGTTTACCACCAAAAAGTTGATAAAATTGTATAATTGTCCATAAGTTTCGAAAAATATTAATTTGTTATTACATATTTATTAACAATTTAATGTTTATAAAAAAAAATTAAACAAAATTTTATTAATTATATTTAATAAATATAAGAAATTTACACATTTAATTGAATAAATTATTTTTTATGTTTATAATAATTTAATAAATTTTATTATTATAAGCATAAAAAGTTCATTTAAGAATTATATGTAGTTTTAAATTTTCATATTTTTCTAAAATATTAAATTTATTAATACAGTATAAAAATAATTAATTTAATTAAATTTGTAAGCAAATTTCTTTTATTTATAAATATTACTAATGAAATTTTGTTTAATTTTTTATTGTAAAAATTAAATTGTTAATAAATATGTAAAATAAGGTTTTTTTAGTATTTTTGAAAACTTATGTGCAATTATACAATTTTTTAAAATTTTTGGTGGTACATATATAATTATCAACTTTATAATTTATGAGATATTACAATTATCACTCAAACTTTAATTTCTTTAAGATATTCAAAACTTTATAAATAACCCCTAGTGGCAAAGTCATGATTTCCAAGATCTCCAGGACATTTATCAAAATTTCTAGACATGCTACTTTTCACTTGATTTTCCTTTTGAGTGTTGTGCATTCTCTGATCAACAATGACTTTTTATTCGCACCATAAGGAAGGATATTCAGAGCACAAAATATTAACAAAGAATTTGGTGCTTTAAAAGGTAAATATATTTACACCAAATTCTGTTACAAGTCATAGTAGAAACACATAGTAATGTAATTAGGACATATGAGAACCCCTCGTTGGACGACACACATGGTTCCTCTTACGAGCATGTTCTTCATTATGGTGCTGTGTTCGACATGCATATCCATACCAACAGTCTGCCCGTTGAAGTGCTTCCGGAGGTAGTAACTACATACAACAACACAAAAATGTTTTGTTGCTAGCTAAAAAAACAAATAACAACCGTAGCCAGCATCCATGCAATGCAATTCGAAAACGTGGAAACCACTTGAAATTTAAAAAAAGGGTAGCAAGAACTTACAGATTTTGGCAATGTAATCCGGAACCAGTACAAGAGAAATGAAACTAATTTGTCATAGCATTCACTGCAATATTTGAAGAATGAATATAATTAGGTAACTTTCACTCAAATCTAGCTATAAACTATAGAGGACACTGTCAACAAATAATTGCTCACAGATGAGGTCCAAAAATTAGTTAAACAGCGTATACTAATTTTGAGCAATCTAACTAAGATCCAGAACTAGCGAATTACAGAATTATTCAACTTTGGATATACACTGAATTCATAATGTTAGCCTCATCTGTTATTCTATGTGGCTTCCACTCATTTTAAGGAATACCTAAACTCAGGAGTTTTTTAATTGAATTGGGTAGATAAATACCCAACAAGGGTAATTTTGGAAACTAAAAAGTAGCATCATATAGTAAAAAGAAACGCCAAATAACGAGAAAACTCTACCAGAAAGATAATATACAAAAAAACGCGGAGGATAAGTTAAAGAGGATAACGGGAAAAATTTAAGACGCAAAACTTAAATTGAAGGAAAATGAGTTGATCAAGAAACATGCTTATCAAAAGAAAGGGAAATTAATCCATAACTACCATAACTATATTTCCTCATATTTTGTTTTATCAGTGTTAACAACTGAGGTAGTAACATTGGAGTAGAAATATGATCAGAAGGATAGAACTAAAGTATTTTAAACTTCAGGGACAGATATGGAAAATTTATTTCTACACGTTGAATCTAAAAGTCCGTTTCTTTGCTCGAAATTTAAGCCAGGATCTGATTTTGGGATTGCAGTTTGGAAATGATTTTGGGATTGCAGTTTGGAAATGATTTTGGGTTTGCAGTGAAACCTTAGAATAACAATGACCCCCCCCCCCCCCCCCCCCAAAACACACACACAATAATAGATATTTCTTATTTAGTTATGAAACAAAGAACTTGTACTATCCAATTCTAGGACAAGTAGAACTCACCTGCAAACATGTGACTGAGGAGTAATCATCTCAGCGTGATTCAACCGCATCCTTGTCCTATCTGAGAATAAAAAGCTAATGATCATTTTAAAATTTATAAAAAGCAACATCATAATCACATCAACCTTTCTCCATCTCCGAAAATCCAAAACTTGGACATCTATGTTTAGTATGGGGACCTTATTTCAACTTAGTTTAGCCTTCAGCGGCATTTAGGCCCAAAATGTATCATCTACTTAACTAAATCCATCAATGACAATTATTAGCCTAATTTAATTTGATATAGAGAAGCTAACACAATAGTGTCTCATGGCACATGTGGATAGTAGTACAAAGTAACTGACATTATTCAGTAATTACCCAGTTCTCTATTACTCATCATTGTGATCCATTCTGAAACCACATTCTGCAATGAGCTTCCCATCTGCCTGATAACTTTTTCTGTAATCTGCAGAGAAAGAAAAGGACACATGGAAAAAGAGAACAAAGAGAAAAGTGTAAGTAAGAAAAATGATTTAGTTCCCTACATCTTGTTCGTGTCTGTTTTTTTCATGCGCCAAAAATGGTATCCTAGTGACTGAACGCTCGGCGATCTGCAAAATAAAAAGAAAATAAAAACCATAAAACCGGTAACGAAAAAATGTATTCTTCAAAACTACATCTGACTGACTGTATCTCAATTATGAATGACATGGGCCTTTGCAGTTTTAGTTTAAGCACACGAGCATTTTTGCATGCGGCATATACTTAGAAGAGATTACTATAGAAACATTAGATGACCAAGCAAAAAGATTAAGGCGGCCATGATTGGTGGTTTATCATTTATTACTTTAGATCCATGTTCTGATTTTAAACTCATTGAGAAATCTTATATTTCTAGCAAAAATTAAACTTGAAGTTTATCTCAGCCCCAGCATTATTAAGAAAAAAAAAAAAAAGCAATGTGCTCGACTGTGGACATGCTATAAAATAGTTCTCTGCTAAAATGAATTAAAATTCATATGCTCTTACTAAGCAAAATATTAAAAAAACTTTATAATGTATATTTCTTCAATCAACACTTAAATAGTATTTGAAAAACAAAGGAAGGATAACTGACATAAACAAGTGTCATCTTAGAAGACCAAAAGATAAACACATTGTCAACATAAAAAATTCAGAAGCAACACAAGCATATGATTTACGAGCAGCAGGAGGAGGAGAAAATATGTGCTCACGGGTTTTAGAGATTCATGACTGCATATAGGATAGACATCAGTTCTGGAGACCCCCAGAGCATGCCAATAGGCACCACAAAATGCTCGATCACATCCTACACCTGTCGAGGGGAAACCTTAAGCCGTATGGATCAATGTATTGAAACTCAAAGTTAAAGTCCAAAGACATCAGTACCAACTGGATTTTCTACCAGACGACGATTTATGATTCATTTAATTGTTGTGTTTCTGAATCAGAATCTTCTTTTTTCTAGTCAAAATATAAATTCTCTATCCAAATAAATTTTATTGCATGTAATAGCTATGAAAATCAACAAGAAATTATTACAATGTTGTGCTACAGAGGTATTTGATCTGGAAGGCATCATTCCACCACATGCTTGACATTGAAGATGAACTGTTCTTTCATTGCACTGAAAACCAGCATACTCAGTACCTGAGCCACATATGAAATATTTCATCAATGGAATAAAGATCTAAAGTTTTTGCACAAGATATTACATACTTATTTCATGAATGAAGCGCTTAAGAAGCAGGTAACCATGACATCTCAGGGATTTATCACCATGAAAGTAATACAAACTATGAAGTTTTCACTCATATATATATACATCATGATTCATATAAGTCCACTGCTATGAGCCAAGGATCATGTGTCATTACCGCATTGAGGACATGGAAGATCCCTTACATTTTCCTCATCAGCTGGAGCACGGTTTCTCTTCCGATTTGTTTTTCTTCCATTACTGATGACCTAAAAAAGACGTAATAAATCAGTAAGTAACATTAAATTTTGCAAGTTATAGATAGAGGAAGGTTTCCAGAAACAGAGAGAAAATACTACTTACAAGGGGTGACCTAATTGATGCATACGAATCTAAAAGCGCAATGTCTTCAGCAGAACGCCTTATAGAAGAATCAGACTGCAGTATATCCTGCACAAGGACAGAAAAGAAGCTATCACAAAATATTTGTAAGTGAAAAATCAGACTAAAACATTAAACACTTGGAGCAGAATTGTAAAATTAATATAACAAAAGACAGCAATGACTCTTGATTGACAAGGTAGAAAAAACAAGCCTTTTGAAATTTGAAATTTGAGGCAGGTAACCACTGCAGAACCAGAGAGACTAACATAAGACGTTATAATGGATCATAAAAAGTATACCTCTTCAATACTATGCAAAAAATGGTTTCTTCCAACAAATTGAACAACTGCTCTACACTGTGGACACAAAATGCTAGCATGTTTCGCTTGACACCTTTTTAACCACTCTGAGAAACATCCATTGCTGTAATGAGACAACTGATTTCAGATAAGAAGCTCAAATAATAATTACTAGTACTAAGAACAAAGAAGAGATTTGAGTCACATACCAGAAATTGTGAAGGCAGGGGGCCACTGTTACAACATCATGCCAAACGTTTAAACAAATAGAGCATTTTGCATGTTCAGGATCTAGAATTATCTGGCACCAATAGTTAGGTTGACTTAAACCATTGGTAAAAGAGTAAGAACAAGAACAACATAAATAAATGTTTAGGCACTAGGCAAAGTGGCAAACTGGTTCACCTTCAGTTCTTTCTTGGAAATTTCTTTAGTCGGCATTACTTTAAACATGTATTTCATAAACCCTGAAGTTTAAAGTGAAAGTCAAGTCAGTATTCATGCGTTTAATAAAACAATGTATACAGTTCCAAGGTGAAGGTTTGCAGACTACAACAAAGTTACAATCTAACATACAATTATGCAGAATGCATTATCGTTAGCTTGTTCAATGGACAGGCAAAACAAAAGCTAGAAACTTTTGTTCAGTGATACTTCAGAAGTCTTTATATTTTAACAAACTAACAAAGGACCTAAAATAAATTGGATGATATCAAATCTTACCATCAGTCTCAGGCCCCAGAACTATTTCACTTCCACACCTGATTATGGTAGTATCATCTTCTTGAACAACCGTACCATCAACAAGGATCTGATTAGAACTAGTTTGCAGAAAACCAGGTGTTAAGTTATTAGAGTCATTTGTTAAAAACTAAAGAAAAGTATGCCCAATAAACAAAAAAGTTCCATAGATATACTTCATCTAGTATTTGGATGCTAAAGTTGGCAATCTCCCAAGTCATCTATGGATTATAAATTGCACGTAGACTACAGATAAACAATCATAATGTATACTATGCAAGTCCTGCTTTAAGAATGGATGAGTTCTGAAAGTTTTAGTTGAATTATTATTCATAAAGAGACGGATCAAATCTACTCATTAATTTGGGAAAGGCCGAAAAACAAATCCCCATGCAGATCACAACAAAGAATTAGAGGAAGAGAAAAATATTAACATCTTGAAGAGTACTATTAAAATATCAGTGCAGGTTACTCTAACAGTAAAAAATCTCTAATATGTTCCCTCTAGAACTCTACAAAGAAAAAAAGAAAAGGTTATCCAAACTAACTTCTTTACTGTATTATCTTACAAAACTTGCTCATATTCCTTATTCTAAAACTGTATCCAGTGCTTCCTTCAATTTATAAGGTGAGCTTTTAAAGTTACTGGAAACTAAATTTTCAGTTGTTAAATAGATTAAAAGATGTTCAAGTCTAACAAAGACAATTATTTTGTTGCAGATATATATCATATAATTCAATGAGCAGGAACTATCTTTACTACTCAGTATTTGGAACCACATCTTGAGGACACCAGAAAGCACTCTGCTAGAATCAGCAGAAATATAGACCTAACAACCATAAAGATACAAATTGTAGGTTAAACATAAAAGATAAATGAAAACCAAGATTCAAAGAGAACCAAGTTACCTCTTGTTTTGCATCAAAGCAGAGATTTGATCTTTCTCCCTTGTTATCTTGCACCATTCTTGCTTCTCACTTTGAGAGCACTTGATCTCAGAGCAGATTGTAATTTCATTCGACTTCAACTCTATATCAGAAAAGCGCGAGTCCAACGGCACTGAAGAAAGATAGTAGATTTTTTCTTTATGAATTATCTGAAATTACCTTTTAATTTTGGAGAAAATATTCCAATCATGAAGGAAGTTACAAACTCGAAATAAATTTAAAATTATGCAGAGAGAAAAAAAAAAGGCTCCAACATTGTTATACCCTTCATAGACAACCATGCAATTCGAGGCAAAAAACTCAGGGAACAACAAACTAAAAGAACATAATATAAAACAAATATTATACAAAAACTGGTCAAATTGCAGTCCTTCAAAAATTCTTTAAACTACATTCACTACAACCAAACTCACGTCAGATATTGAAATTTTATTTATTTACGAATCAACAGTATAGATGCACAAGTATCATCGAATTTATAGAAGGTCGCTTTAATAGAAACACAGCTATTTTTCTCAATTAAGAAACAAGAGAAAAACCCAAAACACAAACTCAAAAATAGGAGGCAAAAAAAAAATGACAGCGAGGATTGAATGGTGCATTATGCCTCATATAGATAGAAAACAACAGCGAATTAGAGACATTATTTTTGTTAAATGACTTAAATCATATAAAGAAACGATTTTATCCTTTTTGTGTTCTGTATTACCTAGTTTAGCCCAAGTATCATCAACCGAAGAATTAGACCCAGAGCTTTCTCCTAATTCCATTTTGTTGTTTCTTCTTCTCTATGCAACGCTTTGATTCTGAACGTGCAGGCAAGTTAGGGGGTTGTATATGTAATGTGAGAGTGAGTTTAAGTATTGGAGAAAATATTTTAAAATGAATAAAACTTGTTTGGGAAGGATTTGAAGTTTTAAAGCCCTGCACAAAAAAGAGGCCCTGCAAATCAGGTATTGTACATTTAGGTCCAGTGCTGACAAATGCCGCATTGTACGTTGACCATTTTCAAGAAAATTTTGTTTCAAGTAAATAAGTAATTTAATAAGAGCAAAGTATTATTTTCTCCAAAAATTATGAAAAACTTTGTTTGTAAAAGTTACAAATGTGCACAACTGCGCTATGAAACACCCTAGTGATTAGTGAAATAAAAAGGGAATTAAAGATTAGATATGCTTTGGCTTTGCAAAGTAAGAAGTTCAATAAGAGTAGGGCCGCCACCTAATTTTGTTTCATTTGGGTTGGATTTAGATTGGATTGAGTTTGAATTCATTGAATTTTGTCCGAATTAAGTCTAATATCGGATTTTTTTGGATGTTATATAATCACACCTTTTGAAATTAACACCACTACATAAATAAGAAAAAATTGTTAACATTACAATATCATTTAATTTAGTTTACGTGTTCAAATTTTTTTAACTAAAATTATTTTTAGATGAAAATAGACATAAAAATAAAATTATGAATGAATTATTATTACTTTATTAAACTAGTAGTATTGGATACAGATCATTAATGGGTCGGGTTGACTTAGATTACATATTTGTTTAACGTAATTCGGACTACATATTTAATATCCTTATAATTAGATTATATCCATCGTACACCTAATTAAAAAAAATTCCTAATAAATCGGATCGAATACGGATCAAATTCGAAATCATATATGTCACATTGACAACCCGGTTGAATACAGAAAATGAGATGAGACAAAGATTTTTATTCAATTTAAATTACTTAATGACATATTTTGGTAGTGTTTGACAACATAAATAAATATAATAATTATCATACCAACATAATTGTACGTAGCAAAGTTTTTTCGGCCCACCTCTATTAAGTTATCAACCCAAGTAAAATACGGGCCGACTAGCTAGCTATGCCACTCATTGGGCCTAAAACTCAACAGAACCAATATGCGCGTTGGACAAAAGCTTGTTCCCAGGTAGGGGTGTAATTCGAGCCGAGTAGTGTCGAACGACACACTGTTCAAGTTTTGTTTGATTTTTATCGAGTTTGCAATTTTGTGTTTGAGCTTGGTTTGATTTTAAATCGAGTCGAGCTCAAACGAGCTCGAGCCGAATACCGAGTAGCTTGATATTTTACATGTAGTTTTCAATTTTTAGCTTATCGAGTCGAGCTCGAGCCGAGCTTCAAAAGTTATCGAACGAAAAATGATGTTCAAACTTGTTTGATTAGTGTGACGAACCGAGCTCAAACGAGCTTTTATCGAACGAACTCGAGTCGAATATCGAGTAACTTGGTTTGATTTTCAGCCCTATTCCCAGGACTTCAAAAGCTATTTTACTTTTCAAAGTGGATGCCTTCAAAATATTCCAACTTTACGTGGAAGAGACATTTCCTTGTTATGATTTATGATGCATTTTGACCCGGTTTGATAAAATATCAGATAATAAAATAGTAATATATTACTTAGGCTGTATTTGGATGGGTTTTGGCCCGGTCTTGCGGGTTTCACGAGACCGAGCCAAAACCCTTTCAAATTAATTTTCGCCAAATCCATAAAACCATCAAAAACCTATTAAAAAATTCACACTCAAACTCTTCAAACCTATAAAACATTGATTTGACACCTACCATCTACTTTTCCCCTCAAATCTCACTAAAAAAAATATTGATTTGACACCTATCACTTACTTTTTTCCCTAAACCCCAACATCCAAACCCAATCCAAGTGGGGTTTTAACTTATTCAAACCACAAAACCCAAGAGCCAAAACCCATCGAAATGAAGTCTCAAAGGTTTCATCGAACTACCCAAACCAATTTTTTTAAACCGAGACCCACGAAACCGAGCCAAAATTCATCCAAATAGACCCTTAATATTTAAACTTACCCCCTGGGAGTCGGTGGATAGTTTTTCCTACATAGATCACACAATGTAATGATTAAAGTTCGAAATTTTGTCGCGGGAAATTCTCGTATAATATGTCCAACGCACCTTTAAATTGATTAAACTTCAGGAAAATCTAAAAAATATATATATAATAATTAAATAAGTATGAATATGTTTTTGTGCATTCAGCTAATTGTCAAGTCTGTAGTGGTTAATTTGATGAAGAATGGTCGTTCTTTAGCTGGTGACGACTTTACATGATTAGTTAATTACTCCACCTAATTAAAATTTGACATGTTCATATATATCAAAGAGGTCAGTAAATTTTTATCTAGATTATTTGTTCTCTGTTTTCTGAAAATGTCTTCTAAACAATGATATATATAAATAATGGATCCATAAAAGATCAGTTAACAATGCAGCGAAACAAAGCAGCTGGTTCAAAAACTGCAACATCGCTTATACTTGAGCATACGTTTCAACTTTCAACTAATACGTAATAATATTAACGAATATTAGGTCAAATTCTGAATAATGTACACAAGTGACTGATTGTAAATGTTGTTAGTTGTTCCTTCATTGTCACAAGTTAGTAGTCAATAATTATCAATAGATATTCAGATCATGATTTGTTTCACTCTTAAAAAATTAAACCAAGTATCTACTTTTAATTTAGGGTTATTTACAAGGACCTCATTCGTGGTTGTTTGGCCTCTAGTGTCTATTCCCCTCGAAGAATCATAATTATTTCGATCTCTCCTGAGGTCTGCAAAACTTTAACGGAGTTTGACGAACATGGACGAAAAGCGTGACTTTGTCTTTGCTTACTTTAATTACTCCGACTTTCCCTGAAGTCGTTGTACCTTCTGCGTGAAATATTTTAAAAATAATTTTTAAAATATTTCGATCCAAAATAATTTTTTTTTTACAAATGATGAATTTCACGATTATATAATAGTATAAAGAAATTTTATTCAATAAAAATTCAATAGGATAATTTTTTTCAAAGAAACTTGTTACAATTACAATGTAAGTCAAATTAGGTAACGACCATATCCAAAGTCCAAACTCGTGTTGATCCAATTCTTTGATAAAAATAATTAAAAAAATATGCATGTAATCAATCATGCAATGTTAGTTGTTGAATAAATCATCAATTAGCTTATTATACTCCACATAGTACTAGGTACTTGATGAAATATTTATATTTTGTGAAAGATTAGGAGATGACCATTTCACATAATGGTCTCTATAAATACTCACCGGATTCATGCTAAGATTATCACCCCAGTCCCAATACAATACAATACATTACTTAGTTCATCACAATAATAATCAGCTAATTAATTAAAATGAAGATTAATGTGTTTGGCTTTCTTGCAACAATAATTCTTATTGTTTCTTTGGCATCATTCTCATATGCATCAGACCCCAGCCCTCTGCAAGACTTCTGTGTCGCACTTAATGACTCCGCCGTTCCTGGTAAATTATACAAATTAATTTGATTTCTCTTTAAGAGTTTTATTTTAATTACATGATACAGTTGAATTATGATGATATATATATTCTCCTTTTCCTTTTATTAATTATCCTAATAGTTCAATTGTTGTGTGTTGCTTAAAATTCAGTTTTCGTGAATGGAAAATTTTGCAAGAACCCAGACATGGTTGTTGCCAATGATTTCTTTTTCTCGGGTTTAAATAAGCCTGGAGACACATCAAACCCAGTTGGATCAAATGTCACCACCGTAAATGTAGACACCCTGCCAGGACTCAACACTCTAGGCATTTCTGCAGTTCGTATAGACTATGCACCATACGGTCTCAACCCGCCCCATACACACCCCCGTGCTACTGAGATACTTGTCGTATTGGAAGGCACTCTATATGTCGGATTTGTGACCTCAAATCCCGAAAACAAGCTTTTTACCAAATACTTAAATCCCGGAGACGTATTTGTGTTCCCAGAGGGCTTGATTCACTTTCAGTTTAATGTTGGAAAAACCGATGCAATTGCGTTTGCCGGTCTAAGCAGCCAAAATCCAGGAGTCATAACTATTGCTAATGCAGTTTTTCGTTCGAACCCAACAATTAATCCAGATATTTTGGCTAAGGCATTCCAAGTTGGGAAGAATGTGATTGACACCCTTATTCAAGCACAATCTTGATCCAGCATTGGTCAAATTAAAAAATGTTCTCTTGAATTAAGCATTGAGTACAACATATATATGTACTTTAATTATCTATCTAAATAAATGCTTGGTACTTATGTTTCATCTCTTCTTCATATGATAAAATTTAGTATCAACTTACGGCCTACTCTCCCATTTTTTTCTTTATGAATATGAATAATACTATCCCAATATAATATATAATTCCGTAAAGACTGTCTTGTTTTGACAAAACTTATATAAAAGTCCATTAGAAATCCGGTACGCGCGCTTGCACAGATGATACTATATGAAGCAGCCAGACTACTAAAGTAACTAAATTAGTTTCACCACAATTGTTGAGATTTATAGCTTGTTTAGGAAACTAATTAATGATTTAATTTAATAAAATTCAAATAGAACAAAGTTATTAATCTGTTACAAATATAATTAATTAGAATAACAATGTGTATAACATGATAACAAAACAAATTTATATAATGATATTTGATATATAGTGATATACCTAGTGTACGTTAAGTGTAAATACAGTTTCAAATTCTCAATAAATATTTTGTACCAGTGAATTGTGATTGTACTAGCTACTTGATATTGTTGTATCTACTAGTTAAAGGAATATATAATTAATAAAGCGGTTGTATGATTAAGTTGACTAAAACCTTAATCTACAATTTGAAGTTTATTAAATTTTTTAATTTCTAGTTATCTTAATTCGGCATTGCCATTGATGTCAAATAGTCAGGACCTATGATCTTTAATGTGAAGCTATTACCTATAATTTCAATTAAGTGCCTTCTCTAAGCCAATGGCCATTCATAATTAGGGCTGTCAATGTGGCGAATTTCAATTCGGATTCGTCCGAATCCAGTCCGATTTATTAAAATTATTGTCCAATTATATATTCGATGGACCTGATCCCTAATTCAAAACACATGGAGCGAATACGAATTTAGGTCGATCCAATATAAATCCATATTTGATAATAAATAAAAAATACTTATACATAATATTTTACCGTCAATTTAAGAAGATGTTAATTTATAACTCATTTATAAATTTATTTAAACTAATATTTCATATATATATGAATATTATTAAAGAAGGTTTGAACATGTGAGCATAAATTATATAAAATTGAAAACTTAATAAATTTATTCTAGGAAAAAATATAAATTTAACTTTTAAATGAAAATTTTATCGTATACGAAAAAGATTCGATATCCGATCAAGATTCCTTGGATTTTAACATTTTAGATCCGAGCACAATCTGAATAAGATTCGAATCCGATAGTATCCGATCCAATATAAATAGAGTTGGATCTGGACGAGCCTGATCTGATCGGAATTCGACTCATTGATAGTCATGGATCAAAATTTTCATCTTCTCTATCGAAAACATCGAAAGTTTTCGTTTTTGAATCACGTGAAACGAAAATAAGATGGAATTTCGAAACTATTTATTTGCATGAAGCTCTCTTATTTTTCTTAATTTAGTAACTATTTTTCCTATTATTTTTAAAATATTTTTAAAAAGTCTCGAAGTTTTCAATATTTAGATGACTAAAACATAAATTGAAAACAAAATTTTGATCCATATTGACAGCCTATTCATAATGCATAAGCATGCAAATGTAGTGGTCATCCAAGGAGCAGCGCCGGCCCATTTGGGGTCCAAGGTGATATTAAAATGGGGCCTCCTACGTGTTAATTTTGAAGAAAATGTGTAAAATTTTATATTTCTATAAATTTCATAACCAACCTCATAATTATATTATGAACATTAAATATTAGACTTGAAAACTACAATCAGCTTCCTTCTTTTGCTTAATTATTTTTATTATTAAATTATTATTTTCATTTTGTTATACATTATGTTTTTACTTGTAATAATAGGATTTAGTGCATCATTAAGAAAAGTCCTATTTAACCTGAAAAATAAAAAATTAAAATGCTAACTAGATTTAGAAGAATGTTGACGGAAGAAAATTTCAACTCATTACGTTCATCCTATACAGGTGATCATATTCATAAGGGTTGGATGATAAATACATGTGCATAAGATGACAAAAAAATTATCTTCTCACACATTTGTGGCTCATTCAACAGGATCAACATTCCAGCAGATTGAATAATTTTCCTCGTTATCCAGGTCTTTTTTTATACACTTAACAAATAAAGAAATGTTAGGATCTGTTTGTTTGGCATTTTTCAAAATTATTGCGTATTTGAAAAATGAACAAACATGTTTTCTACTTTCTGAAATAATTTGTTCATCTCTCAATATTCTCCAACTACTCTCTTAAAAGTCAAACAAACAAAATTTTCTTATCTATAAACAAAACATATACAAACTCTATTCTGATTTGACACAAAATATCCTATCTCTTACGTAATTTATCACACATAACAAACATGATTCGACATAAAAGTCTTATATATCTTATACCTACAACCTAACTTTTCCAAAAAAAAAACATACACCTACTTTATTTCTCAAATCACTCTTTTATAACACAAATAAATAACATTACACAAATCAAATCATTTTCAAAACCTCCACTACTCTTTCAGATTACTTTTTTAAACACCAAACAAACATATATGCCTTAGTCTTTCTTATCTTCATACATATATATAGCTAATCTCAAGCTCAATAAAAAGCAGCACAATAAATAATAGTAGAAAAGGTGGACAAAATCACTAAAACCTAAGGAACTGGGCCAACCAAAATCAGCCGACCTATATAAAGAAGGGGAAGGGGGGCCCTATGCACGTGTGGCCTAGGGCCTGGGCCGGGCCAGCCAAGGATCAAACGATATAATTAGGCTTCACCAATTCCAAGCCCATGGATTGAAATTATAAGGAGGCAACCTTTTGAAGTTTCGATGAAGGCCTCGCGAAAGTCGTGTAGATATATATAGATGTAGTTGAAAATCAAATTAAGTTGACTTAGAGATCGAAAACTTTGTTGTACAAATATGTGATTGGTTTAGTGAAATAAACTATTCACAATAAAGTAAAGGACTTAAATTTAAATTCTTATTGGGAGAGGTTCTCATTTAATGTGCCCAATAATTAAACCCTTAAAAAAGAACTTGCTGTAAATTACTTTAAAAGGATTGTTAATTTGATGATGAAGAATGATTCTTTATCAGCTCACGACTTTACATAATTAGCTACATACTCCACCTAAACTTTGACATCTTTATATGATAGAAATTGTCAATAAATTATATTTATTTGGATTTAGTTCGATTATTTGGTCGGGTCAATATACATTGTCTGCTTCAAAAGATCAGTTCCTTAAATAAATATAAACCAAGTATCTACTTTTAGTTTAATGCATGGTTAGTGATTAAACCAAGTCTTTGGATGAAAGTGGTTAGTGATCCAATTATTTGACAATAAAATTAAAAAAATATGCATGTAATCAAGCATGCAATGTTAGTTGTTGAAATAAATCATCAATTAGCTTATTATACTCCACATAGTACTAGGTCCTTGATGAAATAATTATATTTTGTGAAAGATTAGGAGATGACCATTTCACATAATGGTCTCTATAAATATTCACCGGATTCATGCTAATATTATCACCTCAGTCCCAATACAATACAATACATTACTTAGTTCATCACAATAATTATCAGATAATAATTAATTAAAATGAAGATTAATGTGTTTGGCTTTCTTGCAACAATAATTCTTATTGTTTCTTTGGCATCATTCTCATATGCATCAGACCCCAGCCCTCTGCAAGACTTCTGTGTCGCACTTAATGACTCCGCCGTTCCTGGTAAATTATACAAATTAATTTGATTTTAATTACATGATACAGTTGAATTATGATGATTTATATATTCTCCTTTTCCTTTTATTAATTATTCTAATAGTTCTATTGTTGTGTGTTGCTTAAAATTCAGTTTTCGTGAATGGAAAATTTTGCAAGAACCCAAACATGGTTGTTGCCGATGATTTCTTTTTCTCGGGTTTAAATAAGCCTGGAGACACATCAAACCCAGTTGGATCAAACGTCACTGCCGTAAATGTAAACCAACTGCCAGGACTCAACACTCTAGGCATTTCTGCAGTTCGTATAGACTATGCACCATACGGTCTCAACCCGCCCCATACACACCCCCGTGCAACCGAGATACTTGTCGTATTGGAAGGCACTCTATATGTCGGATTTGTGACCTCAAATACCGAAAACAAGCTTTTTACCAAATACTTAAATCCCGGAGACGTATTTGTGTTCCCACAGGGCTTGATTCACTTTCAGTTTAATGTTGGAAAAACCAATGCAATTGCGTTTGCCGGTCTAAGCAGCCAAAATCCAGGAGTCATAACTATTGCTGATGCAGTTTTTGATTCAGACCCAATAATTAATCCAGATATTTTGGCTAAGGCATTCCAAGTTGAGAAGAATGTGATTGACACCCTTATTGAAGCACAATCTTGATCCAACAGTGGTAAAATTAAAAGATGTTCTCTATCTAAATAAATATATATGGATTTATGTACGACATGTACTTTATCTATCTAAATAAATGCTTGGTACTTATGTTTCATCTCCTCTTCAGATGATAATAATGTTTAGTTGCAACTTACCTGGCAATCTCCTATTTTTATTTCTTATGAATAATACTATCCCAATATTATACTATAATTAATGAGTTTTTGGAATTCTCTACTTTTTGATATCTGCTTCTGCAATTCTAATAATTTCTGGATCAATGAAATTATTGTAACTTTAAATTCATATGTCAAGATCCACTATGCTTAGGAGAAGATTGACAGCTTTTTTGGACCTAACATAGTGGATCGGACCATATCTACTTTCTAGTTTTCTGTTTCCTTTGCTTTTTATATACATTTTCTCTGTGTATAATTACTAGATACTGTATTCAGAACATACTCGTGAAATTCAGTTAAAAAAATTTGTTTTTGTAAAAATTTTGAAAAATTTAAGCAATCGTAATGGATTAGTTCAATAGTTACATTACAGGCATACATGTACATTAAGGTGAGCATGAAAAATTTCAACAAGTTAGAAAGCATTTACATGTTTCACAACACCAGTTCAGCACATAATTTAAAATGACTAAAGATACATCCACACCTGAACATAAAAGTCCACAGACAAACTGACTGAAATGTAACCGGAATCGGCTAATTAGCAAGTAATAAATAATACAATTTTTTCAGTCTTAGTTCCACATTTCACTTCTAAAGAGATTAGAATTCTCTGCTCCATGTCACCATTGTGTTGTTGCTGCAAGGGTGCAAACCTTTTTATACCTGTAAAAAAAAACGCAGATTAGGGGCAAATTAAAAAGCTGCAAATATATACCAGATTGAAACTATATCACTAATTGGTCTGTCATTGTAAATTTCAATACAGCTGATAACCACAATCCTATCTATATTAAACAACTATCTACGCGACTGTTACCACCAACCAAAAAGTGGGAGCATAAGAGCAAACATGACAGAAATTTGATGCTTGTTCTTATTACAACAGCTTCACATAGTTTTAATTCGCGCTTTTATTATTAGCGAAATCCAACCTTGCTTTAGTTGAATAAGTAGGCTTCAATTATACGGGTCCAACTTGAGGATGAGACTCAATTAAACCATATATAATCAGAAATTGACACTACACAAAAAATAATGAAATTATACCGGGATACGTGTTTTATATTCACATATTTCCTTCCATTCCACTCTATTTTCTCTCAAAAGATTGCAATAAATGGAATGAAGGTTAGAATGCCAATTTATTATCTGATTAATCCAACAGTCAGAAAGCATACCATTTCTAATTGAGCCCTGAAATGTCCTCCATATCCTTCACGGCATGTTCGATTGCATAAAGAGCCATTTTCTTTACCTTCACAAAAATATCAGATTTCAAAGTAATCAAACTCATCTTACTCATTCATATTAAACCATTTGTACACATATTTACGTAATTGTTAATGCTGGTCTCAATACAGTTTTTGAAATAAGAAATTTAACTTACCGTACATTATTGTATTATCAGATTTGCCAAAAAAATAAAGTAATTACTATATTATCCAGATGCTACATCCTCGTGTGAGTATCAAGTAGCCAATTAGTGTCATAATAATGGCCCAAATGACATAGATGAGAGGGTAATGAAAGGCAGAGAACAGAACACACATAGATCATACATTGCACTATAAATAATGTAGCTTCTCCTACATATATAAACAAGTGCATACTCACACATATAATTGCAGAGATACACACCAAAAAAAAATGAAATTATACCTCTAATTTGTCTTCCTTAGCCCTGTGATTTTGTGGAAGAACACGGAACTCCTCGGTCAAGCGTACACACTCTTGGACATTTTCTGGTGAGACAAAGTCAAGTGCAACCTTTATGCATGACTGAAACAGGAAAAAAATAGAGAAGAAAATGTGTTTTAGCCATAAACTATATATATCATGAAAGAATACGCATCTGTCTACAAATATTGCCTGTTGTAGAACCATAGCAAGCAAATTCTGTTGAAATATATGGTAGTTGGTCAAAATGTAGCATTAAAAATGTTGCGTCATTTTATCTACCTGGTCAATCATTTGAGTTTATATTGGGAAACAAGTTGTGAGTGTGTTTTTGTACCTACTGAGTTTATGGCATGGAATAATAAAAGAAAAAAAAAATTGATGCTCATGTTGGTGACTGTAATAGCATGCACGATCATGCTTCAAATAAATTGTCTTGCTATGATGAAACAAGACCAGCATATCTTTTTGCTTTTCGGAAGCAACGTGATGAACTGAAAAAGAGGTATTTGCATGAGATTTCGGAAGCAACGTGATGAACTGAAAAAGAGGTATTTGCATGAGATTTTTTTCATGTCAAATTTAGCTTTTTGTGGTCATGATGAATGCAAAGCCTCAAGCAATAAGTGAAATTTGATAATTTTATAGAGCTTTTGAACTTTCAGCAAATTATAAGCTTATCAATAAATTGTTGATTTCTCATTTAATGTTGTATATCAAGTCACTATATTATCCAATTGTGTCGAATAAGTTCTTCAAATTAATTATAGATGGATAAAAAAAAATGATTGCTTCATACATTAATTTATAGTCATTGTAAGAAATAAATTAGTGGCAATATCTATTAAGTCAAACTTTATTTTGTCTAAAATTTTTAGAAATGAAAAACCATACTTGTAACATAATATAGAACAAAATAAAAAAATTAGTAAAGTGACTTAATGGTACATTAATCCTCTTAATTAATAAACCTTACAATTACACCGTTAAGGAATCGAGTCTGCTGGGTTCATGGATAAAAATGGAATTTGCCAAGTCAGTCACTACACTAACCATAAGGGCATAGCTGTAAGATGACCACAAACCTCGTGGGGTATTGGTAATATCCAAACAAGAAGGTTATTTTCCCAATTTAGTCAAATTTCAGAGGAATGTAATGATAAATTACCCAATTACCATAGAAAATTTATCTTAGTTTAACTGAGTGCCTGAACAAAGTTATGAAATCTGTGTCACTATGGCTGAAGCTTCTTGCAACTGGTGATGGTTAGTTAAACACAGGCGGCCAAAGTAGCTCAGGCATTAGATGAAGGTGACAAAAAAATTGTGCAACCTAAATCAAGAAACTAATCTCAAGTAGGCCATCGAAAAGTTTGTGATTACATTATGCATCAATGTTGAATTTGAAGATGAAGGATAATCATTCTACAATTATTGATGTTGGGATAAAATTACGCATGGATTTAAAATTTAAGACATGTATTCTGGCGTGATTGATGCACTTGGTACTACTGAAAATGAATATCAATTCTCAAGAAAAGAGTCAAAGCACGTGTTTTGATAGATTATTTGATATTTTAAATTTGGTTTAGACTACATTTGATGAAATATTTTGGGAGTAATGTACGCAAGCGAAATACCAAGATATTATCACTGTTATGAAGCATGTCAAAGTGTGCAAACAAAATTTCAGGATATGACGAATTAGAGTGTCTTTTCAAGTGTAGTTTTATTTTTTGTAATACTCATTATATTCTTGTCCAACGCATAAATTATTATTTCAAGACCCGAGGAAGGTCACAATGCAAAGCTAAGCAAATCGATAATGTCCATCGTTTTGGCACAAATTTTGATAATTAATTGGTTGATATATAAAATAATTAGAAGGTGCTTACAAGTATGGCTTGCCTGAATCAGATTATTTTATTTTCTTCTTTGAATCAACAATGTCTCACATACTTAGGCCATTTTTGCTTGAATCCAATTAGGTTAAACTATTTAGTCGGGTCTCTTTATCCTTCTCAACCAATAGATTTATGTTTAAGTCTAATGTTTCAACTATTAGTTACTAGGATAGTATTGATTTCTTAGTTAATAAAACAATCAAGAATTAACAATAGTAACACAAAGTATTTACCTTTAGATTTCTAACTTGATGGGGACAGCCAGCAGGTATAAAAACAGCATCGCCTAATTTCTGAACAAATGTCCATGGCTCAATTCCTAAACAATCATAAACAATGAACAAATAAACCAAAACCACATCATTTTTTAACCAGACGTTCACGTTCATTAGTTATGTTAAGCAGGGAAGACTAACCATATTCCTCCTTAAGTCTCCTTTTATGCTCCTCGGTCAAGTAAACAGTTTGATCATGAATAGGGTGGACAACCTGAAATATAGTAAATAGAATTTCAATGTACACAAGAGGACTGTGGTAAGAGATTTCCTTACAGAGAGACAATATAAGGGCGATATCATGAATATGTATAAAAAACATATCAGACAAAAGTTCCTTCAAGAAATCTAGAAGAACACCGGTGGTTTTTTATTATCTCTGGTCTTTATAAACATTAAAAAAAAAAAAAAAAAAAAAAAAAAAAAAAAAAAAAAAAGATTAAATTTTACCGGATAGTCAATTACCTGTGGTAACGGATTACCGTAGATGTGCCTGAACTCATTGAAGTGCTTCGTCACATAATCCTCCAGTTTTGGTACGTCTTGCCTCCTAAAAATATCCCAGAGAGCACCACCTTCATATTCACTCTGTTTCTGCTTTTCAATCATTACATTAGTTATCTGCTTATTTCCATACAACTCACTTTCATCCTGATTTGCATGCCTCTTTTGCAGTTCTTTAATTTTCAAAAGCTGCTCAGTGTTGAAAGTCACCTCCTTAACATGTGTCAAGACGTTCACCTATAAGGAAGAATGAAAAACTTTTAACAAGTTTGAGAAAACATAAAAGGAAGCCTATAAAGAAATAGAGAGCTATCCTCTAATGCAATATATTAAGAGTCAGAAAGGTATAAATCTTATTTTAAAGAGATCATACTGCATCAGACATATCACAATGCAGTTTTGTAACAGAATCTCCTCGTCCCAATTCCTGAGTAACTCCATAAGCGATATATGTTTTTGGACCCATATCTGGTTTAAGAGACTTCTCAGGGAGCTTAACAGCAAGGTTTAAGTATCCACTGCGAGGATGAGTGTATGCTTTGAAAGGCAAGCAACTGATAAATTCAGCACCATGACGAGGTAACCTCTCCTCAAACAAGTTAGATGGAGGCCAATCTTTCAACTTAAGAATCACAGGCCATCCTTCTCTGTCAAAGTTACCCTCCAAATACCCTTGGAAAAATTTGTGGACGTTTATGTCATCCTGAGCTCGTCATCAATAAAATAATGAAGTTGGACAAGAAATACAAGATAAAAGAAACTTCGAAAAGATTTATAGACCAGATTTTTTTGCTGCAGAGGGGGGGGGGGGGGGGTAGATGGGACTGACCTGACACCAGTCTAAACAATTAATGGCAGTGACATCATATAGAAGTTCATGCTTTTTAGTATTTGCTTTCTGACGGAAGGCACGCCACATGACCATGGGTTCCCAACTCAAACCCAACGTAGTTTCAAGAACATCACTGACGATCACAGGCTCGCCTTTAGACCAATGCCATTGAAAATGCTTCAAATCATCATGTTGAAGGTCCTTCCCTGCTGGACAGTACAGAAAATTGTCCTCTGAGTTCTGTCTAGAAGATGCTTTACGCAATTTATTACCATCACTCGTCTCATCTAAGAGCTTCAAACACGAGCACTCCTCAAACTTTATAAGCACATCCTCAAACTCAGGTCTCCTGGCCAACTTTTCTGCTTTTGGCAACAGCTCAGAGACCCGGTCATCAGTAAAGATGCACTTCAATTCTAGAATTCCTTCACCACAACCCCCCAAGCACTGTGGTGGGCATTGTATAATACCAGTTTCTGTAGATCTCCATTCAGATTTTAGCTTAGCAGGATCACTGGTGATAGCTTCAACAATTTCACCACTAGGAACATTAGTAATGGAAGTACCAACTTCTTTTTTGCCACCATGCAAGTATTCGAACCCATAGTATACATATTGCATGCCCACTTCCTCATCACCTCCCTGCAGGCGTCCCTCTCGGAGCTCTTGGCAACAAGTAAGGCATAGGTCATACGAGCATTGAGAGCAGCTTCGGTGAAAATCGACAATGGAAGTTCTACAATTGTCGCTGCATAAATTCATAGAATATTGACTCTTTAGCAAACCTCGGAGCAGTTTTTTTATTTCCAAAAAAAGGAAAAATTAATAAAATGGAAAAAATTTAAGCTACCAGTATATCCGTTCATTCTCCTGGCAGTCTGACTGCTGTGGCTTTACTTCTGAAACTGGTATTCCTGCTCAAACAAACTGTTAACAGCTAAGAATTTGAAACATTTTGTAGCTGTATAACTTTTATTCTAACTCAGTGTTCCTATATAGAACATGCATATTCCTTGCAATGAAGAAGTGTTATCAGCTGCTAACATGTTCCACAAAAACACTAAAGAAATTTCAAGCATTAGTCAATACGTCTCTTATTAACAATGATAACTTAATCCTCCAATATTCATGTTAAATACAAAGCCTGAAATGTGTCAATTAATCACATAGAAGTATATGTTTTTTCAAAGGTGTAACTACATGAGTTTCATACTTATTAGGTTAGGAAGAAAAATAAGTTGCATAAAAGAATCCACATCCAAATTATCGCAGCACTGACAAGAAAATACCTTGTATCTTAGCCTCCATCTCTTTCTCAACCATTTGTTCTGCGTGGAATCTTTTTAAGAAGGGAAGAAGCATCTGGAGCGTGTATCTAGAGTACTGCATCTTTTCTTCATCGCTAAATTTCACTTTCAAATTCTTCAAGTGCTACATAGAAATACACATGATCATACAAGTAAGAATAGCAAAACATTTCACCCCTAAAAAAGAGAGATGGAAGAAGAAAGAAAGAGAAATCAGAATGATAGGGCAATTGCAGTTGCAGGTCTAGCGACATAAAAACAAGTGAAGAATACATAAAGTTAAAGCCAACCCTAATTGGCCCATCCAGACGCATGCAACTCTTGCAATTGCAGTTGTTAAGACAAACAGGGCAAGCTTCAGCAAAAGCCTCTTCCGGCATCCGAGGATACCTGAGAACATACAAAATTTCAAATAATGACTTCGTCTATAATCTAAACATAAGCAAAAGGAATTTTTTTGTGTGCACCTACTACAACAAGCAAAGAGGTTTTCAATTAGCATCCCTAGCTAATTAATCTCTGACAATCATTGTCTTCTTAACATAAGTACTATCATAATAAGAAACATAAAATAGACAAATACATATCTACAGCATTAAATTGGTTATGCAACTACAAATTTAAAATTTGAACATTTCAAAACTAAATTGGATGAAACCATCAATTCATTTCAAAATTCTCTCTAATTTTTTACCATCTAGTTATGCAAGGGACACAATATCTCTTAGATTTGCACTTGGTACAAAGTACTACTCTCCCTTTATCATTCCTCTTGCATTGGTGACACGTGTTACGCTCGATCTCCTTCACCTATCAAATCCACAAACCAAAGGGATGCCTCAATGATCCAATTTAATCAAAAAGCTCCAAAATTGAATAGGTTAACAAATGTCAACATTTACATTTTCATCAATCTTCTTACTGCCCTTGCGCTTTGCCTCATTATCCTGTTTCTCCCTTTCACCTCTATTGTTTTTTACTTCCTCCTCATTCTTCTCCCCTTCTTCTGTTCCATCTTTAGAGGGTTTTCTCCTCCGCCTTCTTTTCGGGCTAACCTCTTCCCCCACACTCTCAACCCCACTACAATCATTCACACCTTTCCTCTTTCTCTTTGGACCCCTCCTAGGCTTATCATCAATTTCAAACTCATACACATCCTCGTTCAGTTTGTCCATTTTCTCTTTGGCCAACTGAAAACACTTCCTACTCGACATTCTCTTCGCAAATGTAGCTTCATTTACCTTCTTTCCTTTTCCACCCAATTTCGACCCCTTCCCTTCTGCTTTCTGGACCTCTTTTTCTTCTCCATCAGCAACCTTTTCGTCTTCTCTCAGAAAGTTTTCCAATTTCTCTACACATTTCTCAGCTGGGAAATTTAAATCCGTCTTATTTTCCATATTATTTGAAAACCCTCTTCCCTAAATTCCTACAGTTAGAACAATTTGAAGGTATAAACAATAAAAGGAAAGCGAAGTACAGTAAACTTCTTTTCTTGTTCCGAAGGAAAATCAAGGGGAAAGAGTTTCTACTAGTCTCAAACAGACATGGAAACTCATAAGAAATCTTGAATGGAAATGGAAAATGAAGAATGGAAATGAAAAAGAGATGTAACTCCACTTCCTTCGGAATGAGAAGGATGTTCTTCGGTGGATCCCTGTGGTTCCTGTTTAGTCCCCTTGACTCAGACGGTGAAATGCACTAGTGCACCGACGTGTATCATGCACCCGAATTTACATATGGTAATGTTCATCTATTACCAAAAACAAGTTATTTATGGATATTATTAGGAGGGCCGTGCCGGTCTAGGAGCGGTGAAATGCGTAGAAATCGGAAAGAACACCAACTGCGAAAGCACTCTGTTGGGCCGACACCGACACTGACACTGAGAGACGAAAGCTAGGGCAACTCTTTCAAATTTCAAAATTTCGAAGAGAGATTATTTAAACCCATGAAACTCAAACATATTACAACTCTTAAAATTATAAAACGTTAATGCGATATTACCAAATGAAGTTTAAATGGTTCCGAAATCGTACTAACCATTTTTTGAAACCGACCAAGCCAAAACTCTTCCAGAACACAAATGATTTATTTTTTTCTTAAGATTCACCATTTTGCCATCACAAACAGCGGGCGGATTATCAAATATGGCAAAAATCCGTCTGGTTTGGTCATTCACAAGGTACTCAAGAGGTGAATTATATGGAAGAGTATTGACTCTATTTTATGGGTTTTTGTCTTGGAAAAATAATTTGAAAATTTTGATTTGAATTTCATTTGAATTGAGTTTTGATGCACTTATAAATGCCTTAGAGTTTGAAATGTGAAATAGTAGATAGTAGATATCAACTCAATATTAAATCTGCAAGTGAAAGTAAGCTTGGGATTAAATAGTTCTAGCAAATATCTCAACAAATATGAATAAGTCTTATTTGTTTTGTTCAAACTTCTTGTGAAAAGTTTTGACTCTTTATTAAAACTCTTTCATAGACCATAGGCATTAAAGGAAAAATGGTATGGTGCCAAGTAGAGGTATAAATGAGTCAAATGAGCAATGTATAATCTTGATTTGAAATTTGTATCAATTTTGAGTTTGGTTTGATTCTCAGATGAATTGAACTCAAAAAGAGTATTTGTTTAATCTTGATTTGAAATTTATATCAAGTTTGAGTTTGGTTTGATTCTTAAGAAAAATATTAAACTTCTTTGGTATGTATAACGAATAGAGTTTAAAAGAATTTTATAGAACAAACTCGAATCATATTGAAAGACATGATTCAATTTCCACTTCTAATACTTTTGCTTTTGTCGCTATTGTCAATTTGGATACACATGTTTTATAATTTCTCAAATTTGTACCAATATATCTTGTGACGATGGTCAATAAAAGTAGAAGGTGAAAATTCAGTTTTGTACGGTTTCCGAGTTTTACAGTTGCTATCAATTGGTGTGCACAATTTCTTATAAACTCTAATTGGTACTTACAAATTTTTTTGTTTTTTTTGTTTTTTATTCATTAATGCAATGAAAGAGTTTTTTTGTATTGACTCAATATTTTAGGGGTATTTGTAAATGATTTTTAAAAATATTTTTTTACTTTTTATTGCTTAAAGAATTTTGATAATATTTGCAAGTAAATATTTCTGCTATTGCAAGAATTTGGGATAAATGTATTTTTAGTCATTTAATTTATTCTGAGGCGACATTGGAATAGTAATTTTCTCAATAAATAATTTCGATCGTCTAACTATTTAGTATTTATAAATTTAAATTCTTTAGCTACAATTTTTTTCCATCGCACCTCGAATTCAAAAGTTTTGCAGAAATTTTATCATTGTGCAACACATTTGCAACTTGTTCAACATATAGTTTAATGCCTGATCTACTAATCCAGATACAAGCTTGAATCCACATATCGAACCTAGATTTGAAATCATGAACGACCATTAGATTAGCTCGATGGATCGATAACCCTCTCCCTCTGTGATTATCAATCTTGTAAAGAAGAATATGAATGTGATAGTGAAAGAGGTTTACTCAGTTGTTAATTGAGCCTTGTCCGAGTCCATTTTTCAGGTTTCACAATTCACATTATTAAGATACAAAATCAAAAACCCAACTTAGATTCAATTGTATGAAAGTTCGTTTTCCCTCAAAAAAAAAAAAAAAAAAGGCAAACAAAAACAACTTAGAAGTTTACACACACAGTCTTTAATTTACCTCCTTAACCCTCCTCAAGAATCCTTCTTTCCATATGATACAATTTTATTGAGGTTATATAACCATAAAGAGTAAATGACAGACAGATCGATGCAGGATGAACATAGAATCATAGTTTTTAACACTTTTATTTCTCAATCAATATCATTTCCATATTAAAATTCACCAATATGTAGTAGTGGAGTGACTTAATTATAATCTGGAAACAGCCTTACCATCATCATCCCCCAAATCGCCCACCGTCTCATCGGAACTGAGCTCCGCCACAACATTAGCCAACACAGTCATCCTATTCTCAGCATAAATTCTTCCATCCCACTTCCTTTTCACGAGCTCTACCCCCAGCTTCACAGCAGCCTCCACTGTCTCCTCCACGCTACCGTGGGCTGAATCGACAATCCCCCAATCTACTCCCATCTCCGCTGTAATCTTCGGAGCCTTCAAAACCACATCTCTCCACACTTTTGGAGACGCAATTTTACACTTAATGATTTGCACAAACCAACTGGAAATTTTAAGACGTATATCGAGCTCGCTCATGTAGAGAAACCCTCGGTCCCTCCGCATGAGGAGGTAGTCGTGGCTGAGTGCGAGAATGAAGCCCGAGGCGGCGGCGTGGCCTGTCACGGCGGCTATGGTCGGCATGGGGAGGGATATTAGGTCGGAGATTAGGAGGCGGAGTTTTCTGGACATGAGTTTGGCTCGGACCGGATCGGATAGGGCCCAGTCGAGGTCGTAGCCGTTGGAGAAGAACTTGCCTTGAGCGGTGGTGATTAGGGCGGAGGGGCGGGATGTGGATTCGGATTCGAACTTGACCCGGGCGAGGGCATCGCGGATGGAGTCGATGCGGGTCGGGTTGAGCCGGTGCTGGTCATCGCCGGTGATTGTTAGTATGAAGAGGTCGCCGCGTTTTTCTACCGTGCACATCCCTTGCGAGTCAAATTAAACTTCACTCACTCACACAGTCACGCATTGACGGTGTTAAAGAGACGGAGGATTTAAAGAGAGGATCTTTTAAGGTAGCGTACGGCCATCTCTAACTGTAAAGGAGGGGAAGGTGAAAAAATGTAAGTGTTGGAAAGAAATTATTTAGTGCAATTGTAATTGTTGCACCACGCTGTGAAGTATATATAATGTAATTCATCAATGTATGTCATTAGTAATTGTAAAATGTGTTCACATTGGTTAGAACATGGCTGATGTAGATTATTCCTCCACATGTGAGAAGTGTATTAATTGATGGGCTATATCACGTGTATTTGATGACGTGGTGCAATAATTACGCTACATAATTTCTCAGTGTTGAGGGGGAAGGGGGAAAAATTGAGATGGAGATGATGTGGAGGTGAGGTAGAATATACGCAAAAGGGGTTGACCAAGTTCGGAGGGTTACTCTCCATGAGGACGCGTGTCGTTCACGTGCCCGCCAAGTTAACATGTAGCTGACAAGTATTCTATATATACATTTCGAAAATAATTTAAAAAAAATGTTTTTTTTTAAATAAAAACCTTACACAAAATTTGTCTTTAATTTAAATTATTTTATTTAATCAAAATAAGGTTAATTTAATTTTTTAAAATAAAACTTTAATTTAAGAATAGGTAATTTTGATTAAGAAAAATGTAATTTAAAAAATATTTCTTTAAATTTAATTTATTATTGTGTGAAATTTAATAACATTGTAATAAAGAGTTAAGCTTTTGTTTTAATTTGTAAATTTATAATTTGACTACAAGAGGAAAATTAAATAAATTGTAGTTTAACATTTATATTTTTTAACTTTAATTTAAAATATATTTTTAAGAATTTATAATTTATCACACAAAACATACAAATATGAAATCTATTAACAAATGTGTCATTCTAAACATAGCACAATTTATGGAATTTGAAATATGACTTTATTATTATTATTATAATTAAATGAGAATGGGGAAGAATGATGATTGAAATTAAATGGAATGAGGATATAAGATATTGATACATTGGAGATGCTTGGGTGCAAAAATAACTCTACTCTTAATTTTGATGAATGAAATATTTATTAACACAAAAAGAAAAAAGTCCTAGAAAATGACACAATTTAAACCAGAATTGACCAATACATTTGCTCATGTTTCTTAATTTTTTTTATAAAAAAATTACATTTACTCGTCGCTTTTAGTGTATTTTTAGCATGAAGACCTTGAATTGCCCAGTAAATTTCATCCCCCAAGTTACTAAAAAATCATCTAAATTAATTATGTCATTCACATGAAATAAGTCCATAAAATTGATAATATACATGCATTTGAAATTGGTCAAGTCAAACTATGAGGTTTCTGGTTGAATTTACCACCCAAAGTTGAACAATGCTTTACTTCAGAAAACTTATTTCCTAGAATTCAGACTTTATTCTTCCTTTGAGCCGAATCAACGAATACCCATTTTGGACAGCCTTAAAAGAACATACAACAAAAGGAATTCATTCATAATAGTCTTAATAGATACATGAATACATAGATAGAACAGAGGTAAGAGTGAAATACCACCCAGAATAGCATGGAAATGAGGATAAGTGAGAATTAAAATATCTATGTTTTTTCTGATAGCACTGTAGAATGTATGGAGTTATCCCCATTCACAGGTAGCAAGTAAAATGCTTCAAGTTTTGTCGAGTATAATAACCAAAAAATCATAACAAAATTCTACTGGGTTTATTACATAAAAATTATAAGATGACTGCACAATTACCAAAAACTATTGTATTCTCTGAAACATAACCTCACTAAAAATAATCTATACTCAGCGCACCAAGAGATTTTTTTGTTTGTCATGCAATTTCAGCCGATCTACACTTAAAAGCTCGTGTATATCCACTTTTACCGTGAAATTGCAGTTTCTAGGAAGTCTTATCCTTTCGGCTTACCTTATTTTAGAAAAAAAATATTTTCTTCAGTTCAACAATCAAGGCTCACCAGTGTATTATCTGCTTCACTTTCAAACAACCACAAAAAACTCAAATCACACGCTTTGGATCGCGAGCTGCTGCCAGATGATCCTGCAATAGTAACAAAAACTGACTGTCGTAACCGAGTATTCCAGAATGAATTCACACCATGATACAGATCAATTTATTACAGAAGAATATTTTATATTAGTAGTAATTCTAAAAATACCAAAAGGTAGCATTCTGTTAATGTTTATTTAAAATTGACATGCTAAAAACCAAAAAGCTATAGGCTCATAAGAAATTTATGCCTGAGAAGCTAAAAACATTAAGTGTGTATATAAATTGGTTTCAATACACTCCTATGATAGCAAAAGGGCTTGCACAAGTTCTAGCCTCGAAAAGACGATTCAATACACTAGACTTAAGCTTGCTCTTTTGATTTATCTAGACACTCCCATATTGCAGATTTTCCATATTATTCCACAAGGATAAACTATCTTATTCATACCCCTTCATAGGTGAACCTATATTCTTTTACAGCTGAGCTGTTGTACCGAATGATCAGAGAGATTCAATCTGTTACCATGACAGCTAGGATATTTAACCAAGGATAAAGACTTATGTTCCACTCTTCTGTGGGGACGCCCCTCCAAAAAGATACTATATCGCTCAAATCAATGGAAATTGACTTTATTTAAAACTTCAATTAGCTCCAACAGAATTAAGATACTCCTTTGATATAACAATATATATGCCTAGAATGAGCAGATGAAAGAAGGCAATAAGACAAACTTACCGATATAAAATCAAATGCTTTGGTGTCCTCTCTTCTAGAGTCATTCATCAGTGATGTTGGAGGTTGGGTAACCATGCCAGGATTAAAAATATCTGGTATTGGTGAAGCATTTTCTCCTTTAGATCCAGCAGCATTAATATTCATATTTGGTTGGAGATTCCCGAGTTGCTGGAAGTTGGACATTGTTGCAACGAACTGTTGGTGAGCTAAAAGACTCTCCATGGCAGCATAATTCATTGGCTGAGAAGCAAATGCGGGATTGAACATCAAGGCAGGGGGAAAGTTATATGCCATAGCACCCAAAGAATGCATGGCATTTGCATTCATCCCAGAAACTTGAGGAGCAAATCCACTATTCAAGATTCCATTAGACATTTTGTTATCAGGGTATACATTTGATGTAGAACCCATATTTTCCGAGCCCTTCTCTGAAGTGCTTCCACTCTGCTTCATAAATGGGTCGTTTCCATTTATGGACAATTTATCCATTAAGTCGTTAACATCTTTTCTACTACAATTTTCCTGAGAGACTTCAGAACTTGAATTGAAAAGATCAAATGGTTCAGATTCAGTTTTATGAGCTGCTATATTGACTTCCATAACTCCCGACTTATCAACAGTCTTCCCAGAGAAGAGATTAACTGCATGGTCTTTACCTTGACTGATGTGAAAGGAGACATCCGCAAAAGGGTCATCGTCATGTTTTGGCTCATTGGTGCTCTCACCACCACCAAAACTGTCTCCAAATATATCATCAATCGGTGGAGCAGCATTTGTATTCCTTGGCTCACTCGGCGTATTTTTCAAATCTTCTGTTCCAAGAAGATCGTCTGGACCACCAGTGTCTATCAAGTCCGGCATCACTGAAGGCTGAGGAGTCTTCTCTGATTCTGAACGATTTACTAAACCATATTGTTCGCCACCGAGAAGACTCAACACCTGTAATGACCACAGAATTATTATTTCTTGTAACAATTTAACATTAAGGACAACAATTAATACTTCCAAACCAACAAACATAGCAGATCTTATCACTTGTTTGGTAGAATATGGCTAATGTTGCTGTGAACTTCAATAATTAAATAATAGAAACCTCAAATAGTACTAATTCTGCTACCAAGGGATGCTTTATTTCAAATTTTATGGAAAGACCAAAGCATTAACTCAACAGCAGTTCATTTAGCAACCACAGATATCCCATTAATAATTTTCAGAGACTAGAAATTGCCAGAAGATGAAATTTAAATTCAGAAAATTAGAGAAAAAGCCAAGAGTGGCGTATTATCTCATATAAATTAATAACTACTACTTACTATTAACTATATCAATGTTCATAGTTTGTAACTGGACCATTTGTGATGACTGTTTCACACATCAGATCGCATTCTTCAGAGTCAACATTCGAAAGGAAACTCTAAAGACGAAAATGTTAAAAAAAATATATAGATCTCTCGAAGTTTTTCCTCAAAAACTCCCTCCCTTCTTTTCCTTCTCCATAACAAGGTATCCAAACAGAAACTAAAAGCTTACCTTGTTTGCTTTCTCCCTCAAAGATGCTTGGGGAGATTCAGAACATTGCACAACTACTTTGCTATTATCACTAAAATAAGATGCTATAACAGAAAAGTGTTCGTCTTCTTTCCTCCTCAATACTGCCTCAAGGACGCAGATGGCTTTCATGCGAACCTAAACAAGTAGAGCATGAAAATACAGTGAGTTAAAAATCTTATCATAGGTTTGCCTTAGTTTAACATATCATTTAGGCAAAACTCATCCACTGAATCAGAAAACATATTCAATTAACATTATTACACTTGTAGAGATCATTTGTGTATTTATATAATGCTAAAAATGACATAAGTAGCAAACCTGCCACATAGGGGATTTCAATTTTGATTCAATGGCATGCCCTAATTGCAAAGCATTCATTTTTGAGGCCTCCACCAGGAAAGCATGAAGTGCATCCCGGGTAGGCTGTAGACGGACACCACCAGATGTCACTACTGTCTCCAACAATTTCTCCTCTCGAGACTTGTGCTGACCATTAGTCGAAGCAGAGCCTCCATTACTTGTTTCTGCATGGGATGCACTATTATTTTGACCCCAATTCCCAGAACCAGCATTGTTTGAGAAGCGAGAAGAGCTCTGACTTTCAACATGAGAAACATTCCCTTCATATCGATCAGAGTAATCAGTTTCCCTTGTTAAAGATCGGCGAAGATTTGGGCTTTTGTAACTCCCAGTGTCATTATTTTTCCTCAGTGAAGGGGACTGCGTCAAACTACTCAGTCCCTGTATAATTGTGGCACCTCCAATGTCAACAACCTCACTGATGAAGGACTTTTTATCTTCTGATTGTGGTTCATAGTGGGTGTTCCCAAATCCTTGTATCCGACTGCCAAGACTACTTTCCGTGGGTGCCGGTTTGCTCTCATCTGATGAAAATAAAGCAGATAATGCTTCCTGTGCAGTTTCACGCACAGCCTTGTTCAACGAATCACCCTTTAAAGGATCTGGCTGGCCCTTGTAGTGGATTAACTGACGTATAGCAACAGAGTTTCTTTGCATCTCTCTTCTGAATTCTGCGCCTGACTTTCCCACAGCATATTTGATGACCCTTAATGCCTGAAACACTATATATATTATTAAAAGAACCACCTAGACTTTATTGCAACGACATGATTAAGTTCAAAAGCTGCCTACTAATGTTAAAATGACTTCAATTGTACTCAAAGCATACTCATTAATTAAGTCCAAATTAAAATTAAACATCCTACAATTACAAAAAAAAAAACATAAAAGAACCATCAGTTTCATCAATTTCGCTCACCTCCACAACTTTAAGATCAAATATAGTCAATATTAATACCACAAAACAAATGCTCAACTCTCTTCAAACTCTCAGCTTATCAGGAGAACTAAACAGCTATTTATACATAAAAATAAAACATAAAAAAAAAGAGAGAGAGAGAAAGTAGAGCACGGACCTTCTGTTTAACGACAGGGGATTTGTGTTGGAGGCGCTTGAGGATAAATTCGGAGATTTCCTTGACAATGGATACGTGAGAAGACCTCAACAAATCGCAAATCTCTTCCAATTTGTAAACAGGAGTGACCTTATGCTCATCCGACGTCGCAGCGTCGATCATCCTCGACCTCCAGTACGACTCCACCGCCCTCCTGCTCTGATCCATACTTGTTTCCGGATTTTTGGTCGATTAATTAAATGAATGGACGGATCGAGCTGTAATGTGACAAAGGGGATATTCAGGGCCTTTTTCCCCTCTTCTTGGTCTGGTTTGCGGAGGAGAAGACGTGGAAAGCTACAAGAGAATTGGAATTTATTAAACAATATAAAAAAAAAAGTAATAAATAAAATAATGAGATGACAGATCAACTGTGGTGGACGATGTTTTTACATTGCCACGTATATTTAATCAGTCAACTGAATTTATGTATAGTTATTTTTTGTACAAAGAAACTATATAAAATTGTGATAAACAAAAAAAAAAAAAACTATATAAATTTAAAAACTACTTCTACTACTTATATACTCTAAACTTTGAAGTTTCAAAAACATCATATTTATTAGAAATTTGGTATGATGAGTTGCGGAAAAAAACAATAACATTTCTTAATATTTTTTTACCCACAATTCTTTATCATGCATTCAAGTATGCCTGTCAATGGGTGGATATTTACTAATCATATTTGTGGGATACGAGTTTTAACTTTTTCTACAAGAAGATGGCCATGAGGCCCATGACAGAGAATCATTTCGTTTTCTACACGACAATTATTTTTATGTATTCAGACTTCTAAAACTCGTCCAATTTTTAGAAGCCCATTTCTGAAACCATCTTCTCGTAGTGTTTCCAAACCCCAACTGAAGCACATTCCTGCCGGCCCAATTTATTTCTCCCTCATCCATTAGAAAAAGTGAAGTATTCAGAAAACTGAATAATGGAAAAATGTAGGATTTTTAAAAATTGTGGGCCCTGAATTTAGAATTTTTTGGTAAGCTGGATTTTCATGCAAACCTGAAAATGTCATATATGAAAAGGCTCTACATGGATCCATTTTGATTTGGTTTTCGTGAGTCTTGGCTTCACCGAAATATTTAAAACTAAATTTGAATTGAGTTTGTGGGTTGGATTTTGTAGGTTTTAAAAATTTAGGATGTGAATGTCTCAAAGACGAGTTTGAAAAAGAAAATTATGTGATATATATCAAATTAATAACTTTTTTAGAGTTTGATTGATGTGGAGAAAATGTATATAATAGGTTTCAATAGGATTCACTTGATTTAGATTGAGTTTCGGTTAAGCCTGAATTAGAACGAATAAGTCAGAACCGATCAATATTAGTAAATGTTGTTATTCGATTAAAAAAAATTGCAAGGATTTCATTAGTAACAATATCAATCTTGCCTCTATCTAATAGATATTCTATTTTTTATTTACATATTGATTATATATAAATTTAGATAGTAATGGTATATTTCATCATTACACTAACCAGCTATATATATCACTAGCTTTGTTGATGAATAAATTATATATTATTATCCAATAAGTTTTTTTTAAATATTTCAAATTCCAATGCTTATTGCGTATAAGCATATGCGGCAAGATTAGAAATTGAATTAGGGATATTAAAAGGATGGATGAACATTGTGCTTGAAGGGGACTGTTTATCGGTTATAAATGGTATTCTTGAATCATACACCTTTTTTGGGAGCCATAGGACCTATTTTGGAGGACATAAAAGAACACACTTTGTTTTCGGTCTTTCTCAGCTTGTCACATCTTACGACATGCTAATTTAGTTGCACATAACTTAACTAGACTTGTAATTAGAAATGTTTCATTAGGAGATGAGTTTCCTAGCTCTGTTTTGTACTTTGTAACAAATGACTCCCACTTCTAATGATATATATGATCTGGTTGTTCTAAAAAAAAAAAAAAAAACTATACACCTTACATATAATTAAGAGTTTTATGGAACTAAAATTATTCGTCTCATACAATGTTGATTGTCATGTCGTCCAATCGTGTCAAGAATGTATTGCATTTATAGAAGCCTTAGCCGGAGGGTGACTCTTAGTCGTGTCGAAAATATATTGCATTTACAGTACTTTACGCAACCATGTATTTTGCCTTTCCATAAGAATTTAGTTCTAAAAGTATGCCCTATTCAAGTTTCATGGTCGACTGTTCCTTTGAATTCATTTTGTTTAATAACTAAATCGAATCCAAAACGCAATTGGAAGTTTAATAAGAAAATCAAATTCGACTAATGTAATTTACTAATTCCGCGCATGTCTGACTGAAAAATGAAAATTGAAATATTATAAATAGTATTACTATTTTAAACTTTTGTTTTATCTAATAAAAAACACATAGGTCATGCCGATGAATTAATTAATGTCAGCTGGCATGAAAAAACATTAAAATAAAAGTACAACTAAGTGTAACAATGCACTGCACTCCAAGGTTATCCAAAACCTTATCCCTGTCGAAAGTGGCAAAAATTTTTACAAACACGATGATAAATGATAGGGCCTTGCTTATACTAAAATAATATTTACTGAATAATTTTTTTGAAGGAAATGGATGAAAAATGGAATTAATTTAATTATGGGACACACATAACATAGGTTTCCACTACAAAACAACCATGACTTGAACAAGTTATATACAAATACATTCCCCTAGATTTCAACGTGCATATTTTAATGTGTGTATTTGTCATAACTTCATAGTAGTTTCGAGTTGAATCTGTATTGAATTTGACCTTAAAAAAAATTCCCCTATAATGTTGTAAAATTGGTCGATTCGGTTAATATGAGCGGTGGTGGGTTAGACCAATTTGACTATAGATTATAATTTCACATGCATAAATGAACATGTCTTGCTATTTGGTGTGCTTGGTCAAATTATTTGGTAAATTAAATTTTGTGCATAACAATTCACCCTTGTCATATGACTTTGTTGGTTAAATCGAGTTTTCTTCTTTTTTTTTAAAGAAAATATTCTTTCTTTAAATAATATTGGAGAAATCCAAAATAAAATTTTTTTTTTTGGCGATTGAATCGTGAGTCAAACTTTGGCGACATTTGTATTTAATTAATTAGTAGGGCACTAGAGTATAAATTTGAAACAAGAAAAGCATCTAATTTTTGTTGGGGTTGGAGGCGCCCTCTTGGAGTAAATGGTTGGAGAATATAATCAAGTACCCTACCACATGGTTTAGCAGCTTCAGATTATCTAAGAAACTGCTGGCACTACCTTAGATTTTTTCTCCTACTTCTGACTATTATGGGTAGCTTGGAATTAGATTAATAAATTAGTTAGGAAAAGAAAAGTAAATAAAGAAAATAAATGAGTTTCACAACTTATAAGGAAATTTTGCAAGAAAAACCTTTAATAACAAATAGTAATTAAAATATAACACCATACTGTTTTGTACATTTATCTGGACCACACCATTTTAAACTCTGTATATACAAGTTCATAAAATTTCCTTTCTTTACTTTTTTTTTCAAGTCACAAACTTCAGTTGAGAAATAAAATATTACTATACTATTTGTTTGTATTATTTTAGTATATTTTTATACCGGCTGAAATTAATTGTATGCTATTAATAAAACCCACAATTCATACCCGATTCAATTCAACAGAGCCAACGTTTTGATTTTATATATTATGTTTGATTGCTCTCTTAGAAATAAAAAAAATATTTAGACAATAATAATAAATATTACAAAGCCTGCTGAGAGAAACACTCATAAAAATAACACTAACACATTAATACTATAGAGGAAAATTTCACTATTTCATTTTAGGTAATTAAAAACCTATTAACATTACAGCCTATATAGAGAGGTGCAAATTTTGCAGGGGAAGCTATTTTTCCTCATATAAAAGAGAAAAAGCTTCAATAGAAGTGGTAGCTATTTAGCTAGTGATCGCTATCTGACCTCCTTTCCGCCGAGAAGGTGGCGGAGACGAAGGCGGTGGCAACGGTGGAAATTTCAGCTGTTTAATGGAAATTTGGGGAAGCTGATTTGGGGCCCACAATGCCCATGTGCTCCTGATCTGATTCCGATCTCTCTGCATTTTCAAGGCTTTCTTTCTCTTAAGGTTGGTGTGATTATCAATGAGATCGATTTATTTTTCTGGATCTCTGGAAAATTAGATCTATTTTTACCTTCATTCATTCCTCGGGAGCAACATATATTTTGGACGAGTTGGAGTTAGGTCTTAAATATACTATTTGGCTTTGATTTAAGGATTCTAATGTTTAAAGATTCCATCTTTCTGATTAATGGGTATTTTTTTCCAGATAAAATGTGTTTCCTTTTGTGAGGTTATATATCTATAATGTTGAATGAATCCTGGTTCCCTGAATTATAAACATATGATATTTTTCTAAGAATATTGTTTCCATGCTAATGTATGCGGAATGGAGTAGAGTTTGAAATGAATCTCCTTGGTCTGTGATTAAGTAAGCTAAAATGAAAAGAGGAAATGGGAAGAAATTTGATTGGAACTTTATATGCTCCTTTTCTTTAAGTTGGTTACTCTTTGTTATGGTCTTGTAACTTAAATCTTTGTTGTGTTGTATTTCACATGAAGACAGCAATTGGTTGATGTAGTCAATTGAGATGTCGTTCAAGAGCATTGTACTGCGTGAGTTAAAGGAGATGAAAGATGGGATGGGAAGCATATCAAGAAGAGGGGCCGATGGAAAGCATTGGCCTAATCGTACCAGGTCGCATATAGCCCCTGATGTAGCTCAACCGGAGGCAATTGAGCAAGGTCAGTGGGCAAATTTACCGCCAGAGTTGCTTTTGGACATCATACGGAGGGTTGAAGAGAGTGAGACAGCTTGGCCGGCTAGGACCGTTGTTGTGTTTTGTGCATCCGTTTGTAAATCTTGGAGAGATATCACCAAGGAAATTGTCAAAACTCCGGAGGAGTGTGGGAAGCTCACTTTCCCGATATCTTTAAAGCAGGTAGTTTTGTTCAACCAGTTCACTGTATATAATTCTTACACGTGTGGGATGATTATTTACTCACATAGATTCTCTTTTGTGTCTCTCTTTTATTGCCACTAGCCGGGGCCTCGTGATGCTCCAATACAATGCTTTATCAAAAGGGATAGAGCCACTTCTACTTTCCGCTTGTACTTTGGTCTCACCCCATGTAAGTCCCTTTTCCTAGTTAGATTATTCACCCCTTCTATGTACGAAGACCTAGTTCTTTATCAATGTTAGCTTGTTCAAGAATTTAGTAATAAAAAAAGAGAAATGCTAGCTAAGATATAGATTTAAGATCGGAGTGGCCGATGTCGATGTTCTTGATCGTGTATAATCCATAAGAGGAAACAAAATAAAAAGGAAAAATAAGACTAAAAGAAAGAAAATACATCCCACTTTTTCACATGAATAGAAGCAAGCTTCTAGTTGCTTCACTATCAAAGTTGAACACATAGAGCCTACTTACGGCGACTACCCTTACACAAAAGGCCAAGCGGAGGTGAATCATTTCTCTTCTAAAAGGACCCCACACAACATTTCATTCACATGCTTGCTTGTACTAAAACTGAATACATACATAATACTTTATTACACTAATTGACACACGCATTCTAACGAGTTATTGGCTACGTATAAAGCAAGTCGATGTCGTCCTCTTGTAATTTTGTGCCATCGATTCTGATATGATTATTTTGAACGATTATTTTTATTCGTCTGTGTGTTTATAATGGTAATAAATACTTTTGAATGTGATAACTGACATTCTTCTTAACTACAATGTGGAATAAAGTGCATTTGAACTTTTGAAGTATATCAGTTGTAGTCTTTCAAAATAGATTATTTGTTGTTTAGTGAAAATGTGACACTTATGAAAAGGAAAGAGATAAACGCACAAGGATCTTTTGGTCTCTTCACATTGGTATCAATGCTTACAAACTTTTGAATCTAATGGCAGCTGAGGTCGAGAATGATAAGCTATTATTGGCTGCTAAAAAGATCAGAAGGGCAACAAGCACAGACTTTGTGATTTCCTTGGTTGCAGATGATTTTTCTCGAGCCAGCAACACATACGTTGGCAAACTAAGGTAAGTTTTCTCATACCATACTCGTCAAATCTATTTTCACCATTTCAGATTTAATCTAAATTTAATTCTTAAATCAGGTCTAATTTTCTTGGGACCAAGTTCACCATTTACGATAGCCAACCTCCAAATGACAATGCAGTTCAGCAAATTAGTCGACAGAGTCGAAGGTTCAATGCTAAACAAGTATCTCCAAGATTGCCTGCATATAACTACAATGTCGCTACCATTTCCTACGAACTCAATGTACTCCGAACGAGAGGTCCCAGAAGAATGCACTGTGGGATGCATTCGATTCCTGTTTCTTCCATCCAAGAAGGGGGCACGGCCCCCACGCCAACATCATTTCCACAGTGTAGTACTGATGATAAGTCGTCTTCTTCTTCCCCACTGATCTCAGAAGGATTTAGCTCCCCAAACCTCACACATTCGCCAACTTTTACACTACCAAATCTTGTAGAGTCCCTTGTTCTTAAAAACAAATCTCCGAGATGGCATGAGCAACTGCAATGCTGGTGTTTAAATTTCAGAGGCCGAGTCACAGTAGCATCTGTTAAAAACTTCCAGCTTGTGGCTGATGTGGATCCTTCACTTAACTTATCTGCTGAAGAACAAGAAAAGGTGATTTTGCAGTTTGGAAAGATTGGAAAAGATATATTCACCATGGATTATCGATACCCGATTTCAGCGTTTCAAGCTTTTGCAATTTGCTTGAGCAGTTTCGACACTAAACCAGCCTGTGAATGAATTTCAAATCGATGCATTTTTATTATGGTATCTTAGCTGTGGAGGTAGTAGTTAGAAATGCCAATGTTTTGATATAGTAATGAATTATGTTAATGGATTATCATTTTGGTTATGTGCATGTTAAATGTGATGAAATTGATTTTAGCTTCCAATTCTTTTTATTGCACCATTTCTTACTTTCTAGGCATAATAATTTCATATTCTGAGTTTGGCCTAGAGGTTTGAAATTCAATTAATGGAGAATTAATTTAACTAAAATGAATTTTTACAATAATTGATTATAATAAAAATTAATTATAGAATAATTATTTTTGCAAAAGTAATGCTTTATGAGCTTTTAAAATAAGTTTAGTTTTAACTTCTGAAGATCCAAAAGACTATGTCATTAGGGATCAAACATCAAGAAAATCACAATTGTCCAAAATTAATGTTTATTATTGGGATCAAACAATTAAAAACCACAATAGAGATCTTGAAATGCTCCAACCGTTGGGTCAACCCTACCTTTAGTATAATAACTTTGGTCTCACAACAAAACTAAATCTTTCTCCATACATTTGGTTTCTATTCATCACATACTAATCTTTTCATCTTTTAGCCGACTAAATCTTGTAAAGATGTATGATCAAATATGAAGAAAATAAGACAAAATGTGTTGATAGCTAAAAGATTACTTTTGCTGCATATCGAAAATTAAAGGATCGAGTTTGCAATTTTGCCTTTTCTACAAGGCTGGACTGTCATCTTGATGCACGTTGTAGAGAACAAGTCACAACCATCGACCTTGACTACAGTTGTGAATATGTTATGGTTGTGCAAAACAGCTGATTTTAATGTACCCATCCCAATTCAAATCTAATTTTTTCATTATATTGAATACTAAAATTAATAAAGATGAAATTTGAGTTTGATCAGCTCAATAATGATAGTTCAGTTTTACTACCATGGAACAAAATCTTCCTACATTTTCATCAAAAACACCTACAACTCTATGTTTTTAGGTCAATCGAAACACAACTACGCAGCAATTTCTACTTTATTTTTTTTTTATTTACAATTTTTTCCAATTTTTTGTTGAAAAGTTTATAATACTTCAACTGACATAAGGGTATGATACATATATCACAGAGGACTTGATAGGGCAAAGGAAGTTTTAATTCATGGCTACTACAACTTGATTAATACATTAGGGTATGGTACATATATCACAGGGGATTTGATAGAGCGTTTCCGGACATGGCCGAGTTACAAACAACAAGCATATACTCATTACTGAAACAGAAAGGGAATTAGGACCAACTAAACATAAATAGCCCATCTTGAATGAGCATGACCCTATTAAATTGTGATAGCTCATCTTGAAAGATCAGTCTTCTACTGACGTTTGCAATTGGCACTTTTAGTTTGAATTTCTGCGTTTCAGGTAAGGCATCTACTTCATCTCAGCATTGAATAGGTAATGAACTCTCTCGAAGTGAACTGAAATGGTTGGTGAGGGATGGGATTCCTGCAATAAAGAATTACATTAATATAATTATCGATAATCACTTCTAAAGAGGGTAATTATAAGAAAATATTATTTTTACTCACGGTCGAGGCCCGTAAACTTTGATTTGGCGCACATGAGTGTCCCTTCCATTCAGATGATTAGACAAAACTACAATCTGCAACATGAAAGTATTCACAAATGTTTCCCTGCAACATATATCTCATTCTTCAGTTTGCTGATGATAAAAACAGAGAAAATTTTATATGTGCAACTACTAAAGAAATACAAGGAGATACGATGTCTATTAAATCCTTTGACCCCTAAACATATGATCCTTTGGAACATTTTTCATAAATGACTTCAATTATTTAGCCAACAAGTAAAAGGTATGGCCAATCTTTGAATAATAAGTAATACTTGAGATGAATTTCGTTTTTTTCTCGTCTATTGTTGTATTTCACATTTTCAACCAATTCCAGCATCGAAACAAGCAAAGAAACCTCTTGTTTTTGGAGAAACTGCAGATTAAAAACAATTACTAAAAGAGTGACTGAAAAGGCACTGTGAAAATATTTGAGGAAATTTTGGGGATTTTCTAGCAAAGACGAATGCTTTCAATAATTGGGAAACCCCAAGCTATTTAACCGGACAAAACCTTTTCTCTATGGTAAGAGGAGACAAATCTACAAATCTAGGAGCTTCATTATCAATCACTTCTGCAATTGTATGTACCAGCAAAAATCAATTCTAAACCTATGTGGCATGAGATCAAATGCGTGCTGGAATTCATATATGCAGCACCAATTGTAATCCGTTGTCATCCAAATCGTGTAGACAGTAATACTCCAGGAAACATGCAAATCTCAAAAACGAAATTAATGTCATAGATTAAAACGATAGAATCAATGACTAAAAGAGTTTTTGTTGCTCACCTTGGATCACTCCCAGATAATGAGATATATATCCAGCCAGTTGGCTTAACAAGCTCCACTGACTTTATCTCCTGAACAGTCAAACAAACCAAACAGAATATTTCCATGAATCCGGGGATACTTTGTAAGCTCATATAGATTGAAAATGCAGTCCTAAACCATACGCTATGCGGGAGTCATCTAAAGTTACCATTCCTGAAATTCAGGATGTTATTGTTCCGATCATGTTCATCTAAAAAAAACAGCATTTTCATTTATCCCATTTTCGAAATCCAAAATCATAACATCTCATTTTCATAAAAACGCTCTCTACTGAAACAAATAACCAAACACATCTTCTCAAAGATGATTCCCTAAAAGAGGCATCTTTTTCAACCAGATAAACGAAAATAATTCCATAAACAACACCAAAGGGAGACATAGTATCTATCACTATGTATCTACAAAATACCTTTAAGTTGTGGAAACCATCACCAGCTCGAATTGAAATCTTACTAGGTGTGTAGCTCTCATCAAGCTTGAAATCGACGTAAAGAACAACTAACTGAAGCTTTACTTTCTTTTGGAATTGGATATTCACTAGATGAGGTTGTGCACCATCTGATCTAATAAAACCAACAAAAAAACAAATCAACAACAAATACTCATCTATTAAATGTAGTGTAGCTTTAAGTACACAACTAATTTTTTTTTAACTGAAAATCTTCATAATTCATAAATCATTGTTTGAAAAACAAACAATTTCTAATAGAAAAAAGAAAACACGGTACTGCCAGTAGGTATCGAGATTGTCGTCGCGGAGGGAAGCGACGCCGTTTCCGGGCTTGCAGGAGCTAACGCTCCAGGCGGCTTTGCTGGCCATCTCGCGGAGGTCGTCATCCACCACCAGTTGCTGGCTGCCTCCGGTCAGCTTCCCTTCCTCCTCCCCATCCGACGGCGGAGATTCTGCCATTAATACAACGGTTAATTGCACTTACGCCTTGTTTCAATCAATTTTTGAAATGTGAAATGGAAGAGTGGGAAAATTATAGCCTACGGAGAGATGAGAAGTGCTTTAAATTGTGAATGGGCCCATTTTCGGCCCAATCATGAATCTCTATTGGGGTTGTTTTGGGCTCTTCTTTTGCCTTTGGGAGTTGGGCGTTTGCTTTGCTATTTTTTTTTTTTTTTTTTTTTTTTTAGTGAAGTATGATGCTACTTTTTATTCTTAATTTTTTGACATGATAATTATTTTTACTCTTAAACATCAATACAATGAAATAGTAATTTATGATGAGATTAGAAGATTTTGGCATTGTTGGTCGAAATGGAAGTTCTGTTTTCCCCGCAATGAATTCGGAGTTTTTAAATCCCTTTGTTTGTTTGTATCTCATTTAGCACTCTTCCTTTTTTTGTGATGGAGATTTTCCTTCTTTTAACTTCTTTGTACCCTTTCATTAAGTATTACTTGAAATAATTTAATTATATATATAAAAAAAAAATTTATAGTTGAGGTATTTTTTGGCATTTTCTAAGTGCAACACCATAATTTCACAAAACAAATGAGAATCCTAGAAATCCTTTCTTTCACAAACCATGTTTAATTTCTCCTTTGTGGTACATGTATGTACATATAGATTGTTTTAATTTACCCTATGTTACAATGGAAATTAAGCACTATTTTGCTGATAATTTGAGATTTGCAAGATTAACCATGACGTGGAACCCCTGCACCATTTATAATTAACCAGGCCAGAAATGATATGCTGTTGCTACTAATACTGAAACTTGAAGATATCTTTTCTTTTTCTTCACTTATATGTATAATGATCATACATATACTGGTCTTGTGTTAGGAACGAGTTTTAGATAAAGTTTAAAAATAAAATATTTATGTATGTTTACATCTTTGTACGTGAAAATTAATGACTATACATTATAGGCTTATAGCTAGCGTTGATTGAGAAGGAATTTAAAAATACATGCATGCCAGTTTTTTGCATAAGCCACGTCAGTATCCTTCCAGTTTTATCGGATGACGTCCTCGAAATTTCTAATGCTTAAATGCTCATTTGCAATTGCAAATTTTAATCCAATTAATGCGGTGAGAAAATATGGTGGTCTTGTTCAATATGGCTAGGAGTAGGACCACTTAACAGCAACTTGTCCTTAAGGGGGCCTCTCCTTATCTTTTTATTTTCTTTCACTTCTTGTTCTTGTTGTGCCCACTTGATTAAAGTTCCCAACTGTAAAGCCTTTTTTTTTTCTTAAGTCCCAATCTGAATATTATGCTTCCTTCTGGTATAGTTGCTTTCTGTATGCTCAATGTCTACATCATAAATTAATGGTGAAAAGGAACAGTACATTTATCATTAACAATATTATTATTACTAGGAAAGTTGTACGTGTCTAGTTAATTTCATTGGTATATTTTGTAAGTTAGAGTAAATTTAATTTTATTATGTCATAAAATAAAATAAATTATCCATTTTCACCTATTAAATTCATTAGTTCAATTTATTTTTCACCAATTTAACCTATTTTTTAACCGATATAATTCATTTCTACCAGTTTAGTCTTTTTTTTTTTACCGTTGAACCATTTTTATCAATTATAACTTATTTTCCTTGTTTTTATAATTTTGTCCTCTTGTTTTATCCATTTTAAACTAATTTTCTACCGGTTTCACCTTATTTTGTCTGTTCAACTTTTTTTTTTTTATAGATTCAAACGTTTTTGTCATATTACCCATTTTCATCTATTTCACACATATTTTTCATTGATTTCACATGTTCTTTTTACCAATATCACCTGAATTTTCATTGATTTGACATGTTTTCACTTACTTTATTCATTTTTCACCGATTTCACCTGCCTTTCACTACTGTTGTCGTTTCACCGGTTTCATTTTTTTCACGAATTTTCATTGATTTCAGGGTATTTTTTTGTATCATTTTCAACCAAATTTTCATCAACTTCGCCATTGTTCACCAATTTCACTCGAATTTTCATTGATTTCACATGTTTCAATGATATATTTTATCTATTTCACCATTTTCCACGAATTTCACCCATTTTTTCACGAAAAGAATTACATCTAGGTTTCGGATGTCTTGAAATTATTGAATATTCTTCATATTTTATATTCTAACCAAAGTGAAATTACATAATTAGTTAAGTTATAAGTAATTTTTCTTCTTTCATAATAAGATAGCGATTCAATTTTAAATTTTTTTTTTTGTAACATAATGATATTTAAGATAATTTCATTTTAAATATTTATATTTAGAGTGTTTATGACTTTGTACTAAATCTTTAAAATAAAATTTTCTTACTTAAATAAATATTAATGCTGTAATATAATAATTTGTATATATTTTTTGGTGGCTATTTAATATAATAGTGTTTTCTTAAGATTAAAATCACAAAATTCATGTAAAAGAGAATTTATAAATTTTAGGATCTTATGTAGGAGATAAATATAATAAGACTTCATGTCTAAATATACCTCTTCAATTACTTTTATTATTTTATATATTTACTATTTAATTAAATATCACTTTATAATTTAAGTAGGGGTATTTTAGTCTTCACAAAAAAGTTAAGAAATATTCATGCTTTTTTATAATAGTATAGATATAGATTATTATTTAATGAATAAGTACATCAAGTTATGAACTATACATAAGGTAATACTACTACAAAAGAATTTATTTTCTAGGAAAATACACACAATGAAAAAGAATGTTCCTGCTGCTAGTAGTTATATTATATAACACCGATTTAAAAAATAAACTCTCTGCTCTGTCTTGTGATCTTGAGAATCTGAGATGCAAAATGAAATTAGTTATTTGTTGATGGGCCATGAGATCTTCTCTTAACTAATGAAACCCGAGATTGAATTGATTCGTCCACTCCGACTCCCAACCAGGCAGCTGTTGTGATTGCTGCAAATGCAGTACATATATAATTAAAATTGAGGCAGACGACAAAAAGGAAGAAGTGCATGAGCTAGCTAGAGTTGAAGAAATTACAGAAGAATCAAGAAATGCTTCTGGCACTAAAGAGCCCTCCTTTTTAGGCAACATTTGAGATTGATCCATTGCTATATTGAAGGTTCCATGATGCATTGGATTGTACTGCAAGCATGCTAAAGTATTGGCTTCTAATTGTGTTGCTGCCTCTTGTAAACTGGCAATGTATGCAGGAATCTTCAATCATATGCACACATTATTTTCCGATGTTAGCCTTTTATTTTAGCAATAATTATTAATTACAAGTTGGTAATGTAATTAGTTCTTTTATTTACCTCTTTGGCAAAAATATTATCGATGCCAAAGTCGAGCCTGGGATTTGAAACAGCAAGTTTCATTGAAAGAAACTGCAAAGTCATTAAATTAGTGGCGAAATAACTAATCTCAGAGCAAGTTATTTATTGCACAATCGATACCTCAACTTGCTTTTGTAAAGACTGAACGTAGTTAATGATTTCATCGAGCATCCCGGCTTTACCGGTAACTTTATTACATCCGGGGACTAAATCTTGCAAGCACTTCATTTTCTTGCTTATTTTTTCCCTCCTCGCCTGTAACCAACCAATACATATATACTTTTGTCAAACGAAATTTATACTAATGAACAAACTCTCTTAATGTAGGAGGGAGTATATGCATACTCTTTCTGCCAAGCTATGGCTATCGGTGGCTTGGCCACGTCTCGCCCTGACATGAATATAATCAGGCTTCTCTACCTCAGAAACCTTTGAAGTTTCCTTGGAACAAGTGTTGGTCGAATTTTCCCTTTCGTTTCTTGTAGTGATTTCTGATTGCTCCTCTCCCGCTTCTCCTTCTGATGATCCAAACCCTTTGTCCCCACCCTCCTCTTCAATATCAAACTGGATAACAAAAAAGACAAGAAAGCCCATGTTTTTAGATCCCTCAACAAACTCTACTTATGGATTAAAAGATTGTTAACTTTTCGAGTATCTTGTTTCCTTGATAAGTTCTTTCTTCATTTAGGTAAAATGTCATCACAGAAAGATGTTTGAGTAGGAAGTAGTATAAATTTTTGGTAGAAATATATGGAAATTTGAATCCAAATAAGCATACACATTTTGAACAGGTACCCAGTTATAAAACTAGAAAATATATGTAGCCGAACCTCTGCTTTTCTCTTGTTGATGGAACAAGAACCTTTGCCTCGTCTATTTGGGAAGCTGCTGTTAGTGTTACATACTCTTGTCATGGATGAATTATTACTGTTGGAAACGGCTGAGTAATTAGAATGGCTTTCGATTTCAGAACAGGGGAGAGATTGAGGATGAAGGAGGTTCATAGGCTGCTGCTGCCAATTGGAGTGGGATAATAGGAGGTGTTGGTTTCCATGATCGATTTCTTGGTAAAGACGTTGGTGGACGAGCCTTTGTCTTTCGAGCACACTCATATCCATATAGTAGTATATGATGATTCAGAGAAAGTGTAGGAGAGGTTTTCAAATGTGAAGCAAAGACTTAAATTGGATTTATATAAGGGGGAGAGTGGAAATGATATTGAGATGAAAAATTGAAAATAGATGGCAGGGGTGGAGAGTGGGGCCACCACCATGTGAGAATAGATTGATTGTCCCTGGCGCAAAAGGAGAGAGAGAGAGAGAGAGGAGGAGTCTAATGTATGGTGAAAGGGAGAGAAAAAAAAGAAGACCGCTAGAAGGAGGGGTCGAACCTCCGACCTTGTGGTTAACAGCCACACGCTCTAACCAACTGAGCTATTCCAGCTTCTTATTAAAATGAATTAACTTTGTTCTATATATACATTTAAATTGATTTACATTTTTGTTTAGTCTACTTGGAATTTGGAGAAGACTGGTAAGTGTGGTTGGTTCGTTTCAGATTTTATTGGGGTAGATTGTCTAAGATGATATGTACCAAATCTCATGTTTCTTATGGAAGATTCCAAAATTAGTAGTAGGTTTAATTCCTTTATGTTTACCTGAAGAATTCAGTTTTAAATTTGATTACAATTTTTAAAATTCGAAATAGCCTTCCAAATATGTGAAATCTAAGATTGATATAAAGCAACAAGACACACTATATTATACTATCAACATATTCAATTATAATCTCTTTCTATTCAATTTAATTGCTACTAATTCCATCTCTCCAATAGTCCTTCCATTATTTCTTTCCAAGACATTTTAAAAAAAAAATTATACTCATTCAATTAGTTAGTTCTCTGTCAAGGAAACTCTAGATATTACCAAAAAAAGAACTTGAAGATGTCGGATGAGACCATGAGCATCTGTTAGAAAGAATACAAATGCATTAAAAGAGATTGCATACATTTTCACATGATGTGTTTCTGTTGTCTTTGAGAGCAATAGGTCTATACTTAGAGTTCAATTCTCCTACAGTGACCAACAAACATATACAAACACTAGAATAGTATCTTGTCAACAAGAGAAAAAAATGTATGTAAATGTATCTCAATAAAAAGAATTGAAGATGATTCTACAATCTACATACATTCTCTTTTTTTAATTACATATTAATTTTAATTTTCTGCAAATTTAAAAAAAAAAAATCCATTTCTGCAACATTAATTAATTGATTGCTATGATAGAATTAATATATAACACAGGCACACAGCAATCACTAAATATAAAAGAAACAAACAATAAGAAATAATAGTTTGTAATGTAATAATTGACACATGCCAGGAAAGAGTGTCATGCTATATATATAAAAAATAAAACCAATGGAATAAATGTGGGACAAGATCACACTTTAGGTTGATAGAGATAGAGATAGATGGTGGAAGAAGATTTAGAAGCCCGGCCCGGCCGGCATCTGCCCGCAGCAGTACTATTTCATATTTTCATAATTAATTCTTTAGAGAATATATGCTCTAGTTTTATTTATGTAACATCAATCTTTTCTAAAGATAAATATAAGAAAAAATTATATATGTATGCCAATAAAATATACTTATTACAAGGGCAAAAACTTAGACATGCTCATGTTGATCTTTTTGTAATAACAATATTTAACATTCAGTGTCAAACCAAAAAGGGAAAATTAATAAAAATAAAATGTGGGATAAATAGTAAATGATTATGGGGAATGGGGACAGAAGAATGAGAGTTGAAACAAGTCTCCATCACCTTCAAATGGGTTTGTCCCCTCCTTTACTCCTTGTATTCATCCAGAATAGATCCTACAACTAACCTAACATCTTATCTCACCAAGTTTGGTCCAACTCCCACTAAACATTATTATTATTATTATTATATAAGGTAATGTATTATGTAACCACCAGCTACTTTGTTGAGATTTATTTCCCCTTTTATTGTTTTCACTAAAGCTATTTATTTAATATATTAATGTCAAGGTTTGTTCCTAAGATTCGTGATTTGTGCATAAGCTAGAGCACAAAAAGTAAGTGATGATCAAGAATCTTATGTAATTGAATATCTAATAAGAACCAAATAAAAACTTAATGTAGTCTAGAAATGGTAGAAATAGGACCCCAACCAAACCAAACCAAACCAAAGGTCAATTAAGCTGTTCAATCATGAAATATGACTTTCCTACTAAGATTCCAAGCCCACATCCATACTTCAAATTCTGAGCATATCATGATTGATTCATTTACAAGCTCCAGATTTCCATATACTCTGTACAAAGAATACAAATAGCCAATCTGCATCATACATTACCATGATTATATTCTTCAACTTATTCTAATATTTCACTTACTTCATCCAAGATATTGTGTATCTTCAGATAATATTTTAAATGAGAATTCAAATGGATAAGATTTATCACATGGAGTGTCCAATCCAATTATTTCCCCAAGCAAACATGATCAATGACTCAAAAATTTAATCAGAAGTGGTACTTACTGTATATTTGGTCCAACAATGTTGTCATAAGCCATCCACTGTAAGAGTAAAGAGCTGGACGAATCGATTTTCGTGTAAAGACATCAGGAGTTCATACCAAGGGGGATGAATACCACAAGGCATTCTGCAGGGCCGTGGCCCGTAGGTCCTCACTGTTAGCTTCTTTGTCGCCTAAATTATTTTGAAGATCCTTTGGTGTAACATGTCATTAGCCAGTAGCCAAGGCCTGCACATAATGCATGTCAAAATCATGAATCAATTAAACCTGTTAACGATTTTATGTGGTGATATAAATCGTCCGTTTTCATTCCATTCCGGCCAATATTACTAAATCATACCAAAACTAGCAGCTCGTGAATTTAAGCTAAATGTAAGCTCATTACACTACATATAAATAAAGAAGAAAAATATCAATACATAAAAATGTTATCCCTAAACAATGCATAATTTACATTTTCATTACTAAAAATGACCACAGTCAGATCATTAGTGGATCAAACCTAATCTACAAAATGCTACTGGAACACTCAGCAGCTAACTATACCATATGATACAAATAGTTTTGTTTCAATATCTACAAAAAAAGCTAAAAAAAAAAAAGGATCTAAAACCCAAGCACATCAAATGTCTAACCAAATGAACCATCATCGGACTACTATTTTTTCTTCGATGGTTTAGAGAAAATTCTCCCAAATAATCCTTGTGTTTTAGGAGTGTTTTTATCATTGTGTTGTTTGGTGCAAGAATCGGTCACAACATCTGAACCCGAGCTTTCTCCAGTAGAACTAAATTCATCTTTTAGAATACGCAGTAATTCCAAAGCCATGGGCTTTGCTTTCTTGTTCCCATTGACACAAATATTGACAAGGCCAGGAATAACACACTCATCCATCACCAGCTGACAATATTGTACATGCTGAGAGCATAATGAAAGAAGAACACACACAGCAAGCTCTTGGTTCTCATGACTCTCACTTTCAAGTAGTTTGGTAATCGATGGTACGCAATCTTCTGTTTCAGCAACAAACTCTCGAGCATTTCCGTTGTCACACAAATTCTTCAAAATGGTTATACAGTGTATTGCTAGAGTATTATCTTCAAAAAGTGGAATTAGTATTGGAATGAGATTTGAAGGCACAATGACGGAGCAAATATCGCTGTTTGAAGACGAGTTACTCAATATCTTTAAGGCCGGTTCTAACAATTCTTGAACTTGGTTTTCGAGAATGTGAAAGATACCGTTAAGTGCACCGGATGCTTTGAGTGCATAAACACAGTGTTGTTGGATTGATAACACTTCTAATATGGAGAGAGCTTGTTTAGCAACCTCGGTATCGAGAAATGATGCCAAAAGATCATATGCATCTTCCTTCATGTATGATGTACTGTTTCTGTTAAAGACAAAACAAAAGTAGATTAGCAATGGTTTTGTTTTTTACTTCCCAACCAGGACATAGAGCTTTGGTGGCATCAATTTTAAGGCCAAGTAGAACCAGCAAAATCCTAGGAATTTTACTCTAATTTAAAATCAATAAAATATTCCGACAATTTGGAAGGAATTTTGATTATCTCAGTCTATCCCCATGAGTAACTGCTTTCCATGAAACTTACTAAATAACCACCTTATTTAAAAGCTTAATCTTAGAGAGGAGAGACGATTAATATTTACTTCTGACACCCCTCTCACATATAGGCAGTATTCTTTTTACTCTTTTACTCAAACCTAACACGCATATTTTTCATAAAGGGTTGGCGGTGAGATTTGAACACATAACCATACCACCTCATCTAAAAGACTAAGTTGTTAGAGAAGAGAGAGAATTAATATTTATCACTTCTAACAGAACTTAAAAAAAATCTAAACATATTTATGGTTTCTATTGCTCCCCTCGACTACAAATATTTTTTTTATTTAGAATTACCAACGCGAAAGATATATAGTTAGTTACCTGTGTTTCTGCACAAATTCTAACAATATTACACATCCAGTCATCTGTGCTTCCACATCATGAATCTCATAAGCATCCTTCAAAAATCTAAGAAGTAGCTGGGCGAGCTTCCCCGATGGCATCATTGACCAAACTTCGTCTTTTTGTACCAACAACCTTTTCACTTCTTCAACTGCATTGCACCGAGAATCCCATGGAAGCGAACTATATTTAGACAGAAACTCCAAATCTAATTCACATTTGGTATGTGAGGCATCTGGGTATAATCCCTTACTAGATCCAAGTGATACATTGCTGAAATCTAGAGGAAGATTTAAATCATTCATAGAACTACTTAAGCTAGCAATCGAATTGGTAGAAGCTTCCCACGACTTAAATAGACTCTCCTGAATTCTAGACTCGGGAATAGAAACACTGTGAGTAGAACACCATTTCAGAATTAAATCTTTCATACCAGTATTAGAAGTTATAGATAAGTGGATTAGCTTCACTTTTGTCTTCGGGCAAGAATCATTACCTTCATCAAACCACTTCTGAATGAAGGCCCTTTCATATGTTTGACCAGAAGCAATGACTACAGGATCATGCATTAACCTTGAAGATAAAGGGCAGATGAATTCTTCAGGGGGTACAGACCTACTTAACATGTTAATCTCAGCTTCATCAAAGCTATAATTCATACGTAGTTCCACTTCACATGATAATTGATAAGCGCTTGCAAAATGAATGGAATCTACATTTTCCGTGTCTTTTTTATCTTTTGTTATAATTTTTCCGTACTTGTTCAGAAGATTCAGAAAGTACAACAAGATTTTCCTCTTGTTTTGTTGTCCATCCCCAAATTTATCGAGAAGTTTCCGGATGGATCGTTTCTCAATCAATAGAGATTTTTGGGATGTAATACCAAGCCGGGAGGAAGCTACCTTAATAGCACTCAGCACAGTATCCTCCTCGGAATTAATTATAGAATTGTATCTATGAAGCAATTCCCGTAAAATTCTCCCAGCTTCCTCTTCGAGTGGATCCAAACAAAAAGATACACACCTCAGATCAACTATGATTCCAGAAATCTGATAGAATATATGTAAACTGTGTCACAACTTCAAATTGGTTTCCCAGGAAACGAGAGACTGATTGACACTATCAACATTACTGAATATGAAAAAAAAATGGTAACCAATAACCATATATAGATTTATCAAATTCTGTGAAACAAATGATTTAGCTTTTATAAAACAAAGAAAGGTCTTTCTCTTCTTCATAGCATAACAATTGTACCCAGTTCTTAACTCACAAGGACTCTAATTGCATACCTTTGCAGCCAGCGCTACAGGGACCATGTTCTGAATTTGGTTGAGACTCTGATGCAATAAATTACTCGACTTTTTACATCTAGACAGTATAGCATCTCCAGTAAGTGCCTGAAAGTATTAAGGAACAAAGTTGTATTTAACTGATACATAATTTCACAATAGGCTTTTTATTTAACTAGATAGGTGTGAACTGTAAAGTGCATACCAAATAGAGTACACTGGACTCACTGCAGTGCTGAAGTAGAGACTTGGCCTTAACAATACCATTGTTTAACAAACAAAGGGAGTCTATTCCTGATGAGCACCGAGGGCGAGCTGCTTCTATTTCTGGAAACACTTTTGAAACTTTGATGACCACTTTTAGCAATTCTGAACACATTCGAGCATGCACCTGAAGATATATGAAATTTCAAGTCTTTTAACTCGCACATTAAAAATAGAAAGCAATGTAAACTGAGAGTAAATGGAGCTGTGAATAGGAACAACTATAAAGATTAACCGACTTAATTATGATGTGGAGAATCACGGACAAACATTCAATATCGTGATAAAATTATCTTCTAAGATCATTAAGGGCTCAGAACGCAAGCCTTTTGAATAGAAAAGAATTCAGGTTTATTTGATGTGAAAGCAGTTCTCATCTTAATTTTGTTTAGTTAATGCCCAAATAATGAACTAATATTACCTTTTATTTCTTCAAGTTGAAAACAGGATAAAAAATAACTTAAAATATTCTTATTAAAAGACCAATGTTCTGATGTTTATAGTAGGATGAAAGTTCCCTGATAAATATCAAATCACTATTTAGAGCACCTATATGATATAGGTTTTAGAAGTTTCCTACCACAGTTTCATTGAGTCCAATAACAAACAATTTTCTTTCAACTGTATGCTGACTTATTGTGAAGTAGATTTTATTAGATGTTAAAATGGTAAAGAGTTATTATAGATTATAAGGAGTGACATATAAGTACACGTACCTTTATGGTTTTAGCTGATGGAAGTCCTTCCACAACTTCGGCAACATCATTTCCCATAAAAGTATAATTGTCTCGAATTTGGTTTTCTATCAACCTATTTACATATATAAACACCAGGAGACATGCAGTAAGTATTCCACTGAATTTTACAGGACAAGAAATGTTAGGTATATGTGAAGATAAAATAGTTGATAAACAAATTGCAAAGGCAAAACCTAAGCTTTTATAAATCATCTGAACAACAATAAGTAAATCACATCAATAAGAAAATACAGTGTTTTAATTACTAATCGCCAATAGAATGATGCGTGCCTAAATCTATGACGATGCAGGTTAGCATAACATCTACTAACTATCCTTTAACTGGTTTTGTATTTTGGTTTCTTGTTATCCCGGAGCCCAAGTCATAAAATTCATGAACTATAGCTTATCTAATGATTTACTTACTGAATTACCAAGTACTTGTAAATTATACACTACTACACACATCTCTCCGCTAAAATTAACCCGCCTAAAAGCATAGTTTTTGCTAAAAGAATTGGGTTTCAATTGTCCTTTCCACATCCACAAAATTGATTCAAACAAGAACAGAGCACATACTTTAATGGAGATTTCTTAGCAATTAACAGTTCATTTCCTCTAAATGATACTACGCCAAAAATGCCTTTGTTTTCTACAAACTTCTACTGTTAAGCTCAAAGAAAGGCAAAAATAATAGAATCCATGGAGATCAGAACCATTAAAATCGAGCAAATAAAACAGTTAGCATTTTTAAAAAATATTAAGAAGGCGCAAATGGAAGATCTTTACCTATGGATGAGAAAAGCAGAACATACAATGATGTTCTTCCTCCTCTGCTTCACTAATTTTCCACTCTTCCCAACAATTTCCACACAATTTTACTACTCCTTAATTACGCTATATATTCCTTAAAGAAGGGAAGAAGAAAAATTCTAAATACCCCAAGATACTTCAATTTAATAAAGTAACCATAATAACTGCTAAGAAACAAGAATCCCACGAAAAATGAGCAGACTTTAAGCTTTAATGCTAACTTTTCATCTTCAAGAACACTCCATATTCCAAGCAGAAACAGCATCAATCGAAACCCAGAAAATTGGGTTTCTGGGCTTGAACAAGAATTGGAAGAAACCACCTAAAATTTGATGTATATCCAGTTGACCATTAAAGACTTTAAATATCAAGCCAGTACAAAAAGGAAAATGAAAATGATAATTTACGACGTGGGACAGCTTACTTTTTCTCTCAAATGAATGTAGAGAGAGAGAGAGAGGGAGATAGAAAGAGAGTGGCAGAAAACAAAGCAGCCTCTGTTGAACGGCTTTTCTAATACTAAAAACAAACAAAAGTTATTTTAGGTGCAGTCAAAAAGCAGAAACCACTATTGGAGGAAAGGAGGGGGTGATGAAATATCCATGCGCCTGCTGCTATTGTACTCCCATTCAACTATTGGAATATTCTTGTAAAGCCTGGTCTATGAGATTTTTATAGACTTTTGTGGCTGTAAATAGGCCACATCATACATTTTGAGAGCATGACATCATCAAAATGTATGATTTGGCTTATTTACCACCACAAGGTCTATGAAAATATACAAAAAATTTCCTCAACTATTAATCCTCTTTCTTTAAAAATATTTCTAAGCTATTACTCCCATATGATGTGACCATTTAAGAAGAAAAAGTTTTGTAATTTTTGGAAACTGAAAACTAACTGAACCAAAATACAAGGATTTGTTTAGATTACAAATTACATTTTTTTTAAAGAGAATGTACTTTAAATGTTGAATATTTTAGGAATTTTTTCATGACATGATTTTTCAAGAACAATAAGTTTTGTAATTTTTGAAAACCTAAAAACTATCTGAACAAAATACAAGAAATATTTTTTTTTATAGAGAAACGAATATTATACTAATATCATTAAGGATTAAACTAAAAAATCCAATGAAAATTGAATCAAATATCTTTTGATTCTACGGGTCAATTAATTAGCTATGCTACAAATAAGATAACTTTTATATGCGACAAAAATTTATTGGATGAACGTTGAGAGAAGGAATTGAAGGTAATAGTGGAAGCAGTCAATCTTTTAAAATTAATAGTAATATTATTTGAAAGGAATTGTATTCCAAATGTAGACATTGACCTTTCTCTCTCTAGGGCCATGATTTGATTTGTCTAAAATACTACAGGAAAATATTAGTAATAACTATTTAAACGGGTTGGTTGAAGAATTAATTAAATAAAGAAAAAGGGAAACTCAGTTGGCTGATTGGTTAACCAAAAGCAGCGGGAATAGATAGATGATAATGATAGAAGAACCTCCAAGAAGATGAAGATGCTTTTCTTCTCTCTTTGGTTATGATTGTAGGAAGGGACATATCTGAAGCTGAAAGCCTGACAAACGTAATTTCGAATTTCTAAATTTATTGGTCCGTTTTACTTCCATTTTTACACAACCTTTTTATTATTAATAATTGAAATAAGAAACATTTCGGCCAAATGATTACTATTAAATACCCAAAATACTTACTTGTACTTGGTATAGAAAAGATATTTATTTGACTTCGTGGTTTACCATATTATTTATTGTGACGATGTGATGCTTTGATAATGATAATTTAATATATTTTCAATCACAAAGTTTATAAAATATTTTATCTTTAGCTTCATATGTCGATGATGTGGGTGATATTTTGTATATCCCGGATCAAGTTGAATTTGTAGATAGATATCTCAAGAATTTGATAACTTAGGTTATTTTCGAATAATAACCAATTACTAGTAACATATAATAGTGTTTTCCATCTAAAATTATGGGTATATGAATACTATACACAAAAAAATGAATGGAGGGGAGGTTCTTGCCATAATTTCAAAGGTTAGGGGGTGTTGTTGCCAAAAGATCAAAGTTGATGGGAGGTCCTTGGCAAAATTTCAAACATCAAGGGTATGGTTGCCAAATACCAAAATTGAAGGGAGGTCCTTGTCGAAATTTCAAAGGTCAAGGGTGTGGTTGTCGAAAAACAATAGTCAGAGGGGAAGTCGAAGCAAGTTATCCATAAAACAATTGTTAAATGTTATGCTAGCTGTAGCCTGTAGATAATTTGTTTCTCTGACGATCATTTTTTATTTTTATTTTTTAAGTTGTTTCTCTTACGATTAGTTACGATTACGAATGATAAGGTTACTTTTGAAAAGGATAAAAAAAAATAGTTTTTTTTGGGATAAATAAATTAGGTTTGAGTTGAATGTAGGAATAAATGAGGAGTGAGAACTATTGAAAAATACTACTAAATAAAACTCAGAAAGCTATTTGAGAGTGCAACACCACTAAAAAAACTGCCCATACAATTTATTTTTTCCGTAACTTTAATATATAGCGACACATTACCAATCCCACAGAACTAGATAATTACAAAACCATCGAGAATGACTTCTAAATAGTCAAACTTCAATTCTGAAATTTAACCCCTAAAAAGAATCTTAAATTTAAAAATTATAGAGCTAAATACAAAATAAAAACTGTTTTATTCTTTTACGTATAACTAATCGTACGTATTACCAAATCCTATGTGGATACCATCACAATTTTAAAACAAAGGTGTATACAATAGATAATTTACTTCATTATGAACTAATATCTTAGAATTTTAAGTTTTCTAACTTCAATTTTTAAAATATAATTTTTTTATTAGAACATAAAACAAAATATGTTGAAAAAACATCCAACTATTGAAATGAATCAAAATTCTTATTCACATTATCAATCAAGAAATATTTTAATGTTTCCATCAGATATATTTTAATTATTTAAAAGTTGTAAAATCACTAACTATGGCACCAAAAAATCAACAATATCTCAAGTGCCTTTCCCTTCAAATTTCTAGTGTTCTACTTTTCAAAATCAATTTTCTCATTACAAACTTAGAGATTTTGGTTAACCCCAATGGTTTTTTTTTATATGAAAAAAATGTCTTTTTTTAGTGAATGATGAATTATTTAATTAAATTACAGTATTAATAAAATAAATATCAAGCTAATAAAACTAATTTGGAAGTTTTAAAAAAAAATACAGGAATTAAAAACTAAAGCATTAAAGCGATGGTATAAAGCAGCAAATGCCTTTTTTCATATGCTAATAAAGTTTGGGCCTTTGTCCTTTGGAGTAAGAATGAATATTGCTATCGGGCCTTGTCTAGAAGCCCATTTTGATTATGCGTTGGTACAGCCCAATTCCGAAATCAACAGTTGCAGATTTTATGGAGGGAATTTAAAATGTGATACCAGGTATTGCTTCAAAACATATTAAAGCATGATGATGAATGACAATTATATAAAAGAATCGACCATTTTATAAAGTAAAATCGAGCTAAACTAAATACTCAGTTAAATCAATGGTCAAACTAATTTTAGTTCATGAATACCAAAAATATTATGCCCACGTCATCTATTGATTGTAGAATTTCTCAGATGGTTCGGATCAAAAGATTCTAAATTGTTATATAACTTATATCTTTTTATTTTTATATCCACGATTCAACAAACTTGACAGTAAAAATGAATCAGGTCGGGGTAGTTTAGGTGAAGCCACTTCGATTCTAAATCAATAATATGCAATTTTTTTTTTGAAGGAAAAATCAATAATATGTACTTGAAAATACGAAAGATGAGTGTGTGTACCATGTAAGCTTCTAAAAAGGCTATATAGCTCTGCTTCCGATTATTAGGAACGACTTTCAATCCAGTTAATTGGTCAATTGATTTATTTATGTCAAGATTTGATGCTAATAGCCTGATAGTCAATTTCAGAAAAATAAAACAAACTGGGCTGACATTTGATTTTATATACAGAATATATGAAATTTGACTTTATTTATAAAAGTCTCCCACTATTTTATCAAATATAATGCCCATATAAGACACTCAAGAAATCAAGTATCCTAGTGTGCTCGATGCTCAGATCGCACCCACGACTCATGGTCATACGAGCAAGTCGTTAGTTACGCAAACATTATGCAAGGTGTATCTATATACAACCATCAAGCTATTTTATCTCGTCTTTCACATGGACCCTCGCCTCGTAGTCATCCATGTTAATTGTTACTACTCGATAAATCTAATTCCGTGGTTCGACTCTCTACTCCCGAGAGCCGGATGGGGGTAGTCAAAATAGCTACTAAATTCGAATCGAGCCCACCAGCAACAAAGTCTCCCCTCACTTAAACCATCACACAAAATGAGAAAAAAATAATGAAAATATTTATACATAATTATTATTCTCTCTTGTCATAGTCTATGACTGTGAGTAATCCAAGCCAACTTTTTCTCAGAATATTTGTTATGATATTTTGCATTCGGATTATATTCAAACCACAGAACATCTATCATCATCAAGCCTTTTTCTTTTTCTTTGTACAACAAACAGCTAGCGCCAAAGAATTTGATCATTAGGTTCGCATCATATATCTATCTTCTGCTTATCTTCAGGAACCAAATCATGAACCCTTCGACCACATCACACCACGGTCCAAATCGTACTTAAGATTAGCTTTGGCAAGTTGCGCTTTCCTTTAGATTCTTCAGCCAAAGAAGTCGGTATATTAATTCAAAACCGAATTTATGTCAAGGAGTAGTAATTTCATGATCACCTGGATGAACACGAAAGGATTAACGAAATTTGCAGCAGATTAAAACTATTGATCAGATGTTCTTATACATTATAATACTATTAAAAAGATTGCGCCCTTTGTAGGAGAAGATATGATATGATATGATTAAAATTCCAACTTTCAGAAGAATAATATATTTTCAAGGGACCACCATGATAACAGGATCCTTCACATTTCACCTTCCTCATAGTCTTTCCAAAACATGATTAAATTTTTGTTTGAATTCCAACCTTCCTCTTCCTTAGAGCCAAAACACTGCGTTTTACGAATGCTCATCATTCTACTTAGGTTCAAAGTAAAATATTGAAAATCTTCAATCCTCCGTTTTATGATTTAAGTATCATGTTTTTCACCAATCAAGCGCTTCCTTACGCGCCTAAAACGGGAAAACATAATGTTATTGGCAACGGAGTTTTCAAGAAATTAGTTTACTTAGGCTTTTAAGGTGTAACAATAAGGGGTATATTAATTTGTAATTCAAATACGGAAAAAACCCCGTTTTAAAATTTGAGTTTACACATCATCAAGGGAGTGTGTGATACACTGTTAATGGAATATCAGCATAAAAGAACTAATAAAGAGCTCTCGTCACTATGAAAAGGTTGGTGCTTGAGATGCACTTACTTGATGAGCAAATAATGCAATATAATCCAAGATGCGGGTACAAAATCAACTTGAAGAATCGAGCAAAGATTCCTAGCAGCCTAACTTTTCAGCAAGAAATGAAGTCCACATGATGTATAGCTGGAATAGTACCAAATCCATTAATTAGGACATCTGAACCAACTTAAACCACCAGATTGAGGATCTTTGCGTGTAATCAGCACAATTTATAGAATGCTTACACATAAGAATCAAAAGATATTTAGCATAGATTAATGTTGCATGTCTCCCTGGTTCGTACATATTATGTCCTTGGTTTTGAGAAAACAACAAACAACTACATCAGCTATACCTATTTCCGACCACAACTTCAATAATTAGGCCTATACATCAAATATCCTCTCCCCATTAAACAATAAGATAATATATGGAATTGTAACTATTGGCACCATTTTTCAGATTCCTTCATTACTTTCTTAGAAATGGCTTGAACCAGACCTCTACATTTAACACATAAAGCAAATCATGCATGGTTAGAATATCCATTTAGTTTTCAACTCGAAAAAATGACACTGGCCTGGAGTCCTTATTTTAAAAAACTAAATTATTATAAATCACGACTTCATCCCGACAATATTACCTATTCACAGAGGAATCTGTAATATATACTAGTAGTAAAAACTTGGATTCCGGGCATCTGGCATTTGTCCTGAGACCAGCTCCTTCTCCGCTTAAGCAGGGCAACTATAGCCAAACTTTACTGCGATACTGAAGAATTATTAAACCTGGCATTCACATAAGCAATATAGTTCCATTAACTATGTAGTTTGCATAACTAGTTATGTAAATCAGTAAATGCAGTATCGTACTGTCCTTACGGAATTTTATGAACAATGAAATAAAGGAGGAATTTCCCTAAAATACTGATACCCCACTTTAATTCATATATATTTGCTAGTTCATGTGTGGTAATTAACATGGAAGAGTCACTTCATATCCTGTCCTTTAAAAAAAAAATATTCCCTAACTGGCATAACCCCACCATTTCTCCTATTTATAAGGAGCTACATCGAATCGAATATATGTTCCATATCATAGATCCATAGACTTCATTTTTGGCCTCCCTTCTTTATTTAAATTCTCACAGTAGCTAGCTACCACATCATCATCCCAAGTTCCAAGAACACTTTAGCTTCGATATATTTTCGAAAAACTCCTATTTTTAATCTTTTTATCCACAAACTAATATAATAAAACCTTAAATATCTTCATGGCATCACGCAGCTCGAGTTCATCTTGGACGTCAAAGCAAAACAAACAGTTCGAGAAGGCTCTAGCTGTCCACGATAAGGACACCCCAGACCGTTGGCAAAACATTGCTAAGGCCGTGGACGGGAAATCTGCAGAGGAAGTAAAAATGCACTACGAGGTTCTTGTAGAGGACCTCAAGCACATTGAGTCCGGAAATGTCCCATATCCAAAATACAGGTCAAATGGAAAGAGTCGCTAATTAGTTATAGTTGTGGAGCAGAGGTACGTAATACACTTCAACTTTCTGCTTAATTCTAATCCTGCATCTGCCGAAAACACCCTTTTTTGTGGCCTATGAATTCAACCATTAAAAAAGGAGCCTCCAAATATAAAGCCAAAGCTCGATTTATTAAACTGATAACTAACTAGCTTCCAAGTGTCCTTCTCTACACTACTTATCATCCATACGATAAAGTCATACCTAACTACACTCCATTCAACTTCTTATCCTGTCCCAAAGGTCCAAAGAGTGCCCACATGAGATATGTGCCCACTTCCTTCTTATAGATAACATTCCAATGGTCCTTTTTTAACTAAATCTAAATCCCACTTCAAATTATTCCATGTGATAGATAATAGTATACACTAACCACTTGTCCTCAAATATCAATGTAGATACTCTGGCATACCTAAACTCAATATTTTAATCCTTTAGTATCTTTTGTCTTGACATTGACTTGTTCCCTTTTTCCTAACTTTTGGCAACATTATTATCAGCACCTTAAAATGTTTTTCACTAATTCAATCATTTCTTGCAGGCAAACCAAGTATATGAGACTGCGTTGGGGATCGAAGAATTCTCTAGAGCAAATTGAAGTTTCCAAACTACATTCCTAAATGTTATATAGCCTCAGCCTATAATCCACAAAGCTGTAATCTTCTCTGTCTTGAATATATCACTGCATATTTCTGATTCTCTAGGAAGCTGCATGTTGTATCAATTTTTCATCGATTAATATTCAATAATTGCAATACTTTGTAAAATAAAACCACTGATTAATGAAAATAATAAAATGAAATCACTTGAATTAATTTAAATCGTATCACTCTTAGTCGTTGTAAATGTAAAAATATTGTTGCGAATCTGATCAAACCCATCACAAGCAAAGATGTCAAATTTGAAAAATGTAGAGTAATATTGAAAATATAAATAAATAAATAAATAAAGGGTTATGGCGGCTGACCTGAAATAAGTTGAAGCAAGATGTAGATGAAACAATTAAAGTGGCGGCAATCATTATGCTAAGATATCTGTTCGTCAACGAAGCTAGATGAAAGGTCAATTGAGCGTTAATGAAGATTATACAAGAAGTCAAAATTACATCTAATAAATTGATGGCATGTGTTAAAAATATACAATATATTTCATTATTTCTTCTTCTATTGTTTTCTTTTTTTTCAGATTTTATCAAATTTAATTTCTAAAAATAATAGCAATTGTTAAATTTTAAATAATTATATTTAAGGACTAGATACAATATACTCTAAATTTTGGTGTTGTGACACTTACCCTCCCTCTGATCATTCAATTTCAATCGACTATTTTTAGATGGTTAACTTTTTCGGAGACAAAAGGAGCCCCTGACATAACTTATGGAGTGATATTCCATTTTTTAAGCACATAATTTATCATTATACCTCTAATACCCCATTATGGAGAAAAAATGCAGCCTCTAAAGTCGGACAATAATTTTTTCCTTTTTGTGAAAAATATTTAAGTTCCCTTCCCTTAAATACAAGGGAACTTAAATTTTTTCAATTTCAATTATTTTTTAATAAATTTTCTTAATGATTCCTTGTAAATTGAACTTTTGAGAAATAGCCTCTCATCATATTGCAGGTACATTTTTTTGATTTATTTCATTTTTAATTTCCAAAATGAAAAACAAAAAAATTTCTCAAAGAAAAAAAAAAAGAATCTATTTTTCTTTGAATCGCATCTCATCTTTTTAGGTATTTCGTGTTTGGCTCGAATGAAAAATTGACTACTTTTACTTTCAGTAATTGATGACAACAAAACTTATGTAAAAAACAAATAATGAGCCCCCAGGGCATATCTCGAACTGGCTGACAAATAATTCATAAGGCTTGCTCCAGCGATAAGGGTGGGGGTTCGAATCCCATTTGGAACTTGGATGGAAGTATTTTTATGGGTCTATCTAAGGGTCATTTGTGCATAGAGTGTACAGCAGTATGGTGGGATCCCGAGGCTTGGTGGAGGTACATCCTGCGATTTACATCCTTCAGGGTTCTAGGGCAAGGGTTCTGAGGGTCCAGAATTAGTCTAGTGTAAGCTTGTACACCTGGATTATAAAAAAAAAAAGAAAAAATAAATAATGAATTCTTGACTTTTTTTTTTCCGTTATGATTACTTACAAAAACGCTGTATTTTGGTAGCATAAACTGGTTTACTAAATCAATTTAACCAGAAATTTGGTTATTAAGATTTTTCAGGGCGATCAAATAACCATTATGAAATACATATGATTAAATAAACAATCAACTCTTAATAATTTTTTTTGTTACAAATCATAATGCCAAAAAGATATTTTATGTTCTTTAATATTTATCTAGAATGCGGAAACATGACACTTGTTCTCCCGGCAAACAAATTACACCCTATATTTCAAGTTGCTACAATTGTGGTCTTCTAACTTGTATTTTTTTTTATCCTAATTTCATTTAAATTAAAATCGACATCTTGATTGCCCTGCTGGCTGCCACACGTTCGTTTTTGCCCACGTCATCTAGCATATATATATACACACGCCATTTAACTTTGCAATGATGCGAAAATGGAACACTTGTAGTTCCGAGAAATAATTTATGTAATTTATATTTTAATGCTGCAATTTTAGTCCTAAATCCGACAGATTTAAAATCAGTTTCCATAAATTGACACGCTAACAAACCAATTACCAAAATTGTGGAAACTTAGAAAGTTAGAATCATTATCCAATGTGGATGACCCAAGTGATACTGGTTTTTCAGAATTGAAACTCAATTTCGAATCATATTGGAGACATAACACTGGATCTATATCCATTGCATTTTTCTATATAGACTCATTGCACTATTCGATCCTAGTTATGTGAATATATAGTTTACTAAATAAAAACAAAACTTAGAATCATTAATGTGCTTGCCGGATCTCTCAAAAAAAAAGAAATGTGCTTGCCAGAAAAGAAGTAAAGTACGTAAAAATATTTATTTTGCCAAATTATAATCGAGTTGCTTCTGCTTTTCCGATTTATGACTGACAATTTATGATAAAAAGAAAAAGAAAAGGAAAAATCTAATGTCCTGTTTGTTTGGTGTTTGGGAAAGTAGTTTGGGAGAGTAGTGAATGTTTGTGAAATAATCTCGATTTGCGTAATTTTGTTTGTTTGAGTTTTGAGAGAGTGGTTTGAGAAATAAAGTAGGTATAGGTTTTTTTTGAAAAAGTTGGGTGGTAGGTGTAAGATGTATAAGACTTTATGTCAAATCATATTTGTTATGAGATAAATTGTGTAAGATATATGTTACTTTATGTCAAATCAGAGCAGAGTTTGTATATGTTTTATTTAGAGATAAGAAAAATTGTTATTTGTTTGAATTTTGACTGAGTAGTTTGAAAAAATTAAGAGATGAAAAATTTATTTAAGAAAATAAAAAACATGTTTGTTTGGCATTTCCCAAACACGAATTTTTTTTGAGAAACGCCAAACAAACAGGCTCTAAATTTTCCAGACATTGATAACGTGTCTACTTCCTATCGGTCAACAGTCAACCGATCGTCACTAAACCCTAATCCCCAAAACTTGAGAGTACAAACAGGGGTTTAACGAATTTCACTATCACTTCAGTTTCAATGAGTTTCATTGTCAATTGAATCAAATACACTTGAATGGCAGCTTCAAGACTTTCGGCGATGGCTGCAATGGCGGCGGCGGCCTCGATTGCATCATATTCCGCCGCCAATAACCGCGCATACGCGGACGCCCCGGCCTTCAGGTTTTCTCCGTTCTCTTCTGCCCCACCTCCTCCCGAAGCGCCGGAAACGGACTCTTCCAGTTCGGATTCCCAACCGGCCATCGAAGTTTCGAAGCGCGGGTTTGACCCGGAGTCGTTGGAGAGGGGCGCCAAAGCTCTCAGAAAGATTAATGATTCTCCATATAAAACACAAGTAAATATCAATTTGTTTTCTGAAAAGAAATGTGGATTCGTTTTTTAATTTGTTATAAATGTGATTTTTTGTTTTTGTTTTTTTTTTTTTTTTTCTGGTGAAGGTATTTGATGTAATGAGGAAGCAGGAGGAAACACGGCTGTTGGAATCGGCTGCAGAGAAGGTTCATTTTGAAGCGATTCAAGCCCAGGGTGATATCGTGAGTGGTTTATTTTTCATTCATTCAGTGAGACATAAATAATTATTGTTATATTTATTTCTTGTTTTCTGTTTGGCTTTTATTTAACTTTATTTAATAGTGGAAAATATGTTTATTTCGATAAGGACTTAATTCTTTCAAGGTGAAAGTTCATTAAGTTATTAAGTGATTGTTGATGAATCAGAAGAGAGCTATTTAGCAACTCATGTGTAAATAAAGCTTGTGGATTTTTAGCCGTTGTGATTATATTGATTTGTTTCTTGGTCTTTGTAATGTTCACCTAAATGAAGATTTATATCTGCAGGAGAAGCAAAGAAAATGGGCAGAAGACCAGAGGAATCTATATCAGCAGCAAGCTCAAGCTAAGGCACAAATGTTGAGATATGAAGATGAATTGGCTCGAAAAAGAATGCAGGTGCTCGAGCACACTTCTTATTCACTTATCTAATAGTCTCCATCAATTATAATTGTTTTGTGTGAAGCGTGTTTTAGATTTATTCATTGCCAGACACCTGCATCTTATGTCTGTGGCAATTTTTCTCATTCTTGGCATGAATTTAACTTGAACCAACATGAACTCGAGTTCTGCAAGTGTTTGCTCAGTTATATTAACTTACTGCCTTAAATTCAGACAGATAATGAAGCACAAAAACGGCATAATGCAGAGTTGGTTCAATTGCAAGAGCAGTCATCCATCAGAAAAGAACAGGCAAGACGAGCTACTGAAGAACAGATACAAGCTCAGCAACGACAGACTGAGAAAGAGAGAGCTGAAATAGAACGTGAAACAATAAGAGTGAAGGCTATGGCTGAAGCGGAAGGTCGAGCTCATGAAGCAAAATTGACTGAAGACCATAATAGAAGGATGCTACTAGAGCGAATAAATGGTGAAAGAGAGAAGTGGCTTGCTGCAATAAATACCACTTTTAGTCATATTGAAGGTTTGCATCTACTGACTGCATTTTCCATATTTAAGTGTACAGCTTGCAGTTTGGTCGTAGTAATTTTCCCTTTATGGATATTCATTTCTCACAGTATCATTTTGTTGAATTCCTTTCTGGGCTTCCTTTGCCACAATACTGAGTGTTTTTGATACTCAATTTATTTTTCCTGCCAGTTACTTTTTTGGCTTCTTTCAGATTGATATGATCTATATACACGTTCTATAATCTATACTAGGTGTAAACCTTTGATTTTATCAAAAGTTTTCTATAGATGTTTGAGCATTCAGCTATTTTCTATAGATGTGCATATTGGCAAATATTACTGGGTTAAATCATTAGCCAATTAATATGCCGAATCTGCAATAAGACGTATACTAAAACTTAATCTATCCATGTGACACACAAGAGTCGGTTCCACATGCAATCTCTGATCTATTTATCGTCTTGTGAATAGTTGTTGAAGTGAAGTAATTCAAAATTGACATGGGAAGGTGCATTGAGATGAAATAAGGCAAAGACGTACTTCACTTGAAAGAGGAAGATACCTAAGGAGATAACTGTAAACATGTGAATGTTTTTAAATTTATAAGATAATAATTGTTTTTCTTAAAAAAATTGTTATTATATGATCAGAATTGGTGAAGACAAAGTCTTCTTTATCTACCCTGGTTCCGAAATCCCCTCTACCAAATAATTAACCTTAACCTGACCAAATTTGCTAAAATAGGCGTTTTAACTAGTGGCTGTCATGGTAAAATTAATGGTAATAAGATCATATGGAGCTGTTATTCAACTTTTATTTCTAACCTGCAGGGGGATTTAGGATTTTATTGACTGACAGAAGCAAGTTGTTGATGACTGTTGGAGGAGTTACTGCATTAGCTGCTGGAGTTTATACAACTAGGTGTGTGTTCTGTTATTCCTCTATTATATTATATTAGCTTAAACAAATTTAAATTTGCATTTCCTTGTAGTACATACTTGTGCGTAACATCATCAAATGGTGTTAAAACATCTGCAGTGTGTGGGCATGTGCACATGTATTTATTTAGTTATTAAAGACACTATGCCTCCTGGACCTTTTATGTACAATTTAAGTGAATCTCGATTGAATACATAATATTCCCAATCAAAGTAAAATCTTATTTTGTTACCACTCAAGCTAAGTCAGAAGCACATCTCCTTATTTGTGAAATCATTAGCTAATGATTTGGTGCTCACAGGGAAGGTGCAAGAGTTACTTGGGGATATGTCAATAGGATCCTTGGTCAACCTTCTCTGATTCGAGAATCATCTATGTCAAAATTTCCGTGGTCTGGAGTAGGTTCTCGAGCAGCCAACCAGGCGCTTAAATTTAGTACAGCGGCAGGGGCAGCAGTACCTGCTCAAAGTAAATCCGCTCTTCAAGATATTGTTCTACATCCTTCACTGCAAAAAAGAATAGAGCAACTTGCTCGGGCTACATCAAATACCAAAATCCACAAGGCACCATTCCGGAACATGCTCTTTTATGGGCCTCCTGGTACTGGCAAAACTATGGTCGCGAGGGAAATAGCTAGAAAATCGGTATAGTATATGCTATTACATTTAATTTCTGAATGATGAGTGAATATTCTGGTCTTGATTCATTCTAGTCTTAATTCAATCCAATCTTCCTTAAATATGTCAATAATAGTAAAACCCTTGCTAGCAGTATGAAAAAGCAAATTCCTTTGTATCAATACTACACCTATCCCCCTTGTAGGCTTGGTTAACTCATAAAATTGGGGGAAGAGAACAAAGGATTGTTATTCCAATTGAAGCTTCCTTTGATATTCTGTTTCATTAGAAATCTTGTTGAAATATAAACCTGTGATTTAAAGAGGATGAGACCGCTCAGGTGGGCCCTGCTCTAAAGAAGTTACAAATTTATGCTTTCAGGGTTTGGATTATGCTATGATGACAGGAGGAGATGTTGCACCATTGGGTGCCCAAGCTGTCACCAAAATACACGAGATATTTGATTGGGCCAAAAAATCAAAGAAAGGTTTACTCCTATTCATTGATGAGGCCGATGCTTTTTTATGCGAGTAAGTAATTATTACAACATGCATGAAATATTAGCCTAAAGTAATTACAACTCCCTTAATTCTCAAGGTTGTGAAATATCTCGACAACATTGCGTATATTTCCACCAAGTGTAACTTCAATCTATATTGTTGTTTCTAAAATTTGCCCTTTTCAACTTGTGCCAATGGTGTGTATACTCTTAGAGCCCCTTCTGTACAAAACGTAATCTTCTACAATTTTCCTTGGGTGCAGGCGTAACAGCACGCACATGAGTGAAGCCCAGAGAAGCGCTCTAAATGCTTTGCTCTTCCGAACTGGAGACCAATCTAGAGACGTAGTTCTAGTTTTGGCCACAAACAGGCCAGGAGATCTCGATAGTGCTGTCACTGATCGAATTGATGAAGTTATTGAATTCCCCCTTCCAAGAGAAGACGAGCGTTTCAAATTGTTGAAGCTCTACATGACCAAGTACCTCTGCGGAGAAGGCGGCAGTGAGTCTAAGTGGGGACACTTGTTTAAGAAGAAATCACAAAAGATCACCATAAAAGATATCTCAGACGATGTGATACGAGAAGCTGCCCAGAAGACAGAAGGCTTCTCAGGTCGTGAAATTGCAAAACTCATGGCTAGTGTTCAAGCAGCTGTGTATGGGCGTCCAGACTGTGTTCTTGACTCTGATTTATTCAGGGAGATTGTGGAATACAAAGTTGCCGAGCATCACCAACGGATAAAATTAGCAGCTGAAGGTGCAGCTTAGGGTCTCTAAAATTGAAATGACTGATTGATATGATGGTCTTTTTGGATACCAAAATATGCATTCGATCAATAATATATGTTGGCCTCATATTGTAAACTGTCTCTTTGTCATATTCCTTTCCGCTGCATAAATCTGTAATTCTGAGTAAATGCTTCATTTAGATTGTGGATTGTGGATTTAAATGAGCGAAGATAGAGGTATTTTGTTATATGTGCACGATCACATACATATTTATGTATGTCCGAAGCTTTACAGATATCTTTTATGTTCTGATAATAATTTGAACAATTTTCTTGTTTTCTAGATTAACTTAATTTCATCATCTTGGGGGATTCAAACATAGGTTTTGTCACATTGTGATGAGGACTAGTTTACCAATCACCCATTGGTATTTCACGAGACTTCTGAATGTACAATATTGAATTACAAATTATGTGTATATGACTGAAAATTGCATCAAATTTAAATTTTTAAGGGACATTTGCCTTTTTTTTTTTTTGGGTTCGGTTCCCAAGAGTTTTTATTCCTTTCGAGGCGCGTTGAACACATTAAGTGGGAACCTCTCCCGACAAATATTCGAACTTGAGTTCGTTACTTTGTAGTGACTAGTCTCTTCTACTAGACTAATCACATGTTTCCTTACTTGAATTCAGTCTTTTTCAAACAATATATATGAAAGGAAAATACAATAAATTAGGAAAGTGTATTTGTAATTAGCTGGATAGAAGGTTAAATTTCCCAATTAAAAGCATTTGACATAGTCTTAATTAGCAACGTAGGGTCGGATCAATGGTCAAGAGAAAGTTGACACTATTCTTTTGGATGTCTTCTCCAACTATAGTATTCCAGGATTCCGGGTGCATCTGGTTAGGAGCAATCCCCGCTTAACTGTAACAAAACAAAATAACCGTTCCCTCATCCTATATATATACACACACATCAACTCCCAATTTGAAGACTGTAATATTACTCTCAACATAAAAAAGTTAATCATTTTATTTTTAAAAAATCAGTACTACTTGAACTTTTTCTTTATATATATCCAAGATGGCGGTGAAAAGGACGGCTTTGTTTGTGTTTTGTTTCGCGGCGGTGGTGTCGGTGGGGTGGTGCTGGGCCGAGAATGCAGCGGAGAGAGCACATGAGGCAGAGCAGTCGGCTTCCGAGACCACGCGGGAGGCGAAAGATCGTGCAGATAATTGGGCTGATTGGGCTCTTCATAAGTTCTCAGAGTACGTAATTACCAATTTACTATTTTGTTCATTGTATCATCTCGATCTTATGTTGTTGCTAAGCTAGCACCTAGCAAATTCATTTAATTGTGATGAAATCGCTTAATTTTTATATCTATACTTTGATTTGCCTTTAATCACAAAAAGTGCTGCTCAATTTTTCCTAATATTTAACAAATTTTACTTACATTGTTTCCGCATCTTATTGGTGCCATATGATTTTGTTTTAGGGGCGTTGGAATGAACCCAGATAGTGCAAAAGATGCTAGTCAAAAATTCGTGGAGAAAGCCAAGGATGCTGCCTCAAAATCCACAGACACTTTGAATTCTGCTGCATATGGTAAATTGGAGTATAAAAATCATTTCAAACCAGATCCTTAAATATTCAATCAAAATAATCAAGAACATTTTTCTTGCAGAAACATCAAAATTGGCTTCTGAGAAAGTTCACGACATCTCAGACAAAACATCCCAAAAACTAAGCGATGCAAAGACCTACGCTTCAGAAAAGGCCAACGCGGCCATGAATATGGCCTCCGACACTGCCCACGGTGCACAACAAACCGGAAAGGATAAAGCAAACGACGCTTACCAATCCATTTCCTCACACGCCGGTAGTTCAATGGACACGGCTAGCCAAGCCAAAGACGCAGCAATGGACCGAGCTTCTGATATTGCCAATGATGCCAAAGATAAGGCACAAAACGCCTATAATTACGCGCATGAAAAGGCCCGTGATGCTTATGGGTATACATCCAATATGGCATGTGATCACAAGGAGATGGCTAAAGACAAAGCATATAACACTTACGCCTCTGCCTCAGATCGAACAAACGAAGCCATGGATATGGTTAGTGGTGCTAAAGAAGTTTTGAAAGACAAAGCATCTAGTGCTTATGATTTTGCTTCCAAGAAGGCGGATGAAACAATTAAAATGGCTACGGATAAGGCTAGTGATGCCAAAGAGGCAATGTCGGGTGGGAAAGATAAAGTTTTTGATGCGTATGAGGACGCTAAATCGAAGGCTCATGGAGCTTATATGACGGCTAAGGATACGATGTCCGAACAAGCTAAGGAAAAGTATGATGCGGGTAAAGAAAAGGCTTCGGAAGCCGCAGGGAATGCAGATGCACGTATGAGAAATATGGCAGATATATGAAAATTTGGGGTAGTAGATGTTTGAGTTTGTGTATGCAGTTCTTGTTCTTTGTACATGAACGAAAGAACGCCTTCGTTTCTAGGTAGTTAAATCTTTTTGTTTTAGAATTTTGTAGTTTTAGGTGATTTTTGTAACCTGGATTTTTAGATTAAATTGGTTGTAATAATTGCTAGGATGAAGATGGGTGTACATCCACTTTTTATTCTACTTGCAGAGTTTGGATAAGTTGTCTGGACAAGATATACTCCTATGTTATTTTTCTTGTAAATTTTGACATTTACATCACCTTTAAATATTTCACTTTGTGAAGAGTCAATAGCAAATTACCTTTCTATGTTATTGTAGAAAGATAATTCACCCTTTTGTCATAAATAAGAGGATACAATACCTTCCTGTATTTTTGTAAAAGAAACACACTGACTTCCTTTTAGTTTTTGCATTTTCACATGACAATAAAGTGTCTACTAGTCCTCCCTCTTAATTAGGTTTGACATTTTCACATAATGGTGAATTATCTATTAATCAATATAGTAGGGGATAAAGTGTTCAACATGCGATATCATAGGTTTTAAATCCCCTATTTGACAACATAAGACAACATAACATTACATTAACATGGGGTATAGTGTCTGATATATTTTATTTAATATCAGGTTAAACTGATTATTTTTTACATAAAAAATAAATCACAATTAGGATCGTGTGAGCAACACCTCTATGAAAAGTGAAGCAAAATGCTCATTATTAATTTACTATTGTTTATTATCATACTGAGGTAAAATGCCAATTACACATCACAGAAAGGAAACTTTCCAGAAATCTTTTCATTTAACACGCTTTAGAAGTTATGATAAACAGTTGCAAGAATTAATCCGACCCATAAAGATCAGCAATACCCGTGATCAACTTTCTTTACCAAACCGGATTGGAGAATTGTCTAGGAATTACAGTTGCGTCTAGCAAAATGGGCAATTGCCCAATCTTGACTTATTTTTTATTTTTATTTTTACTAGTCAAATTGAGATTTTATGTGTATATCAATGGTTCAACCCGAGAACTAGCTCGACCCGACACCATCCAGATGACGGTTTGAAAATTGACTTAGAAAAGCATTTATTTGACGGTCATAATTATTCAAAATTGAAATGTAAAAACGGCCTTTTAGGGTTCCGTATTCAGTAACTGGCAGCTGTTTAGCGTCGAGTGTGATAGGTCAAGTAAATGAATGAAGATAACCATGAATAGCTAATTACATTGAACAACAAATTCTAATAAATGAAGGAAAACTTTTTCTTTTTTCTTGTTTTTCTGCATTAGATGATCATAATAATACTAAACAAGAGCTAAAAATAAAAAAAGAAAAAAGAAAATCAAAATCATCATGTCGTCAATTACTAACCTAATTAAATTCACGAGGAAAAAGTGATCAGATTTGTCGCTTTTTCATAGCCTGTTTGGTATTGTGCATAAACACTTTGAAGACCTCCCTATTGACCCCAACCTCAGTACAAAACTTGTGAATTTCTTTGTCGTCTTTCTTCTGCATTTTCCAGTCCAACTTCTCAGCGAAATCACTCATCCGTTCCTTCTGTTCCTTGTTGAATTTTGTCCGGAACCTCTTCTTCGACCCCGATGAAGACGGCTGCATCACTGCATGTCCGAGATCTTCGCTGGACGACTCCGCCGTTCTTCCGCCTCCGAAATTGAACATCGCGGTCGGCGTGGGGTTACAATTAGTATGCTGATGATATGATGGAGTAGTTTGGCCGTACGCATAGTAGTGGAGTAGTGATTGTCCTTGGATTTCTTTGCGGTGGAAGTTGCGGTGGCAATCACATGCGTCGCACCTCAAGGCTTCCGGTGTGCCCTCATCTCCAGTAGGCATGAATTCTCCACACCCGTCCACCACATGCCCCCCTATGTTTGCAGCATGATTTTTGAGGCATTCTCTGTATTTAATTAATAATGATGCTGTGTTGGGTGGATCTGGATCTGGATCTGGAGCTGGAGCTGGAGTGGGTTCCTTCTGTACATGAAGTGGTGGTTGGGGTGGAGGAGAGCTGATCAGCTTATAATTATAATTCTGGTGATTATTTTGATCTAGGGTTTGGGTGGGGCTAAAAATGGCACTTCCGCGGCGGGTAGCAATGTTTCCTCTTCTTATCCTCCTGTCTGGTGGAGTGGAAACTATTGGGGCAAGAGGTAAGTTCACTACTTGTTGGCTGATTTTGTAATTTACTGAATTTGGTATACCATTATCCATTTCTTGACCTCTGCCTTCCATTCTAGCTAGCTAGTTTGACGGAGAAACTTGGATTATTCTTAGAAAAATAAACTTAATTAAATTATCTCTCCTCCCTAAACTTCATCATATGTCAACTTAATTAATGAGGTATTATCAAAACATATCTGATGATCAACTTTTCTTGGGTGCGATGCTAAGTGCTTTTACACCATCTCCAGCAAATCTCTTAAATTAATACTACCTCTTATTTTAAAATTTTAGAGTGTGAACAGTATTATACATTCTTAGTTTTTACTTTCGGTCCAACAACTTGTTTATATTTTAAGATTTATTTTAGGTTAAATTATGAATACCTCTGAGGTAAGGCTTATTTACAAAAATTCCCCTTAGATTTGTCACCTTCTTATAATTAATTCTTTGTCCTTAAAATATTTCAATTTTGCCCTTGTTTGTTATTTTAAATGTTTGTAATATCTTATAAATGTTTAAATTTGGATGCTAATTTTTATATCTTATAAATTAGAAAAGAGATAATTATATATTTACTTCCAAAATAATTGATATAATTTATAATTGTCCATAAATTTAAATAAATATTGCAATTTAGAATACAATATAAACTTTATTAAATTAAAATATCTTATTTATAATACAATATAAATTTATTAAATTTACTGATAAAAAATAAATAAATCTAGCTAAATGTGTAAACAATTTATTCATATTAATTAAATATTATTATTAAAATTCTATTTAATTTATTATTATACCATTTATATTGCCAAAATATGCAAATACCTTTTTTTTTGGCAATCTTTATTAAAAATTATGGGCAATTATAAATTTGATCAATTATTTTTGTAGTAAATATATAATTATTTCTTTTCTAATTTATAAGATATAACAATTAGCACCCGAATTTTAACATTTATAAGATATTACACACATTAAATATAACAACCAAGGGTAAAATTGAAACTTTTTAGGGACAATGGGTTAATTGTAAGAAGGTGACAAAGTTGAGGAAGATTTTTTTAATAGCCAAAACGGAAGGGGGATTTTTGTAATTAGGTCTTACCTCATGGAGTATTCGTAATTTACCTATATTTTAAAATAATCACATCACTCCAGTTCAACTTTAACACTACTTTTCCTTTTAAAATTTTAATTTGAACACTTTAATATGAGAATTCAAACTTATAAAATTTTTGTAATCTTATTTTTGAAGACTCCCTTGAAATATATTTTTTGTCCGATTCTTATAATTTGAGATATAAAAGCTCTCTTAGAATTTGTAATTCTTATTTAGTCGAGTGTAAGCTTGTACACCTGTGTTAACAAAAAAAAAAAAAAAAAAAAAAGAATTGGTCTTATCCCACATCTCAATTCTATTCCCAATAAGTAAACTAGAGATGTATCGCAAAAAAGGATTGTCGGTCACCTAAACGGCTAAATCTTTAATTCTTCAAACTAAATACTACTACATATACTCATATAGGATAATAATGTTTGCTTAATTTGTGTTTAAAATACTAACAAATACAACAACTTAATTTAAGATTAGACAACATTTTCGGGTTAAACCTAATAAATATATTCGGTCATACCCTATTTAAATTATATAGAGTGTAAAGATTTAGATGGGACTGCATATATAATTTAATCAGCTTAATTAGGAATGACCTTTATACAGCAGATGACTGTCAGTACACCACCGTCAGAACTGCCAATTGAAGTTTCAAGCAATGTACTGAGTATGTAAAGACTATAAAAGCAGCAAGCACTGATCGATTCAAGGAAAATGGAGGATTAAACTAATCAAACAAATAAGGAATTGATACAAGAAAGGATCATGAATTAATTTGTTCTGTACATGTCATGTCTCCCAACATCAAACTAAAAAGATTCTAAAACCAAGTTAATTAGGGAGGTAATTAAATGGGTCGGATCGGGTCACACAAATATGTGCATGTGTGACTGTGTGTGCACTTTGGTGCTAATTAGGCTTTAATGGACACAGACAGTACTCTACAAAGAAATTAAACCGACAAGTTCATGTTGGTTCTCTTCCGCAACCTGCAGTTTCATTATTATTGCTTCTCTTCTTTCTTTCTTTCTTTCTTTTCTACGACTCCTCCTTTTGCTTTTTTCTTTTATTCTCTCTCAATTCAATAGTTATATAGGAACGATTAATTTGATTTCTCAAACCCTAATCAAAACCAGAATATCCTGCAAATAATATCAGTACCTTGCTTAATTAACAATTAATCTTTCATTCTGTATTAGTTAAGAATCTACCATAAATGCAACTACAAATGTTTTTAAGTATTTTTACATATACATTCTTAAAATGCTCCCTTCGTCTCATTTTAATTATCATATTTGACATTTTCACCCATATTAGGGTATATAGGAGGAACTATATCCTAATAATAATGTACTCCCTCCATCCTTTTATTTTTCTCTTATTTCATTTTAGAATATCACAAAACAAAACTCAATTTTCTAATATGATTTTTTTTTTAAAGTATGTTTTCACATAAAGTAATAATTTGACAACGTTAATTCTCTACTACTATTTTTAAGGGTATATATGTAAGGATGTCTAAAAGTTTCAACTTTTCAATTCTTACATAAAACTCCGGGGAGAAAATAAAAGGGGACAAAGGGATTATTTTTTTTTTTTGATAAATGAGACGGAAGGAGTATATGTATAGAGGGTCTTCTGGTTTTGGTTTGTGGAGATTGGAGGATGGAGGAAGGAATAAAGAGTGGAAAGATGGTGGACTATTACAAGAAATTATTTGATGCATCAACAGTATGAATGACATAACAAATGATTTAAATTCATTTTTACATACAAATATAATGTATCAAACAAAATTGTAAATTGGATCAAACAATATTAAATTCGAGGAGCAGAAGAATGTTTAATGTAACAGAAATTGCAGTTTTAATCACAAAATTTGGATTTTATGACTTGAAAAATAATAGATATGATTTGTATTGAGTTTAAATGTTAAAATTTGAAGTGAAACATATATGATAAATGTAAAATTAATATTTTTAATTTAAGAAGAAATTAGGTGATATGTACTAAATCAATATATTTGATAATATACCAATAAAAACTTATAGGATTATCAACTTTCTAAAAGAAATTATTGATGTATACAAAAACCGATTGGATAAAAGAGAAATAATTTTGGAAAACCGTCATTAGTTGTGCTGAGTCTGATGACCACTAAATTGTCATTTTGTGGGGCATTATTTTATATTTTACATATAATTCAAGAGATGAATGGCCTGGCAGAGGCCAAGTCATTCATACATGAACCACGAAAAATATATTCAATATTTAATAGTTATAAATTAATTAATCTCATGAATCCTAGACAAAAGAAAGTGGCAAATTGACTGTGACAATATTGGAAAATGTTTCTACCTACTACTAGGGAGCATAGAGCATTCTCTAGTGTCTACTCCTCTTTTTCACTTTTACTCCAGAATTTTCACCAATGGATTTCTAGATTCTGTAAACAAAATTGTCCCCATTCAATTTAAACTGCTTTCAATCAATTTTAAAGTAAATATTCTGTTCAAATAATGTTTATTTTCTCTCCTAAATTGTTATTTAATAATATTACATTGTAACATCTTCTGGTCCAACTTTTGCCATTTCACTCTAATTACCCCTTCCTTTATTTAAAGATGACATTTTTTTTCTTTTCTCTATCTTTTATATATATATATATATATATATATATAAATTAACACTCTTTCGGGCATGTGCACACATTTACGTATTTAGTGATGTAAATCTAAAATATGTTGTTGGATGTAGTATTTTATTATTATTATTTCGTATATGATAATAAATAAAAAATATATATATACATAAATTTATTCATAATCTAACTTTTTTGCATATATTTATCTAAAAATATGAATTAATTTTGATGTATAAATATCATAACTCTTGTTTCGCATTATCAATTAACTCAATTGAATTCTAAATGTGTCGAGTGTTGTTGAACCTTCGCGGATTTTGACGAAAGTTTGAATATGTTTAGTAAGTTGAGTATTAATATAACAGATACGAAACATGTAAAAAAAATACTAGTAAATTTTTTATTAGATTCGAAAAAGATTAAAATCCAATGGGATAGCCAGTCTCGAAAATTTCAAAACCAACCAAAAATAATTAAGGGATTAAATTTTAATCCGCATAAAGGTTAAGGGAGGTTCCCATAAAAAAAAATACTAGGGGAGGATTAATAATTATTAATAGCTCTCTTCACCAACTTTTTGCTGATTGAGGAACAAGTTCCAAGCTTGATGATTTGAATTGTAGTAATAAAATATTAGAAGTCAATTAGTAGTACTAAAATAATAGTTTAGGACAACATATGATTAGTAGAGAGTATAAACCAGTAGCTGTGAGCCTGTGACTGATATTCGTGGTTATAATTTGTTACGTTGATATATTTTATGTAAATAATATTTTACAATTTTAAAAGTAAGAAAATTAATTTAAAAATAAAGCACATTGTAAGTTTTGTAAAAGAGGCCCAATTGGTCTCTTAATATGTCGGGCCGGCCCTGTGCACATTCTATAATATTTAAATTGTGTCCATTAACTAAGAATGTCATTTTAGCCCAGGGTAGTTTATAACAGTTGCAGGATAATGATATCTAGCTCTTACAAGTTACAAATGTGGCACTAGAAGCTTGCAGCTTAAATCAGATATGTAGAACCATATCATACAAGATTATTTTATAACTCTAAGAAATGTAAGAAGCCAGTTAAACACAGCAAAAGTTCCCAAATTCAGGATTAAGTATTTCAAATCCCACAAATGTACAAGTTACAGCAGCAAGCATCAGTAATTACTACTAGCTTTCTAGAGCAAGAACACATACTAATACTAACTAAGGCAACAAATTAAGCACTACTCACAATTAGACATTCGAATCGCCTAACATTAAAAAAGAAAAGGGATCAACTACCCGAGGTTCCCGATGCCATTAACTGGTTCCATAAACTGCATCTGATGCTGCTGTTCGATCCGCTGCAAAGGCTCCACAGCATTACCTTCCGAACCTCCTCCTTTCCCCTCCACGAACCGCCACATATACCAAGACCCGACCGACCTATATGGCCTCCACTTCTCACACAAATGTTCCATCTGCGACGGCCTAGGCAAATCCTCCAACCCATACAACAACTGCACCCCTTTCCTAACACCTAAATCACTCACGGGCAATACATCCGGTCTATGCAACGAGAATATCATAAACATATGAACCGACCAAGACCCTATCCCTTTCACCATTGAAAGCAATGTGAACAACGACCTATCGTCCATTTTCACAATCTTATCATCCGACAATATCCCCGAGTCATACTTCTTAGCTAAATCGTATAGATAACTAGCCTTTCGCCCTGAAACCCCGATTTCCTTCAGCTGTTGGGATGGTAAAGCGAGGACGGAATTGGGGCGGACTAATTCTTCGCCGCCGAAAAGGGAGATGAAGCGTGTGTATATGGCGGTGCCAGCTTTATAGGAGAGTTGCTGGTAGAGAATACTTTTGGCGAGGGCGACAAATGGGGGGTCGTGGGTTTCGAAGTGGGGGGGTTGGTGAGAGTCGATAAGGGGGATGAGTGAAGGATCGGCGGTGCGGAGGTGGCTGAGGGCGAATTCGATTTCGTTGTTGATTGATAAGGGTTTGATGATTTGGGGGGGAAGTGTTCTAGAAGATTGAGAGGCGCTTCTGCGGCGGTTTTTGGCTGTGGGAGTGGCGGTGGTTGTGAGAGTTACGGAGGAGGAGAAGGAAGGGTTGGCGTCGGGGATGATAGTGGGACTGGAGAGTTTACGGATTTTTGGGGGTCGAATTGGAATTTTCGAAGGGTTGTGGGAGATTTCGGGTACGGCGGAGGTGGGCGGAGGAGGATGGAGAATTAGGGCATTGCATTCGGCGGGAGATTCAATTTTCTGGGTTTCGGGTTGGGATTTGGAATCTGGTTCTGGTAGAATCTGCTGGGTATGGGTCTGCTCACCCATGTGGAGAGATAAATATAGGATGAGTGCAAGTAATCGCCGTGACGGCGGCCGCGACGGTGGTGATGGGTTTGGGATTTTACGCTAAAGTTGCACCTACTAGGACTGGGCGACTCAGTGTGAGTGAGAGTCACGTGAGGTGCAAATTTAAACACGAGGATTTAATTTGTGTAATTTATATACATATACTATTCTGAAAGGAAAAAAAAAAAAAAAAAAAAAAAGACTTATATAAATATAAATTAATTTGAAGTTATGTGTTATATGGCAGAAATATTTTGATATATTTATATATTGATATATTTGCCAATAATTCACCTGGTAATTTTGAAAATTTGCAATAACCTACTTTTTTTTTTATGAATACAAAGAAAATTGACAATATTTCCTTACAGAATTATGATAAAAAAGGAACTTAGGGAGTCAGGTACATGCTTGTTAATAAAAATAACTGTTGATTTTTGCCAATTATGTATAATACGAGGGGTATTTTTGCATTTAACTCCTTAATTTATGATATTATTATTTTTTAAATATGAGTATATTTAAAAAAAAATCTTGTCCAAATCTGGTTTGGTCAAACTTATCAAATCACTAAGCAAATATATTAAACTTAATTTGTGAATGATCATTCTCCTCAGAATTACATCCAAACCCAAAACAAGTATATTGCACTTGTCATGTAATTACTTTAGGTTCGATCAAACCTGGATAAGAATTTTCCCCTATATTTAGTTTTTTTTATTTTACAGTTTTTTTCATAATGTCTAACTTTGTTACAGTTAAAATATTTTTTTATGCACTAGTGTTAGTTCGAGGCTTTTGAGCATTATTACATCAAAATTAAATCAAACACAAACAACATATTCGTATTACCTACCTGGAGTAGCCAGGTGAAGATGCCGTCAGCACAGAAGCCGTGGACGAGTACTATATACTTACAGGTTTTGTGGGTTTGGTGGTTTTAACCATATTCAGTGGGCCGTACCGAAATACTAATCTCCAAAGTTGGACGCAACGTTACAAGCCCATTACTGATTACGCCATCTCCAATGGTTGAGGGCTAGCCCCGGGCCAGCCCCGAGCTCTGCATGGTCGTCTTCAATGATCGGGCTCCGTAGAGGAATTAATTCCATTTTTTTCTTTTGCCCACTCTCACCTATTAATATTATAGTTTTAATTTTTTTTAATATTAATTAAAATAACACATTAATTACAACAATACACAACATTAATTACACAACAATACACAACATAATCAAGGAAAAGAAAATAAAAATAGTCCTAAAGCTCCTCATAAACATAGTGTTGGAAAAAGTAAGTTAATGGACCATTTTGAACATATTTTAAGTGGAACCCACTTTGAGTAAAGAGTCGAGTCTTGACGGAATTATATTCTACTCCGTGAGTAGATTAAAATGGTATATGGTACGTTCAAATCGGAATACGGGTGAATGAGAAAGTAAATCTCAAAGTTCACATATGTAATGAGAAAAATTGGAAAGAAATAGACTTATCCCACATTGGAAGTGTGATAAAAAAAACTTGGGTTTATATATGATTTCTAAACAATAAGGGTTAAGAAATTATTACTAGAAGGCTCCCTCCTTGCGCGCAGGGGCGGGGGTGCAAATCTTGGATTGGATTACCACTCGGCCCCTCAAGACTTGTGCGTGCCCGCGACCTGCGAACATGAATGTCGTCCCGAAAATCCTATTCGGACAAACCTAGTTTTGCTATTTTCGACCCAAAGAATACACAGCAAAAGAAAACAAAATAAAAATTAATCGGCCCAATCAGGTGGCGGCGCCTGTTCTCTCTCCCGAGAGCCCGCCCCGCACCGTTTTTGCGCCACAGCCCGAGCCCGCAAGGTGCCATTGGAGATGGTCTTACAAGCCATGTGGACTATTGTGGCTGTTCTTTTTTCGTTTCCCTTTTCCATTTTGTCAAATTTGATGTGAACATAATTATTTATCTTCAAACTGGATAACTTAAAATTAATTTGATCCAACTTAATTGTGTTTATCCCACGTTGGAAAGAAAGAAAGAGAAAGCAATAATATAGTTCATGGTCCGAGTAAAGGAATATCTGAAGGGGTAAGACCTGGATGGGCTCAATTTGACCACATATATCGTCCAATGCTAACGCGGACCCGTTTTAAGGTCCAAATATCGAATCAGAACAGTGTCTCGTATTCGGAACATGATCCGTTTACTATTTTAGATTTACACGCTAGCTTCAAAGTAAAACAAAATACTCTTTGGACTGAAATGGAGTTTAACCTAATCAACATTTTCGTGGTTCATGCTCAACTGTTTATACATAATGGACAATTTTTTTTTGTCAATTCTACACAATAATTTAATTGCAACATAATTTCTGTTTTTTTCCCATCAAATTATTATGTTGCCTTGAGGCAACGCATAAATATTATCTAAAGGACATCGCTTCCATCAAGTTTAAAAGATATATTTTTCGGTTTCCCACTTAAATCAAGTGTTACTTCACTATCTTTAATTCTATTATTAAAGTAAGTGTACTTTAATTATGTTCTTATAGTCTTCAATCAAGTGTTACTTCACTACCAGACTAGCTACAATTCTGTTTGTGCAATATTAAGAATATGACTTAGTTTACAGATTTAGAGTTTAATATTTCCAAAGTTGATTGTGTTAAAATTGTTCGTTTATTTGCTATTATAAATTAAAGTACATCTTACTTTTACAATTTATTTAACAGTATAGTAAATATTAGACTATACAAAATATGTCTAAGTATATTCTACTATAGAGAATTATATTGTGAATATACTTTTAAACTCGTGCAAATTTTATGTTGTTAGTCCGTCACATATTTTTCATTGTTTAGAGGTTGGAAATATTTTGTATGCTCAAATATATTACATTTCCTTCCACCAAACAAATTTTCATTTTAAATCTTATTACATTGTACTTACAGGATTAGAAGATAAATATATTTATTTTATTTTGTGTATCAATAGCTACCATAAAATTATACTACTACAACTTATGAATGTATTACATCTAATTAATAAAAAATAATTTAGGAACGCGTTACCATAAAATTGTCGTGATTAAATACGATAATTGATTTAGATTACTCCTATTTAACAAGCTGAAGAAAGCAATAAAATTTGAGAAACTTTTTACAGTGATGTGGGGGTGTGGTTAAAATGATTTGAGATAACAGTCTCTATCCAATATTCCATCATTTATCGTTCTGTCATTCATCAATAATTCTTGGAACTATTCTGGCAAAAATAGAACTAGACTTTGACCGTAGCAGGCCCGGCCCCATTCCTTTTGATTTAATCCCTCCTGACAGCATAATATATAGAGTATATCATGTCATGTGTGATATAACTATTAGTATCGAAGATGAAAAATACATCAAATTAAATCTTGTTTTTTTAGATAAAAATATTAATCAAATTTGCAACAATTCTTGTCGACCCTTAATAATGGCTTTTATAAGTTTAATTATACTATAAATATTCTAGCTGTACAAATTAAGTGAAGATTATGAGTATTATTATTCAGTATCATCACTAATATATATTTATAAACAATTTTGTTTTGATACTCGTATTGTTACTCATATTCTGCATATTTCTCATGTGTCCTTATCATTGAAAAAAATACCTTCTTAAGTGATTAATGCTATCACTTTGTCGTGAATTACTTCATACATTTTTTTCTATATTATTCATTGATGACCCTTGAACTTTCCAATAAATGGCAAATTGAAAAAATAAATTGCATTGAAAAATTAAATGTGTCAATTAATTTGAAACATAAAATTTTATACCAATTAATTTGAAATGGAAGGAGTAACTTTTATTAGAAAATTGAATAGTCTTACTTTAGTTAATTTGATTGGACTTATATAAATTAAGTATATACGAAATAAATGTCATTTATTTTTGTTGATCGGTTAAGTAATTATGCATTGGAGTGTTGGACTACAAAATTATCTAAATAACATTTGAAAGAAAAGAAACCATGCCGTCTAAGTTTAATAAATTCTAAAAGGATTCTAGAACAATGTTTTTTTTGTTTTTTTTTGATAAAATAAAATATTCTAGAACATTACGGCACACTTACAACCACTGTAAAATAAAACGAGTGCTTGAAGCTGCATTAATCGATGCAGGACACTACGGCAGATTGGTCATTGTGAAAAAGAAAAGGGGCTGAGAAGAAAAAAAAAAGGGGGGGGGGGGGGGGGTACGGAGTTTCATTTGGACAATAGACTAGACCTTCTAGTAGGAGACAATTTGAGGTTTACAGTTTTCTTTTCTTTAATCTAGCTTTAGATGTCATGATACGATATTTGATTATGACACAATCTCTCTTCCAATGGTTGATAATTGGCTCAATTTGATTATGGTGCTTAATTGACTGGATATTTAAAGTTTTTTTTTTTACATTTTGTCGTAATCTCTGAAATTTAGTAATTTGATTTGGAGTTCCATAAAGTTTAATGATAAATTATTTACATGTTGGTACTTAGGTGAAAAGTAAGTGAGCAATATATATCAACTTGAGTAAAAATAGATGGGTAAATATCGGAGTTGTAGACTCTTACTTACATACCTTAAAATTGAGTTTATAAACTTGAATATTATCAAAAAAAGAAAATTATGTGAAATAAAGTACACCTGAATTCGAACTAAATCCTCACTTCACTCCAAAAATATCCCCATCACTTCCTTTTCTTTTGCTTAGGTCATCTCCAGTGACTCATTAGCCTAAGTCCAGCTTCCCCTCAGCTTCAGTCCAGCTTCCCCTTTTCTTTTTATCTTTCCTTTTTATAAGTCATCTCAAATGACTTAATCTATCAATTCTACTTAATTTCAATTCTCATTTTCCCCCACTCTCACTTAATAATAATAATAATAATAATAATGATAAAAATTAAACAATAATAAATAAATAATAACAATATTAATAATGGATAATAATACGCAAACCGATTTGAGAATTATAAAAATAATTTAAGATTGACATTAATAATAAGAAATAAAATTGGTTCACAATAATACAATAATTAAATAGTTGATAACCAATAATATTTTTAAAAATACACAACAATACAACAAATTAAATAACTGACAACCAATAATTTTTTTAAAAGTACATAATAATACAACAATTACTTACATTTCATTTAATAAAGTATTTTAAAGGATTTTTTTTAAATAAAAGGGTTTTTATTAAATAAAAATTAAAAAAATTAAAAAAAATGGAACAACAGGTGACAGACAAGTATTAGGCCACCTGCTGCTGAAGTGCAAACATTCAATGTTTGAGCGATGGGTTCGATGGATCAAGGCAATATTGCCTTGATCACCCCTTCCTTCATTTTAGTTTATCTTTTTCGCCCCCCTAAATCTTTCATGCCATTTCCTTGCCTAATACGAGACGCCCTTACAAGTTACTACTACTGGCTAGCCCACCCCCTCAAAGATATCATGTCTTTAACATTACCTGGCTAAAGTTAGTCCTACCTGTCAACAATGACATTACATTTAAGTTCGTATTAGCTTCTATCTAAAGATCCCAAAGTTTCAATAGTATATTTTCTGCCTCTACATATTTTATATTGTATGTACATGAGAAAATAGATTTATAAAAAAAAAAAGAAAAAATTGTAAATGAGGAGAGAGAAAGTTAAAAGAATGGGAGACTGGGATGATTTTTAATCGTTCAAGTAATATCTCGTTGCTTTTGAGGAATGTTTTTCTTTTTGGAAGTTCAAAATTGTTTTGATCGTGACTAGCTTATAATAGTCATAATTTAACATGGGCATTATTGAAACTCTTTAATAATTGTGCATGACTGCATGCATGCATTACATGGGGGAGTCCATTCGAGTCCACGTGGCACATGAATTAATGGCAATGATTAGGCCTTTTTTGGGTTAATGTTAAAGAAGATTTGATTTGATGTGGTACATGATGTTATAATTACCAATTGCCAATTTACATTTAGAAAATTGATCCACTTTGAGTGGGTCCCATAAAATCCGACGAGCCACATAACATCATCATCATGTATTTTATTGATTTGAGCATATGCAGTTTGCACTTTCTAGGGTCCAAGTAATGAATTCATGGACTAATGTGCATATGCAGTTTGATTTAAGGTTGTGAAAAGAATTAATGTGCCTGTTTGTCTAGCATTTTCTTTCGAAAATATTTTGCTGTTTGAAAAAAAGAAATAAATTAAATAAGATTTTTATTTTCTGAAACAAATTTTTTATTTCTAAATTTTTTTTTTCAAATTACTTTCACACAACTTATCTCATATAACAAATATTATTTGATATAAAAATCTTATACCTACAAACTAAACCTTTTAATTGGAGTAAATGTATGTTTCCAGTTTTTCTGATAGTACAATTTAATTTCAATTGTTCAATGCAGTTGGGATTCGAAAAATATAACATTACTACTAAGTTGGAGTAAATTATTTTGTGTGCCACTTAATAAGCTAATATAAGTGAACACAGCATTGGATTAATCACAATTTTGTACTCTCCTAGTTTTACATTTACAAGGAGAGAGTGGAGAGCATATTTTGAAAAGCGGTGGTCTTCCCGTTTGTCGAACTACCCAACTCCAATCTCAAGACGATCCGATTCTCTGTCTCTTTTTCTTTTTTTTTTTAAGAAATATTTTACAGAGGAGGAGTTTGTTTGTAAATTGTGATCGTTCTTGATCGGAGTACTGTGGGGTCACCCTCCTTTGCCCTTTCGATTTTGTCCTACTAAAATGCGAAAACACCCCCTCATTTATTTTTAATTAGGGGTACGTAATAGTAGTAGTAGTAGTGAGTAGGTTTTTGTTTTCCAAGTTACCATCTTCGGGTCAAAGATTTCACTTAACAAAGAGGAACATTTGTGTTGCTTTGATGATTGCATTTGCCTAGCATCTCTTTCACTTTTTTCCGGCTTCTCTTACTTTACATAGATTCTAAATATATATTCTATCAAACCGTGATTACACTACTATTTAGTTGAGTGCAACCAGAGGTAGATGCAATCAAAATAAAAAGAAAAAAAAAAATACGAAAAAACAGTTACCATTAAAAATTGAGTTAATAGAAAATTAATTGCCAGCTTGTTATTTTTAAAAGACAATTTACCATTTCTTGATAAACTAAATGACAATATCATCCTCAGGATTTTTGTAAAAAAAGGCTCGATATTTGACTATTTCCCTCTTATTCATAAGTGAAATCAAATGGGGCAAAGTGCCTATTTTAACATTTCATTGAAAGCAGCGTGTAAATATAACATTTCACAGGAGGTTAAAATATGTTATCTATGATCAAGGGTTAAATTAGTCATTTTATTTTACAACATTTAAAGGTTCCTAAGTAGTAGATATTTTTGATTTTGAGACATGAGGCAAGTATGATTGAGAAAAAGACCAATTGGGGTATGTTCACGTGATTCCAGGGGGTACGTTACTGATTGCAAACTGCTTGTTTTATCAGTGGATATGTATGTATATAATTATATATATATGTGTCTATCATATCTGTGCACTGCTAACTGTAGGATTGGACGGCCTATAACAACCAGGACCAGGTGTGGTAGAAATGTGACTGACCAAGAATGAAGAATGGTCATTGCTCCATTGAATTTTTACCCAACTCAGGAATAATATTATCTCACCCCCCACGTCAGCATTTTACATTTTGTTCAATGTGTTAGCATTTACTTATTTGTAATACTATTTACTGGATTAATTTTGATAACCCTTTCACTAATATTAATTTTATCACCGTTTAAAAAAAAATACTGGATTAATTCTTCTTAATGAGGTTGTATATCACTCCTATAACACATTAATTATAAACTGAGAAATATTATGCAGACTATGTTAATTGTATATTTGTCATATGTCAATGAAAATAAAAGATTAATTATATATATATATATATATATATTGATCAACATAAGCCTCGTTCAAGAAACACATTTGAATTGGAATTAATATTCTTAATAAATTACTTTGCCACAAGTGTTGTCTTTTGTCTTGATTTATGAGAAGACACTATCAGTCTCTTTCAAGACTTTGCAGCGATTCGATTGATGATGAATAAATACAATTCTCACTGTCAAATTATGATCGTAACTTTGAGGGTCCCAATTAGCGACATTTCACTGCATCTAACCAGTTTCAAGTTCGAGTCGATGACTTTTTCTGCCCAAATCCTCGAAAACAAAGTAGTATATGGTATTTTGTTTTCTTTTTAATTTTTTTTCCCTCAAAATTTGAGTCTGGTTAATGATAGTTAATCAAGATATATAACACATATATATATACTTACAAGTGGGCTGTAATCTAAGTACTCCTAATTAGTATCATATATAGTAGCTATTATATAGATCGAGTAGAATATATTAGATTAATTGTTGTGGTCAATTTTATTTTGGTTTAAATATAGAATAACTTGCAAAATGGAAATCTAATTAATGAACGCAACCCAATGTAGTAAAGAGTAAACAAGACAAAAATTGATGTGGTACATATATACTATAGATAGATACAAGCGCATAGTCCCAATGAATATGCATGTGTGCATCACATTAATAATTAATATTACTAGTAATTAAATAGTAGTAGTAGAGTAAGAAGGAATGGAAATCAAGGTTTTATTAAGTCCCGTGAGTGTGTTAATAGAGAATTAGGAATTTGATTTTGGGAGAAGAGAAATAAATTAAATAAATATTGATCGATAATGTAGGTGGTATTGGGTTTGAGACTGTTTTTGCCTCGTGATCGGAGAAGTGCAGATAGATCCATGGAAGACTGTTCCCGCTAGTCACGTGGGTTCTTTTGACTGCCCAATGACCAAAACCCCACCCACCCACCCACCCACCCGGGGTACGTATAGCATAGGAGAGAATCTGTATGTATCTATATATGCATGTATCTATCTAAGTACCTAACCAGCGAGAAGTAACCAACCTTTCTCTATATATACCCACCCAAATAGTACTTACAGTTTACTATTTATTAGCACCACTCCCTCCCTCCCTCCCTCCCTCCTGCATTTCATTTCAACCTAGCTAGACGTCGTCTGATTACAATTTACACCCACCAATAATTAGTTACCTATCTGATATTTAATAGTAATTTTCAACGTTATTTATAAGAAGAATTAATTAATTAATTAATGTACCACACACAGAATAACTCATTTTCAATGCTCTTTACCAATAATGGGCACAGAGCTTTTGATGAAGGGGAAATGTACTCCTCTTATACGACGTCGTCGCCTTCCTCTTCTGTAGATTGTACTCTTTCTTTAGGAACTCCTTCCACTCGTCTCACAAATGATCACAATAATCTCAATCATCATCATGAGAAGAAGCCTTCTTCTTGCATCTCTAATTTCGGTTGGAACATACATTCCACCTCTAAACACTCTCCCGCGAACAACCACCGTGGTGGAACCAACGCCGCCGCCGCCGGTGACCCACTCTTGGCCCGTCGATGTGCTAATTGCGACACCACCTCCACTCCACTATGGAGGAACGGTCCTAGAGGTCCAAAGGTAAATTATTTAAATACTCCATATAGTTACTACGTACGTACTCCTATTCTTTTACGTACAAACAATTAATACTTCTTTAAAAATAATTACTACTTACATGACCAAAAGTTATTGTTAGAAGTATTATTTGTTCTTTACTAGCTAGCTAGCTAGGTTATAACCAAACCTTTAATTATCGACAATATATAGTTACAATTTAAATCATTGCTAAGGTATTTTAATTAGATGGTCGTTCACTAATTGTTAAAAAAAGTGACAATTCTTTATTATTACTGTCAATTCATTGAATTAAGTATAATTAATTAATGTTTGGTGATCATGATTAATTTTGTTGCAGTCGTTGTGCAATGCTTGTGGGATTCGTTTCAAGAAGGAAGAGAGAAGAGCCACCGCGGCCACTAATGGTTGCGCCACGATTGAGAATTGGGCGGTTCAACCCTCAAAAATGCCTTGTTATGCATCTAGTACATATGGCAATGAATTTAGATTCATAGAAGATCAAGACAATCACCGTGACTCCGAAACCGGCATTCCCTTCTTGTCTTGGCGTTTCAACGTGCATACCGACAGACCAAGCCTTGTTCATGACTTCACTAGATAAATTAAATCAGAAAAAAAAACTAATGATATTTAGTTATCATATATAAATATATAAATCTTCAATTAATTAGTACGTACCCTAGCTAGCTACCGAATTACTCCTATGTTTTTAACTTTAGAAATATTAGAGCCGGCCATTCACAACATGATTAATTAATTACTTGATGGTGATCGATGTTGGAATTAATTGTGATAGCTATATATGGCTCATGAAAAATTCTTTCCTTTTCTTTTCTTTTCTTTTCAGATGTTTTCTCGTTTTGGTTTGATGTATCGGTCTTACATAGATGGAGTGAAAATGAGTTAATTCTATTTATGTTTGGTTTGCTTTTCCTTTTTAGCTTTCACTTTTATTTTGTAATTCAATCCTATAGCTCACCTTTTTTCTGTTGTTCTGTTTCATATACTTTTCCTATAATATGATAAGTTTGCTGCAAACGGGTTAGCTTTAGGAGCACCCGCCCTGTTCTTGTCTGTGTAATCAGATGTTCCCAGTAAATATATATATATATATATATATATATATATAATATAATACGTACTACTACTGGCTACTAGTATTAGTTTAAGTTTCTTCTTTTGAAAAGTTCTTTACTTGTTTTAACAGATATACTAAATATATACATCATTTCATTAGTTTTGGACGTTTTGGTACTTTTCTTTAAACTAATTAATTAATGGAGATACACAAATTGATATTGAATCTGGGCCTGGCTCATGTTTCCAAATTATATACTTCCATTTTTTTCAGACTTCTATGACAAATTGAAGTAAGATCTCAGTATATTTTTCTGGATATATTGCATTTGAGACTTTGAGTTATGTTATTTTTATGCGAATTTTACAACTCCTTCTCTGGTTAGGTGATTTCTGTGAGTATCAATAGTTTTTAACACTTTGTTTACTTTAAAGTTTCACCGTAGAAAACATCCCTTGATGTTAGTTTTCCTATGCCAGATGACATTTTCCCAAAATTTTAATGAAATGACATTTTTACCTTTTTCAATTTGAACAATTCTTACGACAAAAATATATTTTTTGTTTATGGATGGGTGTATCCGTAATTACAGCTAACATGAAAGACCAGGAGTGTATATGTAATGTTACATTTTAAAATAGGCAAAATTGTAAAAATTGTTCCAAACTAATCACTGATTTTGAATTTTCGTCCCAAATTATATCAATTTGTCAAATTTCGTCCCGTAATTTAATATTTTTTTGGAATATCGTCTCATCATTAATTATGAGACAAAAATTGCGCATTTGTTCATTAAATTACCACATGAATGCTTAATTGTCATGACGTGGTAAATTTTAACATCAATAAATATATAATATTGTAATATTCGTCCTAAACTAATTACAAGATTGAACCGTCATTTCCATTAAATTAGAAATTTAATATTGGGATTAAATTCATACAAAATGGTAAATTATGGGACAAAATTTGACGAGTTGTTATAGTTTGGGTCGACATTTCAAAAAAATATTAAATTACGGGATGAAATTCGGTTTGATAATATAATTTGGGACGAAAATCCAAAATCACTAATTAATTTAGGACGTTTTCTGTAATTTTACCTTTAAAATATTGCAATTCCTAAAATAGATGAAAATTTATAACATTACAACTAACAAGTATAAATTGTTTATATATTAGTGACAAAATTAATAATTGGACCACATTAATCCCCAAACTATAACATTTGAAAGTCAAATCAATTTGGGTTAACTAACTATGGTTTTCTTCTTCATGAAGATAATATACTTCGGAAAATTAGTACCTACCTCAATGAATTTAATCCACACAGGTGTTATATGAATGTCACGTAAGTATCCAACTATAATGAATTAAATTCACTAGAGTAATGGCATGAAATATTATTTTTTTATGCCCCATTAGATGAACATCAATGCTCTTTGTCGGGTTTCGAACTCTTGACATGGATCCTTTAAAGCTATCAATTAATTGTTTAGTGTATAAACACATAACCAAATAGCATGTATTTGATTGGTCTAAAATCGTCGAAAAAAAAAGATGCACCCTCATATTCTCAATAATTTGAATTCAAACTATCATCTAGATTGATGATCCGCTTTCTAATTTAGGGATTCCGAGTTGGACGTCACTTTAATGTACTGATTAATGATATTTTATTAAGAAGAAAATTGTAAAAAATAAATAACAAAGAATAATACTTTTCAAATTCCAAAATTATCCAACCAAATAAAAAGTTAAATAGCGCGGGATGAATCCTTCAATCAGTCAACAGTAAAAACTAACCCGCAAATCTATGAATTCCGCGTACGACGCCGTGTCACCGCAGTCTTCCCCAACTCCTCCACTTTCTCTCTGCAACAAAAACTGAGGAACCAAAATTATGGTGCACAGCGCCTATGACGCATTCCAACTCATTACCAATTCTTCCACCAAAATCGACGCTATCGAATCGTACGGCTCCACCCTGCTCCTTTCCTGCTCCGACGGCTCGCTCAGAATCTACGCGCCTGAATCCTCCGCCTCAGGGCAGAGATCTCCGCCGCCGCCTTCGTCTGACTTCTCTTCCCAAACCCTAGCCCTAGAGCTGAAAAAAGAGGCGTACTTACTTGAGCGCACGATCAATGGTTTCTCCAAGAAGCCGATGCTCGCAATGGAGGTTCTCAAGTCGAGGGAGCTCCTTCTCTCCCTCTCAGAATCGATTGCCTTTCACAGGCTTCCGAATTTGGAGACATTGGCAGTTATTACGAAAGCCAAAGGCGCCAACGCCTATTCCTGGGACGAAAGGCGAGGATTTCTCTGCTTTGCGCGGCAGAAGAGGGTTTGCATTTTCAGACACGATGGTAAATACGGCACTACTACTTTTAACATCGATTACTTTAGTTTTTAATTATTGGTTATAGTGATTTATGTGTATGCTGCATTACTGCTTCTTATACTTGACAGAATTGGGGTACGATGACAACTAAATCATATTGTCAAAAATCTTGCGGGAGAATTTAGTTTCAGTATAAGCTAAAGTAAGCATTGAAGAGTTTTACTGCGTAAAGAAGTGAATTATGTTTGATTTTGATCCCGAGATCTGTAAATCAAGTTTTGTCCGAGCTTTTCTAATTTTAGGATTATCTGGACTGTGTGCTACTTCTTGCGCATCGTGGATATTTCCTTTTTTAGCATTTGACATCATAGTTATATAATGACTTGCTGCAGTCACCTTTTTCATGGCTTGATAAAACTTTACATCTCCGGATATTTATTTTGGCGTATTTTATGGATCAGGTTCTAGGGACTTTAGTCAGAAAACTGTGTGCATGTTTTAGATATGGCTGTTTATCTATGTGTATGTGTATACTCTGTTTCACTTTAGTAACACTGCTTGTGCAGGGGGGCGGGGGTTTGTGGAGGTGAAAGAATTTGGTGTTCCAGACACAGTCAAGTCAATGTCATGGTGTGGTGAAAATATTTGTTTGGGGATTCGAAGAGAGTATGTAATCTTGAATTCGACAAATGGTGCAATATCTGAGGTGTTTCCTTCGGGGAGGATAGCTCCACCTCTGGTTGTGTCTCTGCCATCAGGAGAGCTTCTTCTTGGCAAGGTAATAATTTCGTGTTGATCACTGATCACACATGAGTTCACACTACAAGGTTCAACTTGGTAGCGATTTATGCTTACCAGTTACTTCTGTCCATTTTAGCTAAACTGAAGCCTTGATAACGATTAGAGCAGATTTTTGAATTACTGTCGTGAAAGCTTGATGCTGAATCAGAATTATTTTTCTGCTTCTATGAGCAATATATATTGATCAGTTCTGGACATTGATAACTAAAGAAATTATTAATATATTTCAAAGTCTTTAATTGTTTCACTTTATCTCTCCTTTTATGTTTCTATTTCCTTAATATCAAGAATAAGATGAGTTTTTCAAATGTCAAAACAAAAGAATGTTCCACTAGGCTTGGGCTATTATAACCTTTCCGACCATGATATTTTCGCGTTTCTAGGTATTTGACTAGCAGAATTAACTGAAATAAGTGCCAAAAACTTTGTTAATTATATAAAATGGAGAAGAAATTGTCGGGTTGATGTTTACTAATGGTACTCTTTAACAACCATCCAAATCTATTAACTGATGGAAGTAGTTGTTTCAATTTTCTTCAGGATAACATTGGAATGTTTGTCGACCAAAATGGTAAACTGCTTCAAGAAGGCAGAATATCCTGGTCGGAGGCTCCAGCAGCAGTTGTTGTTGAAAATCCATATATTGTAGGCCTATTACCAAGATACGTTGAGGTATATTGAACATATTTGACCTATTACCTCTTCTTTTTTCAATACTTTCATCTGAAAGGTTAAATAGAAAACATATTTGAGAAATTTTGCAGTTCTAATTTTTGGATGCGCAGATAAGGTCTCTTCAAGATCCTTATTCACTAATCCAAACAGTTGTCCTCCGCAACGCACGCCGGCTCCTTCAAAGCACCCACGTTATTATTGTAGTGCTAGAGAATTCTGTTTATGGCTTGTTTCCTGTCCCTATCGGTGCACAGGTATACCTGATTTTCATAAAATTAACACACTTAAAGATAATTGTGAGCTTTTAATTTACATCTTAGATTAAGCTTATGTGTCCAGAAATCATTTCAACCTAATACTTGTGTAATTCTTTTAGTCTTGCCTATTATGACCATTACTTGACCTTACAACTTGATTGTGCTTGCTGTAGATTAATTTATGCATGTTGCTGATGTGATGTAATATCTGACACTAAAATGTCTGAATTATGAATTGATATAAAGACCTGAAAATTCCAGCATATACACTGTGATTTTCTTTATAGCATCCTACCAGAATTACTTATTTCTGTAGTCTCTTAAAATGGAGATTTTTTTTATTTTTTACTCGAGAGAGTAATGCTATGAAACGCAAAAATACTCTAGAAAGGTTAACCGTTGGTTGGGAAGCTTTAAAAATTACTTTTGTGATGAATGTGTATCTAGCCGAATATATCACCATGCCATCGTAAAGTTGCAGTTACTATATTAAAACTTCATATGCAGATTGTGCAACTAACAGCTTCAGGCAAGTTTGAGGAAGCACTGGCTTTGTGCAAGTTGCTTCCACCAGAAGATTCAAGCCTTCGAGCCGCAAAGGAGCAGTCAATTCATCTAAGGTGGTTATATATCCTTGTTCCAAAGTCTTTTCTTCACTAACTTATTTGTCATACATCATTACAAAAACAGAAAGAAAAATAAAAACTAGGAATTAATCCAGCATTATGATGATTAAGCTCATACTTAAGTTGCTCGTATCTAGGTTCTGTACTGTATATTCCAATGACTCAATGTGAATCGTCTCATATATAAATTCTTCTAGGCTCTTTGTTAAAAAAAGGAGTGTAGTTTTAGCTAAAATTAACTCTGACCAAAAACCAACTTACAAAAATTTGCATGATGTCACTTAATATCTCTTATGCACAAATAATTTAGTTTCTTAGGTTTAGATAAGTGTTGAATCTCTGCATATTGTAAACTTGTTGATGGTTATGAGATTGAAGTCCTGGAGTACGGTTGATGAAGAAAGAATTTCTCTTAAATATAGTCTTTGTGGTAACTCCAATGTCCTCAACCATACTCGTAGACTTATAAGCTTTTTCTCAGGACAAAGGTTGCATATGAGATCCTCCTCTTGTCATTTTTTGAAAGTATTTGGTTGCATATGAGATCCTCTACTCATAATTGCAGTTCGGCCTTTAAATTTTTTTCCGAATTGGTGATCCATCATTCAGCAATATCAGCCTCAAACATCTATGAAACATTGGGGATTGATCCTTGGGAGCTTGTTCAACTGATTGCTTTGCTTCTGGCTATATTCAAATGCTCCGTCTAGATTCTTATACAAGTTAGTGACTCTTTGTTGGTTCTGAAGTAAACAGTTGCCACAAAAAATAGTTATTCCCTCAACTGCCCTGGAATATTGAAAGAGTATGATACTTAATGATAGATCTCTATTACAGAAAAAGCTTTGGAAAGACAAGACTGTTATTGTTGAGCATAAGATCTCTTCTTCGACCTTTTTTGCTGATGGAAAACCTAACTGATGAAGCATGGTTCTGAAGGTGGTGGCTGCTCCTACCACGTAATGTGATAGATTTATCCAGACAGTGAACCTGATGGAAAAGAAACTGGATTCATTAACTTGAAGTCTTGAAGCAAGGAGATCAACACTTTAGCATTCTACTATGAACACTTCATATCGTTATATATTTCCTTCTTTCGATACAAAAATTTATATAAGAAAGGACAATAATTTCATGAAAATTTTATAATCAGAAATTCAGTGCCACTTTATGCTAGCATCCTGACATCTTATTCACTAATTGTGGATTAAGGAATTGATTCGTTGAGAACTTAACCACCTCAAGGCAAAGCGGAATAGTTCTTTAAGATCTTAGTTGAACCAAGTCCTTTTAGTTAGTGTTAGAGCTTGTCATCCTAGTGCTGCTATACCAATTTGGGTTGTCCTGGACTAGCATAGTGGGCAAGGGGCCATGGTTTGGAAGTAAATATGTTGCATATTTGTGCAGTGGAGTGTTCAGTACCCCCATCTAAGACTAGTTCTGGGAGGAAATTATGAATAGCTTTTGTACCTTGCTCAAGTCTTACTTACTATTCCATGGGCTACAGCAGGTTAGCTAATGAGGTTGCTATGTTGACACCAGCAGGTATCTGACTCGGTTCTTTTTGCATGCCACATTTCATGCATATCTGATATTGTCTGATTCCCAAATCCGAAGCGAATAATGACCCAAAATTAGGATGATTTACAGATCTTGAGAGGTTGGCAGTAGGTAATAACAGTAGAAGCAGATAAAACAACTTGTCACTAGTTCTCTTTCATTTTCTCTTCATATTTATTTCACCAACACATCTCACAAGTGTGCAGAAGCATCCACTGAATCACTTCATGGATACCTTAAAATATATAACTTCACCAATTCATCTTGAGAAGTGTGCAGAAGCATCTATGTCTGGGTATTATGAATACTGTGAGATAGATAACTTAGGTATATGCTGTTTTAGTAAAGCACCTTTTCAACCATCTTCTTGCCAAGTTTTTCTTCTGATTTATTTCTCATATTGTTTTCTGATTTCACGTATGTTAAGTGTTGGCCCTATAACGTGAATTAATTTTCTTAACCTCGTATTGACGGAGCTCTTTCACGTGGACTCCTGTTTGTAGAGTATAAATGACAAGGTTGTATAGAGAAGAGCAGTTAATATGACATGCATCAACTTGCGATATAGTTTATTATAGAAGTATAAAAAACAAAACATAAAAAAGAGTTGGGATAAAATAAAATGTAATTTCTGAGTGTAAGATGCAAGATGCATCCGACATCCACTATGTATGTGGTTGCACTATTGCTAGCAGCACAGTTAATACGAGTACACAGGCAGGTTTCGTATGTGTTGCAATGAAAATTTAGCAACTTTGACTGGTGAAATGAAGTTGAAAATTTTATCTGAATAGGTCATAGAAACAATTATGTGATGTGGCATATAATGCTGTGTAACTTGTTACAAGTGCAAACTTTTGATGTTGAACCATTATGAATACAGATATGCTCACTATTTGTTTGAAAATGGGAGCTATGAGGATGCCGTGGAACATTTCTTGGCTTCTCAAGTGGAAATCAGTTATGTGCTTTCTCTGTATCCATCTATTATTCTTCCGAAATCATTTGTGATACTTGAATCGGAAAAATACGTGGATGTGAGTGGAGATAATCCAGATCTCTCAAGAGGTTCCTCTAGCATGTCAGATGATTTAGAATCTTCACCTCCACATGTTTTTGATTCTGAGAGTGCAGATCTTGAATCCAAGAAAATGAGCCACAATACTCTGATGGCTCTTATTAAGTTCTTGCAGAGGAAGAGATACAGTGTCGTTGAAAAAGCTGCCGCAGAGGGAACTGAGGAGGCTGTTTCAAATGCTGTGGGAAATAATTTTGTTGCTTATGGGAACACTCGGTCAAAGAAACCAAGCAAGGTAAGGCTTATCCTTTTTTCTTCTACACTGTAGTTTTAGATGCTTAAGCATCCTTTGCTTAAAGATCACCAGCTGGAAGTTAAATATTGATAAAATATCCAAGTGCCACTGATTGTGTAGTATGATTATGATGCTCCATGGTATGTGGAATTGTGGGTTGGTGTGGATCTGAACTTAATCTGGGAAACATGTAGACCTCGAAATTTTAAGACTGCAGAACTTAGATTAACTGGTTGTTGGCTTTTGATACGGCCTACGGGTATAAGTATACCCAATTTGTTTGTCAGGTACATAGAAATGCCACTTACATACTTTAAGCAATTTAAAGAGAAAATTTAAGCATGGATGTCTCTACAGTTGGATCATTAAGTGACACTTATTTCCCATGAACTTGAATTACCTTTTACTGGAGGTAGAGTACGTGGGAATACATAAATTACTTTAGTACTGATGTGATCATTTAAAAACCACAAATGAAAATAGATTTAAATCACTGATGTTTCAATCTCGTACGGATTCTTCTATTCTGCTTATGGTACTGACTTTGTTTGTAGTTAACACCAAATGAAGGTTGTGTGAAGACCAACCTCAGCTTAATTTTAGTGTAATTATATCAACAAACTGAATCATATTGTAGCTGTAATTTTGTTTGAACACTAACGCCTGTAACCTACCATAAAAGCACTGCAGTTGGCCTACTACTTCATTCATTTCTCATGTATTTCATGGTAATGTCATATAAACTAGTCTGGGATTCAAGCGCATTACTGCATATTTTTTTTTTCTTTTTTCCATTTGTAATGAACTAGCCTGGAAGTTGCAAATATATGTACAAAAAAAGTAAGGCAGGCCTTGTCTTTAATCATTTTTGTCTTGTGAAATAGGTTCTTTGTGGTAACTTTTCCTTTTAAAGATTGATTTTTGTTTTTTTTGTATCAATTGGACTTATTTTCAGAAAAAGAAAACCTTATTGCAGTCTGGTTACTTGGGCTCAATATATTCAAATCAAGTATATATAATAACATGATAATAATTTTGAAAGTCTGACTTGGATGAATGTAAATCAGTTGTCCAAATATTATCTTGTTGACCAGATAAAGTGAACTCACATTTGATATGAAATAGAGTATCCACTTTGAGTGGAAAATTCTGCAATATAATTTCTAGAATGTTACCAATTTTGTCTGATCAACATTGTTGAAGTTTTCTTTAATCACGTCATGCTCGGTTGTGATGTTCAAGATGTTACGTATTTTTCCTATGCATTTCTATTTCTTCCTGTCCCTCTCTTTTTATCTCCATGCAGGGCTAACATTTGGATTCGAACTATATATTCTTGGCCACAATTTGCAATATTTATTAGTGTACCAAAAGTTTCATAATAATCTTCAAATCCAATAGTCTTTAGTACTTCTAGAAATTGTTGGACTTTTTAATCTGGGATCGCATTCATTATGGAATTATCAAGTTAAAACATACATCGCTTGTATGCATGCACAAGTGCCGATACAAATTTTTTGTGTGTTTGTGCGGAATGAGAACATGGTATATGAAATTGTTTATCTAGAAAAGAACATGGTATATAAAATTTGAATACTGTAATGTGTTTTTAAATTCAACATATAGATGTTTATGCTACCAAGAACCCCTCGAATTTGTAACCCTCTTTTCAATGACAATGTATGAGTATTCATTTCCAAATCTAACTGTTGCATTGATGCTTCCTAATTTTCGGATCCCTGATATTATCAGATATCAATTTAGCATCTAATGGAACCTATATGTTGCAAGTGTTGCTTGATGTTAAATATATCATTGATATGTATTTGTGATTTTTTGTCTCATAGGGTCGAGCCAGTACAGCTATCAGCTCAGTTGCTCGGGACATTGCAGCTGTACTTGATACAGCATTACTTCAGGCTCTTCTGTTAACAGGACAACCTTCAGCTGCTCTGGAATTACTAAAGGGTCTTAATTATTGTGATGTAAAAATATGCCGGGAATTTTTGCTGGAAAGAAATCAGTTTGTCTGTCTGCTAGAACTTTATAAATGCAACGGAATGCATCGTGAAGCACTCAATCTTCTTCATAAATTAGTTGAAGAGTCGAACTCAGACAATCCACCAGCTGAGCTCACGCAGAAGTTCAAGCCTGACAAGATTATTGATTATCTCAAAGTAAGTCTTATTTTCTCATTTTGATGCTATATATAGTTTCCTCTGATAGTGTTTTAAACAGGAAGGCTGATTTATTGAGTAATAAGTATTGTTTTGAAGAAAATGAACAATAAAGCGGAAGACTAGCTAAAGCAGATATTTTTGAATTGGGGAGCATTTATTTGGATTGGATAAACTGTAAATGTTTTAAGTAGACTTGGCAGTAAACTATAATGATAAGAACGAATCTTTTGCTTAGATTATCCATAAAAGCAAGTGGATAGTAGGAGATATTTTTTTTCCCTGGTAATTTTAATTTTACTAATGCAATACCAGGGTTGCAATGATTATCCTCTTAAGACTTCTTGTCCAGTGTCTTCCCTTAAGAAAAACAAATAAAATGGTATTTCCCAAAAAGATGCATATTGAAACTGACTTTATTGATCCGGTCGTTCTGATAACTCCAATCATCTCTATCTGTAATGTTTGCTGGGTCATTGTGAGTGGAATAGGAAAGTATTCATTGAAAGTCAATTTCCATCCTTTCCTAAAAAACTAGTGAAAATTCTTGCACTCAATTTACATGATTTGTATGTCAAAGCAAACTTATGATAATGGCTTTTTTTTCTATATACTTCTGGTGTGATTTAAGGAAACCTATCTAAATGTTTCTCATATCTCTTTTTGTGGGCAACCATATCTTAGAAGGTAGAACCAAACCAACTCTAGTAAACTAGTGAATTTTCTTGCATGCTGTTTACTTGATTTGCATCTCGAAGCAATAGGGTCAACTTTTTTACTGAATATATTTCTTCATAGAATTCTAGTTTGGTTCAAAGAAAAACTATACTGAGGTTTCACCTTGCACTTTGTTAGCAACTTTGTTTGTGTACCACATACAATCTACACCTCTAGGTAGAATATCTATGTAGCATGACAATCATCATGTTGCTGCTCACGAACTTTGATTTGTGCTTAGGACACCTAAGAATATTTCTAATAATCTTCTTTTGTTTTTCTTAGCCTCTCTGCAGCACAGATCCGATGCTTGTCCTGGAGTTCTCAATGCTTGTTCTTGAAAGCTGTCCAACACAAACTATTGAACTCTTCTTGTCTGGAAACATTCCAGCTGATCTGGTCAACTCTTATCTAAAACAGCATGCACCGAGCTTGCAGACTACATATTTGGAACTTATGCTTGCAATGAATGAGAATGGCATCTCGGGAAATCTCCAGAATGAAATGGTAAGGACATCCAACATTCTTAGCAAATTGTGGACTTATTCTGGTAATTGGTTAGTGCAAGATATAAAATATCTTATTTATTTTTATTAGATAAATTTTCGTTGTGGTAGTGGAGATTGATAACGCTAGATTCTTTGGAGGAAATTTGCAGACTTATCTACATGGTGCATTATCAGAAAATTTTGTGAAATTATTTACTTATTGTGAGCAAGATTTTATTTTCTAGATATGGATAAATATTTATAAAATATAGTTTATTGATGGTAGGTGCAAATATATCTGTCAGAAGTACTCGATTGGTATGCAGATTTTAATTCTCAGAAAAAGTGGGATGAGAAAAATTATTCTCCCACAAGGAAGAAACTACTGTCTGCTTTGGAGAGTATTTCCGGGTACAATCCAGAGGTTCTGTTGAAGCGTCTTCCACCAGATGCTTTGTATGAAGAACGAGCAATTCTTTTGGGGAAGATGAACCAGCATGAACTTGCTCTTTCCATATATGTACATAAGGTACTTCTCACGGGGTTCCTCAATTTGAGTCATATTTCAAGAATGGTGCATTTGATATTAAATACATATTTATCTCAAACTCTTGGTAAAACCTAGGATGTAGCTTTTTTTTTGGTAAGCAACCTAGGATGTAGCTTGTTTACCATAAATTCTGTGTATCATATATATTTATGAAATTTTCCAGAAATGGAAAGCTTAATACCAGGAATTCTTCTCATGAACTAGATAGAATCTGTCATTTCAACATGGTAAATTTACATATATGGCAAATGAACAACAGTGAATTTCTTAAAATTTATGAATTTCATGGAGAGAACATCCTGCTCCTGTTTATTCTGTCAAAGATTTTTTGATTTATTTCCATGTATCCTGATCTCTTTCTCTGTCTATCTCTGAAATAATAGCTTAATGTTCCTGAACTGGCACTGTCCTATTGTGACCGGGTATATGAGTCTGGACTAGATCAACCTTCAGCAAAATCTTATGGTAACATCTACCTCACTCTACTGCAAATATATTTGAATCCTCAAAGGACAACAAGAAACCTTGAAAAGAGAATCACTAGTTTGGTTTCCTCTCGGAGCCCTGTGATTCCCAAGGTTGGTCCAGGAGCAGTTAAAACTAAAGGTCTCTTGTCGAGGAAAATTGCTGAAATTGAGGGTGCTGAGGAGACTCGCATCAGCCCAAGTGGCACAGACAGTGGAATAAGTGATGGCGATACTGATGACATTATTGAGGAAGGAGCTTCCACCATTATGCTCAATAAGGTCATTGATTTGTTGGGTCAAAGATGGGATCGAATAAATGGAGCACAGGCCTTAAGGATGCTTCCTAAAGAGACTAAGCTGAAGGTTAGTTTAAAATGCATTTTCGGTAGTCAAGGTTTCCAATGAATCACATTTATTCTTATGTTTTTAGATTGCTCTCTCTCTCTCTCTCTCTCTCTCTCTCTCTCTCTCTCTCTCATGTTATTTTTTTCCTTCTGCGGCTCTTTACAGAACTTACTGCCTTTTCTTGGGCCTCTTTTGAGAAAATCCAGAGAATCATACCGAAACTTTTCAGTGATAAAGAATTTGAGAGAGAGCGAAAACCTACAGGTATGTTTCTTCCTATATGTTTGTGTATAAATTTGGAGAAATGTACTTCAGTGCTATACAAAGTAAACTATTTATTGCGTTTATGTACTCTTATCGTGTTTCTACAACCGATTCTGTTAAGTGTCATTCTAATTATAACGTCAATATGACATTCATTTCCAATAACTAGGGTGTATCTCCATGAAGTTAAACCTTACAATGTCATCGTGTGAAAATTAAGTTAAGACTTTTCTGGTATAAATGATGTGTTTTTTCTTCACCATTTTAATCCAACCAGGTGATTAGGTATCATTTCAGTTTAGATTTCGGAAAGTACTTCTTGCTTTATTTTTCTTGTATTTGTATTTATCCTTAATAATAGCTTACAATGACACCCAGGTAAAGGATGAACTGTACAGCCAAAGGAAAAACGTTGTGAAGATTACCGGTGATAGTATGTGCTCTCTTTGCAACAAAAAGATTGGAACTAGCGTGTTTGCAGTGTATCCTAATGGTAAAACCATTATACACTTTGTTTGCTTCAAAGATTCACAGAATATGAAGGCTGTGGGTAAAGGCTCAACATTGCGGAAGCGATGACAGTATGTCTACATATAGACATGGATAAAATTAAAGTTCATCCGGCTGTGATTCTGGCAAACTTTCTATTAGATACATGTGTAAATGTACTGTGTAACTATATGTATATTAAGTAATGCATGATGTGAGTTTTTGTATGTTTTGAGTTTGTTTCAGTGTGGTGCTAAAGAAATTGCTTTCTGTGTAAAATTGTTATAAACGATTGCTTTCTGTGTAAAATTGTTATAGACGATGCCGATAGATAAATTGTACTGGGAATTTATGATAGAGACAATCAATTCATTAGTGGTTACTTGAATAACTATTTGGATTTCAATTTTGAGCACTTTTGCTGACAAATTGGTAGACAGTGACACCAACTCTGGACCCATTACATGGGCTATCAGTATGTATAACCTCAACATCAAAAAACTTCTTAGCTTTCCTGAAAAATGTAGATTCCTTCTTCCATCTCTTCAGATGACCCATCAAAAACACCATTTTTTTCTCACTTCCCAACAAGAAAAACTTTAATGTTTCAAGCAGAGGCTCGTAAAGGTGATCATGGTAAACTACATCAGACCCCAATATGACATCATACTCTCTACCAATGGCTTCCATGTTTTGAGTGTCTGCCCATGAAAGCGCTGCCACGTTGACTGCCCCGCCATGGAGTTCCAACACTCCGGCGTTGGCTTCTACGTTGAACTGGAGATTGGGTAGCACGTTGGGGAGGTCTGTGACTGTGACATTAGCTCCAAGTAAAGCAGCTGCAGCAATCCCAACTACTCCAGTACCTGAGCCGAGCTCAAGAAGGCGGAGGCGGCTGCCGGAGCTGTTGGAAAAAAGGGTGGTCTTGGCGGTGGCATGCTGGTCGAGGAGGTTGACGAGAGTGGTTGCAGCCGGCCAAAGCTGGAAGGAGAGGCCTTGGGAGGGGACATGTCTGATGACAATGGTGCAGCTGATGGATTGTAGGTGGTACCTTTGTTGCTGCTCTACGGGTTGTACTTGTACATGTTGACTTTTTGTGTTGTTTTCTTGGTCTTCCTTTGGGTCCTCTAGTGGTGCCACTGGTTGAGACATTGTTAATGGGGTTTGGGATGGTGATGGCAGTTTTACCAGCGGCGCATAAGATTGAGAAGGATCTGGGGAGTAATTTTAGGTCTTTTATCTTTATCCAGATATTTTAATTACTATATTTGTCAGGTGAACTTTATGATTGGCTGTTTTTGGCAAGTGGGAGGGCGGATGAAAAAGACCTTAAGACCCCTTAACTGACTGGAAATGGAGGGTTTTGGTTGGCTGTTGATGCCAGAAGTTTTGTTTGGATCATAAATAAACTATAGATCAAGTCACTCAAGTTCAATGCACCCTATACATGCAAGAATCTCTCAAACGATACTAGCTACTACTTTTCTCGAGAAGGGTAGTTGACGGGGGAATAAATCATAGACATTTCGCTATCTGAATCTTGAGTATGCACAACAGATCTTTTACGTCCACCTCGTGAAGGAGCTTTCTATTCAAGCGATCTAATGATTTAGATCTCGTCAATGATTTCAATTCAGAATGTATTTTCTGTCTAATAGTAAAAAATTTATTCTATAATAGACTCTCTATTATTGTTCAAAAAAAGTGAAATCGCTCACCCATGGTGACTCAACCGGCAACAGAGGCTGGGATCAGCCCCCCTTATTTTTTGAGAGATTGCTCCCACACTGCCGCTGGTGAGGTTCGATCCTTGGTCACTTGTTCCAACTTCCCCCTCTGAAACCGGTTGAGATTATTGTTCCAATGTGAATGTGAATGAGACTAATAAGGAAACAAACAACAACCGTGCATAACAATTCATTGAAATGTGAGATTCTTATGATTTATTTAGTGGGTATAAAAACTCTTCCAAAAAAATTACACTTACAATCTAATATCTCTTTGAAATTTTATTTCATGATTAAGATTATTGATATATGCATCGGAGTAATTTTATCTGATGTGCTCAAGTCTATTTCACTCTCTGCTTTGTAGGAGAAAGCAGGTTTGAGAGACATGATTATCATGTCCGATTGCGAAATTTAGACGGATAGATATTCATATGAATCAATATTGAAATCTCCCACGTCAGTAGCACTGAAATTGATTATCATGTTATTTGAGATTGACATTTGAGTTTATTTTCGAGTGAAACGGTGTAAATAATATTACATCAAATCACCACAGCTTATCATAAAATATATGTAAATGTATTTGATTACTTTCAAAGTATAAATATAAATCAACTACCAAGACTAATATTTAACTATAGAAATTCCTAAAAAAGTAGTATTCAAATTCAAGAGCTCTTGATCTTGAACCTCAACTTTTGTTGCTAAGCTACGACTTTATATTTAGTGAACACTCTCCGGTATTTTTCTTTTGATATAAAATCTTATATTAGTTAAAAAAAAATGCATGTTAAACCTCCAAGCCCAATATTATTTGAAACTGGGTCAATCTAAATCACACTCAACATATCATATCCATTAGTAATGGACCTCTTACGTCTGGGCCTGTGTTAGGCTTCACAGACATTTCTGTAACAAATCAATTCCCGATACATGAAACTCTATCTGAAAACAAAAACGTTCACGACGGTGGAAATGATTTTGTGCACTCGTGATTGTTAATAAATTTGAAGCTGGAATAAATTAGCTATTAATTAGCATGTAAATTTTCATCAATAATTCATAAATTTGAAAAATAAGAACCACCCCAGAACCCAAAAGGAGAATTTCTTTCGATTTGAAATTGCAATAGTCAATAATCAATGCAAAAGAAGTTTTATGTTAAGGGGTGCACTAACTAATTGATACGATACAAATTTTTGTTAAAAGCATATACTAGTATGAACTCCACACATTCGACTTTTATAATCAACAGGAGGAAATACTAACTAAAAATAAATGACATGTTAAAAAAACAAAATAATCAAAATATAATAACCAGCTAGAATTAGCTCATTCATTCACAAGCTCTCACTGTACTTTGTTATAGCAGATGAAGAGAGAGAAATAGAAGAGAAGAAGCAGAGAGATGACTTTGGGTCTGATCAACGCCAACCCTGTGGTCCACGCTAAGAAGGAAAGACTCGCCCGCACCGAAGAAGACCCCCACGCCGTCGATCCTCTCGAAATCTATGATATCCTTTTCTTTTCTTTTTTTTTCATTTAAAAATATCTTATTTTATATAATAGCATAGAGAAGTACATCTTAATTAATTTGAGTTGAATTTTGAAGAAATGGAATAAAATTGAGTAATCTTAATTTTAACTGATGATAATTGAATACACTATGTGAGGGATATAAGAGATCCGGAGCACCCGTATTCGCTGGAGCAACTCAGCGTGCTTTCTGAAGAGTCCATCACCGTTGACGAGAAGCTCGGCCGCATTCTGTGAATTTTCTTCCATCAATTTTTGATTTAATTAGGTTGTTAATTATAATTATTGTTAAGTTTCATTTACATTTAAAATTGCTTTTGTAGGATAACATTTACACCTACTATCCAACATTGCACCATGGCCACAATAATTGGTTTGTGCCTAAGAGAAAAATTGAAGAACCATTTTCCTCCACATTTCAAGGTTAGTTTTTAGTTTTATTTTGGTAGCCATTGCAATTTTTGCGGTTATAGTCTTTGTTTTTGCGGTTATAGTCTTTGTTTTTGCGGTTACATTGAGATCAGATTGTATTGCTGTGAGAATGAGATGCCAAATTCATGTTCCATCTTGATTAATTTACCCTCTACTTTCTCTTAATGGACCAACAAAAATAGATTCTCCTTGAATTTGTGTTGGAAATTTACCCATTTTTGGGCTGTAAATTGTTCTACTAAAAGACATGTAAAATTATGTCCCAAGATACAATGAAGCCTAATTACAAATCCAGTTATAATTTATGAACTCGAAAAAAAGCAAGCCTGAGAACAAATATGCAGGAATAAGCCCCCAGGGCATATCTCCAACTGGTCGACCAATAATCCATAAGGCTTGCTCCAGCGGCAAGGGTGGGGGTTCGAATCCCATCTGGAACTTGGATGGAAGCATTTCTATGGGTCTATCTAAGGGTCATTTGTGGTGAAGACTCCTTTGTGCGCAGAGTGTACAGCAGTATGGTGGGAGCCCGGGGCTTGGTGGAGGCACATCCTGCGATTTACATCCTTCAGGATTCTAGGGCAAGGGTTCTGAGGGTCCAGGATTAGTCGAGTGTAAGCTTGTACACCTGGGTTATAAAAAAAAAAAAAAAAAAAATATGCAGGAATAAGTAACGGATGGATTATCTATTCAAATACAAATCTAGCGTAGAAATTAAATAAATTACAGCTATGAGATTGGTAGTTTCTTACCAACGACTAAAGTTAATAAAATATATGCCTGATTTTGAAGAATTTCTATCATTTTATTGCCTCTCCGCTCTGATTCTTGGGTAAGATATGAAATGAAATTGGTAACTTTGGAACAAGAAAAAAAAAAAAAAAAACTATTTTATCTACATATTCACTCTTTTCTAGTAAACAAGAACATGTAATCTCGACCTTCAGATCTGGAACTCCTCAACATCTCAAAATTTGCATTAATAAAAGCTTGTGCGGAAGTTTTGTAGGCAAAAACGAATTTAATATGTTGGCAAAATTGAGAAGAGATTGTCCGTTTCATGCACAGATATGAATATTGTAAATTACACATTTGCTCGGTTGTTTCTTCTTTTAGTTGAATTTTTTATGTATTGGATGTAACCGTTTATCTTAAATTTTTTCTTGCTATGTCAATGTGTCTGTAGGTAGATATAAAAGTGGCTCCTGGATCTCATGCAAATGAAGAATCAGGTGAAAATTTTGTCTAGTAATGGGTTCGGTTTAGTTTCTGATGATTTTGACTCTTGTTTTGTATCCTTCAGTTTGATTCTTTTCTGTAGCACTAAAAGTTATGAATACATTTTTTTCATCTCTTTATCGTTGCAGTTAATAAGCAGTTAAATGATAAAGAAAGAGTTGCTGCGGCTTTGGAGAACCCAAATCTTCGCCAACTTGTCGAGGAATGCCTTTATTCTAATGAACTTTGAGCAGCACCTCGATGCTGCTGAATCAATAAATTGTATAGGAAAGCCGCCTTTCGTTCTTTACATCTGTCTTCAACTCAACTTAACTTGTTGCATGTATGAAAGAATTAATCTTTACTGATCGATCTAACCCTAATATGAATCGATCCATCTTTATACATTTTTATGACTCAACCCATTTCGATAAATTGGATTGTATTAAATCTAAGTTAAAGACTGCAAGAACATGAAGTGTATTTGAGATAAATTCATAAGCATTATTATTGCTAGGGACTGATTAAGATAAAGAGCGCAAGAACAAAATAATCCTATGAGATCTTAAGTTCATAATAGAGTGGAAGCATATCATAGTACAGTTGTTAAATCATTCACAATTTACACACAATCAACTTGCAGATGGTGCAAGGCTCATTGGTTCTATATTTACATTTAACTTAGAGAACCCATTAGTCGTCTCATGACTAACGCCGTCATCTAGTTCCCAATATTTAGCAGTTTTGACATCATCTTGAGCCATCAATCTTGAAAATTCTTCATGGTCATATTTCAATGTAGCATTTCCTCCAAATTCATTAGGAAGATTCTCACTGTCAAAGAAGGTCCTCATTAACTCTAAACTGTCTTTGTTTTTTGGGTACACAAAATTTATTTTCTGAAATGTTTTCTGATCCACAAAGTATTTTACAACCTGCACAAATTAATTCATTCCAGATCAATTATTGGAAAATACAGTTCAAATGATGAATTGTATTATACCTTCCAAAATGCACCAAATAGTCTTGGAGGGTTGTATAAAACAACTATTGCAAGTCTTTCAGGATAGTGGTTCTGTAAAATGTAGATGATATCTCGGGCAGTTTTTATGGGAACGTTAGTGTTAAATGACCAATCGCTGAAGTCTATCAGCCATGACATTTGTTCTTGCCCCTCGGGCAGGTTCAGGATCGCATTCTCCATAAGATAGACAAGATGACGAATATTACCCTCCGGTGATGTAGTGTTCTGCACCAGAGAATAAGAAAATTATTAGATGTTCAGATACAGAAATGAAATGAAAAAGTACATTCCAAAAGTTCGCAATGAAACTATACAAAGCGACAATCCAAAGACAAACCTGCTTTCCAGGCCTCATTATAAGGACAGATCTCCCTTTACGGTCATGAAAATTGGCTCTGGAGACTTTGCCAGTCTCACCTTCGTGAGCCACTTCATGCTGAGGCAATGAAAAAGCTCATCACAGTCATGAAGTCTTTGACGATAAAAGATGAGATTAGGAGTACAAAAAGATAGGATAGAAAAAGCAATGAAATAGGTAAACAAAAACTTCCGGATGTCCTTCATAACTTTGAACAGATTGATCAGTTGCTGATATGTTAAACGTCTAAGATTTCTTGGTTAGTGTACTCGTAATATTCTGTCTTCGAAAGAAAAAGCGTCCACTTATAACATAAACGGACAGTTATAAGCGCTTACACACACTGAGAGGAATCAGATATTGAAAGAAACAATACAATGCAGAAAAAATAGTGATATCACCATATTTTAGAAACTTACCCAACGTATTTCCTCTGGTTTGTAGGTTGACCTCCACTTGAGAGTCTCCTCCAACATCTTTTGGGATTTATCAAGATTCCAATTCCGAGCTTCTAAATACCTCCATATACATGCATCAGTGCAAAATTTTGAACTTCGACCAGATAGTGGTTCAAGTGCATCCTTGAGTTGTCTAACCTGAGGGGTAAATATCAATTCCTTTCCAAACTTCCATCCTACACACTAAATTTCTTAAATGGCAGAAACTCCCCTTTCTTCTACTAAAAAATGCTTAGAAAAAAATTGTTTTACGAAAACTAGAACACAATCTTCATGTATTCAAGCTCAACTAAATATTAAACCAGTAAATAGTGATATGATTTATTTTTTAAATTGAACAAAGTAATAACTTTTAGTAAAAAGAATGTGTTTATTTACAAGCTACAAGAATACACTTTTGGTTGTTACCTTTCTTTCTCGTTCTGCAATATCAGTCTCGGAGAGGTTCTGAGGCCTTTTCCTAAACATGGCGACTGCAAAGTGGGCAAGAAATTTATCAAATGAAAGCTGTGCAACAGAAAACTTTTATTGACAGCTACAATTTTTTAAGAAGAGAATTTCCAGGTGTACACAGTCATCAAAACAACAATAAGAAGCCATCAAATAGCAAATATGATGCCCTGACAGCTGACTTAAAGAAACTGATTTGCGAAATTAGTTCCTGCTTACAAAGATCGAGATAGTCTAATTTCAATTCAGGATGATGAAATGATATCAGGAGAATCTAGAGGAAGTTTCATAGTATATGAGATGGAAAAATAATAATTATTTGCTTATGGTTGTAGAATTCATAATAGTTTTTGCTTTCCTACAAAGTTTCACTACGAGTCTCTAATCTAGTGATCGTTCAACAAGCCCTTGTGAAATAAGTGTCCAGTTGATGCATTCTGGTCCAATTTAATTATCATTGAAGAACTAAAGGAAATTTTATATGAATCAACATAACTTCTATTTTATTGACATAGACAGAAATATCAACATCAACAGAAATGCCTAAACAATATTCAGAAGAAGTTATATAACAGAGTCAAAAACTGAAACAGTGATGTTTCAACAGCTCTAGATCGATATTCGAGCAATATAAACCAAGAAAAATAAATAATTAAAAAGAGCACATCATATTATCAATCATAGCAAATAAAGAGCGGAGCGCGGAAATGTAAACCACAAACCTGAAGAGAGAAAATATGAATATAGAACTGCAGTAGAGAAGCGATGATGAATTGGAGTGGGGAGGTGTTGTGCGTGAGTTTTAAATGTGAGTATAGAAACAATAACAAATGAGAATAAAGCCAGCATTTATTTATTTATGAAAATAGAAAAGCAAATGCGCGGGGTACAAAGCTGACTTCCGTGGAAACGCGCTCCTTTCAGTTTCCATCACGTCTATGTAATTATGTTGTGTTTCCACTTTCCACACACCATTTTTTTTCTTCTTAATTTTGTTTTATTTCTTTTGATAAATGTTTAATTTTAAGCACAAATAAATTATTCCAATAATTTATTGATCTAGTGAAAAGTACAAGCCCCATAAAGTGACAAAAATTATTTGAATTTTCGATGTAATAGGTTTTCATATAATATAATATGTGACCCATACCGATAATTGTAATTTGACATTACATTTTATCATATATTTAATGTTTACTGTTGATGTTAACAAACTGAATCTTTTATCTTTGGAACATACACATGTATTCTTCTAAATATCACTTTAAGTAATTTATGTTTTGAATAAAACATTTTTTATTTTATTTTCTCTTTAATGTTGATGCTGGTATTTTCTGAGGCGGGGTAAATCTTCTATCACGTCTTATTGTTGAGGCGGGATAGATCTTCTATCTCATTTTAATATAACACGTACAAATTTATCAAAAAGTATGCAAATTTAAAATTTGAATATACTTGCATAGTAAATTGATTATGTAACACTAAAATAAAATTTGGGGAAAAAAGTAGATGATAAATGTCAAATCAATGTTTTATAGATTTAAAGAGTTGAGTGTTAATTTCTAAATAGATTTTTAATGATTTTATGGATTTGACGAAAACTCATTTAAAATTTTTTTAGCTCTATCTCGTGAAACCCGCGAGACCAGGTCAAAACCCATCTACATACACCAATAATTCACTGTGGTTGGAGAAATGTCAAAGATCGATAAACTTTGTTAATCATGTTGAAATTCGTTTTTGGCTCCTCTAAATTAGTCTTGGACGTCCAACTCAAAAGAGAAAGAAAAGAGTTAGTTTCAGACGTAGGTGTGGACTTTACGTAATGTAAAATTAATCAGACAACAAAGATCCTCATGATCTGCAGTCACATGGTATTATATATGGTAAATTAATCGGACAAACACAACAACGATTTTATAAAGACCGAAAATAACATTTTATAAAGACCGATCATCAAGTCGATAAGGAGTGAGTTTCTGAATTGGGGGTGAGATTCCCACTGAATATGTTTGGCATTTTATAAATAGCAAGAATAACATTTTAGTCTAATCTAATCTCGTTAGGTTTGTTGGCAGCTATATATATATATATATATATATATTATTTCCTTGGAAATAGTATTTGATCGACTAAATGCATATGTAAAATTAATGTAATTTAAAGACTTGTTGTTGGTAGCTAGCTACGACTTTTTGTACTTTCCTCTAGATCTAGAAAAATTAAACATAAACAAAAAGTAGCAGTCATGCATTGCATTGATATACAAGAACTTAACTAGTAATTGAACCTATGAAATTAAACATTGTCTCCTAGCTAGCTAGCTAGACTTATTTAACTAACTAGGGAATTACTAGAAGAAGATAATTAAAATAAATAAATTATGATCTATCGGACGTGGCTTCCCATTCTGACGACGATGCCATCAATGTCTCTAACGTACCCCACTTTCTGGCCCCATTCCTTCTCCTCCGGTTCACTCACCCCCACCGCTCCATTCTCCACCGCTCTCTGTACGTACATATAAATTATAATCATATACTATATAATCTTCAATTAAATATATATATTTAGTTAGTTACCTTGTATGCAGCATCGACATCTGCATAATCCAAACAGACCTCGACTTGGTTCCTCTCGTGGGTGGAATGAGGAACCTGTACGTGCCCTGTCAGATCGTCCGTCTCGTGTTGCTTAGCCGGCGTAAATGCTAGAGTCGTCTGCCCACTCTCTAGCTCACCCCACCTACACACATACACATACATAAACATAAATTAATTACCTAACAATTCATATTTTAATCTAGCTACACATTAATTATTTTGCACACACAACTTCTTACCAATAAGTCGTCCTGGAACTTTTCTTTTCACCAAATCAACACATACTCAACAAAAATATATATTTAAAAAAAAAAATCAAATTATTCCCATATATGTACATATATATTCATTGATGCCAATAGAGAATTACTTGGATGCCATAAAATTAAAAATTAGATCCGATACAATGAACACTATGATTAACAAAATTCAGAATATAATATATGTGCGCGCGTACCTGCGAGAGTTGTCGAGGCGGCGGACGTTGTAGCCGAATGCATTGGCATAAAATTTTACGGATTTTGTAACATCTTTCACGTACACAACCGTGTATGCATACGCCGGGCTCAGATTTGATGCCATTATTTCTTCTTCTTCTTCAATTTAATTAATTTCTGTGTTTTTTCTTCCTATATTTGGGATCAATTATATATCTATATTGCACATGATTCGGTGTAGACGTGGAGTGGGATTTAGTCCTGAACACAACACGTATACCTCATGCTGGTTAAAAGCTGCCACGTCAATTATCAATATTCGATTTATTTCTATATACTTCCTCCGTCTCAATTGTTATTATCTCTTTGTACAGTTGACTAAACTAAATTTATAAAATTTATAATAAATAATTTAATTAAATATATTTCATTAATAAGTTGATAATATTATATGACATCATATATATATATATATATATATATATATATATATATATATATATATATATATATATATATATATATATTTAAAAGGTTTAATACATCACAAATGCGAATAATTTAATATGATAATTCACTTAAAAGATTAAAAAGTTTGACTCAATACTATAGCCAAAGAAACAAAATGAAACGAATGGAGTATAATAGAGCTATCAGTGAATGCTACAAAAAGGAAATTGAGTCCGTAACCTAAGTTAGCTAGTATTGTACACTAAAATATGATGAAGATTGTACTCAAAACAGAAATACTATATATATGATGACGATTTAAATCAACATCCAACTTAACTAAATTTATAAAATTTATAATAAATAATTTAATTAAATATATTTAATTAATAAGTTGATAATATTATATAACATCATATATATTAATATTTAAAAGGTTTAATATATCACAAATGGGAATAATTTAATATGATAATTCACTTAAAAGATTGAAAAGTTTGACCCAATACTATAGCCAAAGAAACAAAATAAATGAAACGAATGGAGTATAATAGAGCTATCAGTGAACGCTACAAAAAGGAAATTGAGTCCGTAACCTAATTTAGCTAGTTGTACACTAAAATATGATGAAGATTGTACTCAAAACAAAAATACTATATATATGATGAAGATTTTAAAATTAGATATTTATTTGATCAGAATTTAAGTCTAAATTTTTTATGAGTATCGATATTGTTAGTTCTATTTTCTATGATAAAACATACGTTATGCTTAGAAATATTGAAAATATCGACTGAACAAATACAATTAAAGCCCATTGATTACCCTATTTGGCTATTTGCATTATGTTGACACTAGAACACGATGGGAAGATTTTTTTTTTTTTTTTTTTTTTGATATCCCAGGTGTCCAAGCTTACACTATACTAATCATGGCCTCAGAACCTTTTTCTTAGAACCTTGAAAGATGTAAATCGCAGGATGTACCTCCACCAAACATCGGGATCTCATCATACTGCCGAAAAAGTGACCGGTGCATCATATTGAATCAATATAGAACAAAGTTTTATTTTTAATTATAGCAAAAATGCTGTTTTTTAGATCAACGGTAATACATCGTTACATTAATCATTGTATAATAATTTTCGTTAAATCATATTAATACTTTCAAATACTAAGAAAGTATAAAGTTAAATCAAATATCACAAGCTAACACTAGCAATAACTAAGAATACGTTTATACTAACATGATGGAACTCAATACCTCTCTTGGTTTGTCTACGGTCTACACCTTCAATCTTAAAATATATATATTAAAAGAAAAGGCTTCAATCAAAAAAATTATTAGTAAAAGAAAAGCCCTAACAGAAAAGCCCTCCTAAGGTATTTATCTTTTACATCTTAACTAAGTATACAGATTCTGGAGGGTATTCAGGTAAATTTTCTGGTGATCGTCTATATAATTCATATTCACTTCCACTTCGCGCGGGAACATTTTTTTCCATTTCTTAGGTCTCTCCATATGGAAATTGATTCTGCGGAAAAGCTATGTAAATTCGTGAGTAATAGAATCTCATTAGTATATCCATTCAATGTTTCGGATGCGCTAATCATTACATTAATTTTGCAATTGATTCATTTTTTGGTACAAATTTCCAAATTTCTCGATTTGAAGTTATCACTGATTGGATCTTCTGTTTTTATCATTGCTGTGCAGTTAATTTCATGTGCATTTCAGAGATGCCGCATGTTAGAAGACCTATGCAGATTATCAGTTTCTCTCAGACCCTCACCTCCTCTAGTTCGGATCTCAGGTAGTGTGCCACATTTTATATGCTTTGTGTTGCAGCAGTATAGAATTATTTGGAATCTCATAATAACTGAATGTATGATAGACATGAATTGCTTTGGTATAATGAAAACATGTATGTAGGGTTTAACACTGTACAATTATGTCTCCATGCCTTCTTTTTAGGAGGATGAGTATGTCTCGGTTTTCATATCATTATTAATGGTGTACTTCTGGTATTATTTTATCATACTATGTATTGGAATCTTAATTCTGAAACTATTGCTCTAATTCATAAATGAATGTAACCTATGTTGGCTAAACTCTGTATTTCGGGTGCTTATGGGGATAGCATTGCCAGTAGATAATTTCCATGAATGTTTCTCCTGATAAATTAGTTGGATCACTGTAAAATTTATATATTTCTCGTTTTCCCCTTCAACAGTTTCTGATACAGGGGTCGGGAGCACTTTGGAGGAATTTCAGGAATTGAAATACCAAAATGATCCAATGTTGGTTGGTAAATGGGGTAAGTAAAGCTATTGTTGGTTGCACTCTCGTCATGATTAACAACTTTTGATCATTCATAAGGAAAAAATCTTCTCAACTGGAGACGGCGTTGTGCATCTGTCGAACCAGAAGTTTTTAGTACAAAGTTGGCAGTTATACAATGGTCAAATATGTGAGGCAGATCTGTCATGATAAATATTTCTTATTCTAAGTATTGAATTACTCTTTTCATCCTTTTGCTCCGGTATCCTAATATTCAATGAAGATTATCTCTTACATCGTTCTTTTGCTTCTATAAGTGGTCTACGAAGGCTTATATTCTGTAGCATATTCTATAATTTCAATAAAAATTGTACTATAAATTTTATGGGAACTTAAAGGTCTTTTATGCATCTTTAAATGTTTGACAAGCATCCTTGTATTTTCTCCATTGTTAATAGTTTGGAACAGATGATTTTGAACTGATTTATTGAATTTACTACCTTCCATTACTGCCTTTGATAATGGTCTTTTGACTTCATATATCCTTTATTTCGGATTGAATTCAAGAAAAATGGGGAGGCAGATGAAGGGTGGCTGGTGATCTAGTGCTGTTTTTTTCTTATTATATCTGTAGAAGATATTAATAATGCTTTTGAAGGTCTTAATTTGTTACCAATAAATATCACTACTTCTCCTGACTGATAGAGTTTTGTTACTCCTGCTTTATTTTTTGGCAATATGCAGATGGAGTTCTTTGTCTTGCTACCACAAGTAAGTTCCTTGTCAAGTTTTTCTACACAATTGCTGAGTGTTGCATGATATTCTTGTGTGTCCCAAAACATGGTATGAGATAGAATCAGTGAATCACTGTACGGGGATGGAAGGTTCAGTAAAGCGTAAATAGGTCTAAAGTTTTGTTTGTCCAAGTTTCATCTCATATTATGTGAATAAATAAACGTCAGTTTCACCTTCTACTGTCATTATTAGATAGTTTTCTAATGCCCTGCCGAGAATTTATAAGCTATACAATGTAGTCTCTTGGAATCCATAAGTATAGAAATGAATGGTTTTTCATGATTCTGATGCTGGACTTAATATATATAGTTCAGTGCAGTTGAGTATAATTATTCAAATTAAGCTAGTGATCTAAACATGTTCCAGAAGAATCCAATTCAGGTGTCAAGTAGAATTCATTTGAATAAGAGCCAGATTGGTTCAATGATTTAGTGTTTCCATGACCAAATATGCTGGTATTGATACAAGTTTTAACTAGATTTTGATCCCAATGTAGACTGCATCGATGTGGTGATAATAATCTTATAACAAAATAATTTTCTTATTTTACGCCAATAAAAGTGTTATCCTCTTTTCATCCTTAATCAATTCGCGTATTTTTACTGAAGGCATTTCTGATGAAGAGATACATCAGTTAAAATTTGACACGAAAGAAGTACCCTCAAAAAGACTGGTAACGCTACCATCAGCAACAAAGAATGGTGCAAAGTTCAGGCAATTTGTTCCTCCTCTTTCATGTCACTAATTTGTAATATGATCTGCAACCACCGTTCTGACAAATTGTATTACTTTTATGTTCTTTTCCAGTGGAACTGAAGTATCACTATCAATGTATGAAGAATTTGATGGTCTACTGGCAATGATATCCGTGTTTATCCGAAAGGTTGGATTCCTTACCCATATTGTTCTTATGGCAGGATAAACTGATTCATTTTCTAGCTCTAGCAAGTTTCGGTGGCAGGCTGGAGTTACTTCTTTTCTGCTATTCAATGAATTTTCTTGTGCTTTTCGTGCAGATGCTTGTTCTGAAAGCTCCAGTAAGTTCTATGTACCTCTTCAGATGCTCAATGTTATATGCAATCTTCCACTCAAACAAATTGTTACCATTTTTCTTGTATATTCAATGTTTCCCAATGTTCTATTGCATAAGTAATTTTAGGAAATGGAATCTGTATCCTAAATCAGCATCGCTGCAATATATGTACACGGATGAATCAATTCATGTGTTGTTCAATAACATCATAATAAGTTCACAGATCAATATCTGTCTTTTTAGTTAGTAGTACAGATTCTTTTATTGTCTAAAATGTAGAAACAAACCTTTTCAACACTCAATTGAATATCATATTTCAAAATGCGATATCTGGTTTAATAACATTAAGAGTTATAATATGTGTGATCAATTGATGCAAGGTTTTCTGCTGACTTTTGATAATTTGTGATTCTCTCCAGAAGATTGTGATTGAACTATCAGTTGATTCAGGTGGTACTTTAGGACCTCAGTCTGAAAGTATTATATTGCAAAATGCATGCAGTACCCTGCCCATGCATTCAGCAAATGTTGATTACCTGAAGTTAGGACTTGAAGAATATGTTTGCAAGCATGGAGACAGACTGGTTGAAGCTTGCCACTCTTGTTTCTCAACTGGGTGTGTAAATCATAATTCTTATTTTCAATGTTTGACACATTGATCAAGATCTTTAAGTAATGTGAAAACTTTGATGTTCGACTCATTAATAAGGGCAAACATTACTGTGTGATATTTTGGGCCTGTAGAATATTTTCTTCTTGATGTCTATACTTGATAGTGTACTCCAGGCCTTATTGTTCTGTAAATTGCATAATCATTAGATTTTACGACCAACAGCTTGATTGTTAACATATATCCATGTAACATCTGCTCTAGGAACTTTGTTGACTGAAGCAATCTAGATGGTGCTAGTTTAACTGCACTTTACTAGATTGGTGCATTAACTGCAAAATTGAATCATTTCAGTGTTTCACAACAGATCCGCCCAAGCTTGTGGGAAAATAAACTGATGTTTCTCTCTTTGCGTTGTATATTTCCCTGATCATAGCTAATTATCTTATTTTTCAAAGGTCCATTTCTTCATATTGAAAACAGACCTAGTGGGTGAACACTAGAAAGTCTGGAACAATGGTGTGACATAATTCTTTGTTATTGATGTGGTTTATTAACCTTTTCTCCTGGAATTTCTTCTTACAAAATTAGTATGGTATAATAACAGATAGAGTTCTTAGTCTTTTAAAGAGTGCTTCATTATCGGATTCAGATTTCCAACATTACTGCTTTAAGTTTGGTAATTTCGTAATTGGATTTTATTTTGAGATAATTCTCAGAATGAATCTCAAAGTTGGCACTGGAATAGCTTGTAGTACGAGAAACCAACAAAGTGGGAATCAAGTGATGGAAGTTGTAATTATCGTCAGCGAAGTATCTCAGCCAGCCCAATCTTCCTGCTTCAGGTTGCATGGTAGAAAAACAGAGGTTTGTTCTGGTACTTGTATTATTTTATGTAGCTAGCCTTCATTTACTGAATATAAAATATGTCGTGCCATCTAATTTCATCCAATTTTTGGTATCAAGAGATAGTCTTAAACATAGCTTCAAGTGAACCAAATGTAACTTTCTTAAAGTCTGACCAAGAAATTTGGTATGCCCTTATTCAGTCTCATATACTATATTTTAATTTAATGGTCATTGTTTGTGGCTTCTAGATCAAGAGCTAGTGTTGGCATAGATACTTATTCAGCTTTTTGCTAAGTACCACCTATTTTAGTTAAACATCATTTCCCTCTCCAGATGTTGAAAACTTTGTACATGCTATGATGCAAATGGTATCTGTGGGTTTATCTTTGATTGGTTTTAATTTCTGCAACTAGGTTTTATACTTCAGAGACTTCTCACCCTGCTCGATTTCACAATCGTCTCTTGAAGCATTAATCAGCATTGAATGGAAAAAGTATGGATTAGCTCTAAAGAGCGCTGGAGATCAAGATGGTGTCACATTATTAGAATGGGAAAACTTGCCACCATGTGCCCACATTGACATTGTCCTCCACAGATATCATAAATAGTATCCTCAACATTTTTGTGAAAACAATATCTATTAATCGATTCGTGGGATCTTAATCTGTCGTGTGTTCTTGCTAATGCATTCATATTATTTGCTTGCGTTTGTTTCTTAACTTTGTTCCAGTGTAACAATGCTGCCTTCCACACAAAGCAATCAAATTGATCGATCTCTGACAAGAAAAGCAGTCAAACTTGCATTGAATGATTTGAAGGAATCGAATGCGGGAGTCTTGCTAAGTGAACGTGCACATAAGGTAGAAAAAACTAGTCTGGCTGCACTGTTATTGATCAAGCTATAAGTTCTTATTTTTTTTTTATTAAGCATAGTCTCTTTGATTATCCATTTTCTGTCGAAGTTGTTTGTTAAGTTTCAATGAGAGAATGAATTGTTCCTTGAGTTCTAAGGATGAAATTCGTTCTTTTTTACAGATATGTAAGTATGCACCCGATCTTGCCAAAACGATTTCTGGTCTGATATTGTCTTCAGATGACTTGAATTTCCAAGAAGAATGTATTTCACTTCTTGGATTGCAGTCGTCTGAAGGAAACGAAAGGAATGTTGTTGAGGAGTGCATCAAGGATAAGTTACTTTCTGTGATAGCAACAAATGACAGGAATTATTGGGGAACAAGAGAAGCTCCATGTCTTTTTATAGATGATGCTCACCAGCAACCAGACGATGAGGAATATGAAGAAGGCGCAGAAGCAATTGGCTATTTAGATCTATAAATACTTAAAAGGTTTGGATTTCAAGAACTATTCCAGATTTACATGAAATTCATTTTTTTTATCTGAATACATGAAATTTCATTATAGAATCTTAGTTCACTATAAATGAACTTGTGTTTTTGAAGTCAAGGAAAACATACTCTGACGGGTTTATCTTATGTTTGATCTTATAGTCACTTTCAAGGCTTTATTGATACATAGAACTCTGCTAATTTCAATTTCAATTTTAAACAAATGCAAGAAAATGAAAAAACATAAAGGACGGTGATGGTAAGGAATGGAAAAAAAAGTCGTGAAAGTGAATTGAAAGCAAAAACTTGTCTTATGTCCTACTGAATATATATGCCAAATACATGAGCCACATCTTTATTACAAGCGCTTGAATAATTACTTATATTATATATGTAATTAACGATGAAACATAAAAAAAAAAAAGAAAAAAAAGAAAAGTAAGAATATTGTCAAACTTCCTTTGCTAAAATTTAAATAACAAAAATGCTTCATAAGGCACGGAGTAGAGCTGTTACATCAATGATCAAACCAAGAATTAAGATGGTACCTTTCCCTGGTTTTGAGCTCTTTCCTTCTCCTTGAGTACTTCACTCCCTTCAGCACAAAATTATTCATCCAAATATCAATTAATCTTACTCCAAAATAAACACAGAATACTAAAATAAAAAACGACTTTGTCATTTAATTACCTATCCGAAAAATAATATGTACGAAAAAGCAATACCTCCTATGACAATATTTAACTAGTATTTTTGTATTTAAGTATAATTTTTTTATAACACGGGTCCTCAATTTTAGAATACGCTTAGAGCCTCCTAAGATCTAAGGTTTTCCCGCTCAAAATTAATAACGTTGCTGGATAAATACCATTTAATTTTAAAAAAAAAATATCATCTATGTACCTGAGGCATTTCCATGAACAATTTTATCCTCATCATCCTTGGTGAGGGGTTGGTTCCCGGCATAGATACCACCAAATCCTTCTTCATCCGCCCTTTTCGAGTGTCCTTCACCGTATAAACTAATTACATAAAAAAAAACATTAAATTTTTTTTCCAAAGACATAGTTTTGTTTTGTAGATATAATAAGAAATATTAGATTACCAACCCGGTTTTTTCGGATCCGGGTTCTTGCATCTTGTCAGTGGTGTTGGGTCCTGATACAGACCGTGCAAGTCGGATTCCGGGAGTTTTTCGAGAAGATAATGTAAAAGGTGAGAATTGTGCTCTCACTGATGATCTAACTGCGTTGAACATTATTTTGCTTTTTTTGAACTAATAAAAACGTAATATATATATATATATATGCATGCAATGTGAAGAAGAATAGTAATTTTGTGCTACAGCTGTTTTATTATTATATAGAGGGGTCAGGGTGGTGACAAAGAGAATTATGAATCAGCAAACTTTGGTGTGATCCGAAATAATAGGTTCTGGCATGCACCGTCATGCGTGTCCATTCATTTGGAGTTTTGGACATGCGTTATTATATGCGAAATTCTAGTTAAATCAAGTTTATTTGCATCTGACATTAATACATAAAAAAAAATCTAGTTTATTAATTTTGCAATTGTATATCATCGTATATTTTTTAATCTATATCTATATCTATATTATTATTATATTATTATTATTATTATACAAATAAAAGTATGAGTTCAAAAAATAGAGTTTCTTGAATTTTTTGTGAAGACTAATATACCCCTACTTAAAAGATAATTAAATTAATTAAAATAAGAAAAAAATAGGAAAAATAAGTCTACTCCAATATGAACACTTCAATATAAAACTAAATGAAGAGGTATAATTAAACACCAATATGAACACTTCAATAGTTATTTATTTATTATTTAAAAAATAAAAGTACGAGTTCAGAGTGCAGTCGGTGATACTCAAATTTTCATGGAGCTTTTTTCATGGAAAGCGGTTGAAATCGATAAAAGTCGGTTAAAACATGCGAAAATGATATAAAAAATTTTTGGTTCAAATTGGTGTACACTGATAAAGTTGGTGAAAAACGAGTGAAACAGGTAAAAGAACGTCTGTGAAATAGATAAATATATATGCATTGGAATAACTTTGGATGAAATTCATGAAAACCGGATAAGATCGATGAAATTAGTAAAAAAAGGGATGAATCGTTTAAAATGGGTTAGATCAGTGAATTGGGGAACATAAGTAAAATCGATGAAAATATTTTAAATCAATTAAATATGATATGAAAAAAAACTTGTGAGTGAAAACGAATAAAATTTATAAAAATAAAAATAAAATAGTTTAACAAAAAAAAAAGGAACGGTAGAAAAAGGTTTAAACCGAAAAAATAAAAGAAATCTACGAAAAATGGCAAAAGAATAATGAAAGTTGGTTAAACCGATAAAATAAATGATAAATCGAAGAAAAATATATTAAATCGATGAAAAGTTAATGAAATCAGTAAAAAGACGGGTTAAGCCCCTGACAAAATGGATTAAACTTATAAATTAAATATGTGCTCGAATTTTCATGGAAAACAGGTTAAATCGGTTAATTAAAATTGGTGAAACGAGCTATAGCATGTGAAAATGATAAAAATTTGGATGAACACTGGTAAAGTTGGTGAAAAACGAATAAAACCGGCTAAAATATATGCTCATGTAAAATTGATAAATGCATATGGAATTGAATAGCTTTGGATGAATTTCGTGAAAACCGGACAAGATCGGTGAAATTAGTGAAAAACAGATGAAATTGTTGAAAATGGGTGAAATCATTGAATCAGGAAAAAAAGTAAAGTCGGTGAAAACATGTGAATTCAATGAGATGTGAGGTGAAATTGGTGAAAAAAATGTAAATCAATGAAAAAACGTGTGAATTAGATGAAAACGAGTGAGATCTTTAAAAATAAAATGGTGATTTACACTCAGACCCTCTGAGGTTTAGTTATATTACTAGAAACCCCCTGTAGTTTCAGAAATTACAAGGACACCCCCTGTGGTTTAACAAGTCTTACAAGGACATCCCCTACAACTTGTAAAAATATTTACCAAAAACACCTTATAAGGGGTGTCGTTGTAATTTTTGAAACTGCAGGGGGTTCCTTGTAATATGACTAAACCTCAGGGGGTCTGAGTGTAAATTACCCAAAATATAAAAAATAGTTTAACTAGCAAAAACTAGGTTAAACCAATAGAAAATGCAAGGTTTACACCAGAAAAACATAAGAAATCAACGAAAAATGGAAAAATAATGAAAGTAGATAAATCGATAAAAGAATGGATAAATCGATGAAAAAATATTTTAAGTTGATGCAAAATGAATGAAATCGGTGAAAAGACGGGTTAAACATGTGAAAAGAATGAACTAAATAATTTTGTTATGATCATATTTTACAAAAAAAGAATTACAAGATCTTATAAACAAATCAATCATCAAATTATATTTGATTATTATAATTTAAAGTCATCATTTTTTTATGGATTAATAATTTTGATAATAAATAAATTGAATATTAGTCATTAATTTGTGTTTTTTTTGTGATATGACAAAGTTAATTTTATTATAATTTATAAAATTTACTTATGAAATTAATTAGACACGTACAAACGTACGTGCACTTTTCTAGTTAATCTAAATGTATACAACAAAACACATTTTATCTTAATTTGAAACATAAATTTCATGGAAAGTTTTACGAAGTAGGAATTTATACATGACAAAGTACATTTTAAGGTGTTCAGAATTGATCAATTAATGTATCTCTTGGAACAGTCTCTCGAGAATGGCATATTTGGCTTGCTAGACAAATTTCTTCTAAAATTTGGTAAGCTCAAATTGTTATTATTTGTAATATTTAAAATGATTAATTTTCTTATACATTTTTGTTTTTAATATACACATATTCACTATTGCTTTATTTATTTTTCTAATTTTAGTTTATACTAGAAAACTTACAATAAAGATAAATCTATGGATATTCAAGTTACGACAACAAAATAAAACACACTAGTACTAACTAAAAAGTTAGCCATACATGTTAAAATATATGACGGGTGAAAATTGATTATTGAAAATTAATAAAAAATTATGTATTTAACATAGTATAGAAAATATTTTTAAAAACTAAAATATTATTCCTTAAGTTATTTCTGTAAACGAAGTATATTTTATATTTTATAAAATATTACATAATTATATATAATTTTATAAATTAAAATAGATAATTATTTGAACAATAGATATATAAATAGAGTGAATAGCAAAGATGACTATCCCTGCATACATTTTTTTTAATAATTAGCTGCCCACATTGACAAATACCCCCACGGCCCCATTAGATTTTCTTAATCAAGAGGTTCTGATTATGGGCCTGGCCTAGAGCCCAATCAGATCCCGTGCAGAATATAATAACTATATGGGCTTATATGTGAGATATGACACGACGAAGTTGTGTTATGGACGGCAAATTGTTTTCAATGATTCGACTGAAAAAAGTTCAATTGAAAATATACAAAACTATTTAGCAAAAAAACTAAAATGTATTTCAAACTCATCATAATAAATCTAAACCAAATTACTAAATATATTTCTACAAAACCAAGATAATTAAAATAATATTAAACAGTATTTGACTAAGTTTTTCTTGACATATCTATCTTCACGTGAGATTATTATGTACATTCGCTACATGGATGACGTAGTGCAACAAACATATATGTGATTTTGTGTTTAGTCCCTTAATTTTATTTATAAATAGTTGAGTCCAAAATTATTTCATCCTACGGTGTAGTAATATGCCAAGAGAAATAAAATTGAATCAATTTTATCAGTGTGTAACACGGGCCAGAACTATAAGCCTCGCCTAATGCCCAGGGTAGTGGTCCAGATTGAATTATATTTTAGAAATTTTAAAAACAATAAACTAGAAGCTGGATCATTGGACTGTACTAATTGATATTGTTTATGTATAATATACTGATTTGTTACTAAAAGTCATAACGGCTACTTGACACATTCTATTTCAAAATTCGATCTAGCAGCAGCCAAATGATATATATCTTATTTCAGGCAACATTTCTGGAAGTGCATTTTCCAATAGAAAAATGTACATCAATATTTGAAAGATTGATTACTAATGAAAATATTCATATATATATATATACTTTTTGTGATTATTCTTAATTTATAGACTATTTTGACTTGAGATTTAATTCATAGTTCCGGTCAAGTTTAAATGATTAGTTGGTATGTACAGAAACTTGAAAGGGACAAATATGAAGGTGGAAGTCATGGGCGGGCTTTTAACCAACACACAGGTTTTAACTTATTTTCTCAACTCAAGTGGTTTTGAACTTCTACTGATTGAGGATAGATTTATATTTGCATTCTTAATAAATTTTGTCATTTTTATAGAAACAAAATGGTTCCACAGTTTTTTCAAATACACAATATTAGAAACTCAGTCTAAAACAAGTTTCAAATTACATGAAATCTCTAATGGCTCATCAAGTTCCTAGAAATCCAACATTGTCAAATAATACAACTTAATACATTGCATTTTTATTTACAAAAAAACTCAATTGGTCCAAGTAATTTTGAGGAAAAAAAAAATACATAATGTGGATGCTTCTTCAATATGGATCGGGTTCGAGTATGTTGAATATATGATCAAGCTCAAATAAGTCCTTTTCGACGGGATTAAGACATGCAAAGCAAAAAGTGTTAACTAGATTGGGAAATTACCAAATCTTGAGCTACTTTAATTTGAAGCGATCCCATTTTCATCTTTGATATATTATCAGGCTTCGGATTAATCTCGAGCTCAAACTTGATATTCCCGCTTCACTACATTTTTTACTTTCTAAATTGAGTTTCTAAATATTAATATATGTATAATATATAGATATAATTGATGTATCACTATTACCAGAAACTTGAGATTTTGTAATTAAATGATAAAAGCTACTAGTATGAATAAATAAATTCAGTGCAAATAGAAAAAGGTAGGCACATGTTAAGGGTCATGAATACAATGCGTTTAATTTAATATATATTATATTATAATGGGGGGGAAATAGTGCAGCCGATTAGTAATGGACAGGATGGGACCATTATTGAGTATAGTCCCCATTAGTATCCTCGGCAGTATCCTCGGCAGTCACAGTAAACTGAATACAGCAAAGCAAACTAAGCACAGTCCCAAACGGGGACCGCGATTCAAAAACTTATGTGAAATAAATGAATACTATACACGAAAACAAAATCTCAGGTAAAAGATTCATTGCTATAACTTCTCATCCTCGGTATTTATTCATTGCTTCTCTCCTGTAAAATGCTCCAATTGTTTACCTGTATTAATGACTTACCAAAAATATGATTAATGATCCAGTTTATCCCATGTGAATTGAAGGAAACCAAATTGTGTTTATTGAACTTCGATGAGAGCTCAACTCGTGCTGATTTTTTCAGAAAAAGTAAATAGGTTAAACTCGATCTAGTAAACGATTATAGCATTGAATTAGGGTTGTTTCGAGAAGTAGTACTGGACATATTTGACAATAGGCGATTCCGGGTCTATTTGGCCTGGGGCATAAGGGTAAAAAAGATGTGGATCATTGTTATGTTTAGTTATAGTCATGAAAGGCTTGAAAGCTCAATAAAACTTATTTGCATCGAATTAACTAAGTTTGGTTGGCCTTGTAGATCGACAAGCAATCGAGTATTAGTTGATTTGATTCATCATAATATGGTTAGTTTTTATGTAAGTTAACTTATTGAGGTGGATTCATCCTTCAATGTTTGCTAAACTCGCGTTCGGCTCAATTATAACTCGTCTGAAGCACAACTAATGAAAATCGAATAGAGTCCATAAAACAATCTCAAAAAAAAAAAAAAAAAAAAAGCAAGTAGACAGCTCCTGAGGTTCACATTGTTTTACTACTCAACTCAAGAGGAGATGAAGATGATTCTACAGTGTTCTGCTTCCTTATCTTATGACAAGAGTGAAATGTTTCTCTTCATATTTGCAGGAAAGAAAGGGGCAATAATTAATGCCACTGTCTGAATTGCACATTGGGGTTGGCAGTATCCTATTCCCAGTAAAATAGGTAAGCCTAGTTCATAGGTATAGTAAAATGGCAAAGATTAGTAAATGTTTCCAAACAAGTCATTATCGACCTGAAAGAAAATGACATCCCAACTCTTTCACTAATCTAATCGTGCAAGTAACAAAACTCAATTTAAATGCAAAGCTTCATCATTTCAAGAAAAACGGTTTGGGACTGGAATTGTATTAAAGATGATTCACCTCTGCTCAAGCGTCTTCTCTCTATTCGAAACATCATCTGTCAATTAGAAGGATCTTCCAACGCTGCATCATCCAGATTTGCATCTTGGACTAAAGGTAATCGTTTGATTTTGTCTCAGACGTATGATTATTTGCGTGCTAAAGGTACAAAGCAAATATGGGCTTCTACAATCTGGAATTCTTATGTTACTCCGAAACATGCCTTCATCACCTGGCTTTCTGCCAAAGGCAAGCTTCCGACTAAAGATAGGATGCAATTCATGGATATTGACAAGCAATGTATGCTATGCCAGAGATTGGATGAATCAAACCGTCACTTATTTTTCGAGTGCACATTCTCATCTGCTGTATGGCTGCGCATCAGAGACTGGTTGGACATCTCACGTGCCCTGACTACACTTGCTAGTGCACTCAAATGGTTCATGAAAGAGGCTAGAGGGACGAGATGGACGAGTAAAGCGAAGAGAATTGCTCTTGCTTGCACTGTTTACAACATTTGGGCAGCTCGCAACCGTAGAACTTTTGAGGATCTGGAACCTAATATTGATGCTACATGTTTTAAGATCAAATCACATGTGTTTATGATCCTTTATTCTTTATACCCGTATGAGGTGATACTTTTGTAGGGACTTTTTGGTCTAATTTTTTGACCTTGTCTCCTTTGTGATTTTCTGGGTTTGCCCAGTTATTGTACATAACTTTTGGTATATATATATTTACATGTTATCCAAAAAAAAAAAAAAAAAAAAAAAAAGAAAAATGGAGAACACAAACCATTTATTTCTCCTTGCATTCAAATTATAGAACTTCATAATAATCATATGCACACTTACAATAGATCTTCGTATAAATAAATTTCCGCCTTCCATTACACCTTCTCCTTAGAAGTGCCTTCATATCGAATGTCTAACTTAGCTAGAGAAATTAAATAGATGTATGTGGTATACATTTTCTTTGATTCTAATACGTAAAATTTACAAAAGGAATGTGGAGAGAGTCGATGAACACTTTGTAACCTCTTCTTGATCTGACTTTGATATCATATTGAATGTTTATCTCATCTAAAAAGTTCAAACTAACATACACTTAATATATTTATTACTTAACATAGAGATTAGAAACATTTCCTTGTACACAAAAATCAAAAGATAACATTCCTTATAACACTAATCATATGAACAAATTAGCTACGAATTTACGGTGCAAAAGAGTTGAGAGAAAAATAAGTTTAGCCCAAGAACCTTCAAACCTATCAAAATCTATACTAATCATGTCTTCTATCTATTCCTACGACTAAAATTGGACTAAATCAAGATAGCATTACTTCAACTAATTCATGACAAACTTACCATCTCCAAAATATAATCTTTTTCCCTATTTCCACACCAAAAGGTAAGCCAGAGGAAGTGGAATTGAGAAGAAAAAACCAACCAAAATTCAACGCCATGAAGAAACAGTGAGAAGAGGTACATCATTCCACGCCAAAGACAGAAACCCAGGTGGAGAAGAATCAACAAGCTTGTACATTGAGCTGTAACTGTAGTTCCAAAGCAAAATTTTAGCTTGGCTCAATGCGTAATGGCTAAACACTAACGGCTTAAACCCGGCACCCTTCATTAAAAATCTCCACCTTTCTTTATCTTCCATTCGCTCTCTTTTCCGATTTTCGGGGCCCACAATTCCGGCTATTCGACGACCAAACAACAGTTTTTCAACTTGAAGCCGCTCCAGGGAGTCCCGGGACAAGTTCGGATCCAACGATTCAAAAACGGCGGTGTAGTACATCAACGCATTCTTGAAACGGGACAAAAACCCAACCCGATTCAAGCTCACTTCGTACTCGCCCAATGTTACCACACACGGATTCAACGATTTCGCAAGCTTAAGAGCATTCTCGACGCGTTCATCACTCTCGTCTAAGAAATTATACAACTGGAGCATGAAGTTAACAGTCAAAACCTCATCTGGGTCGACCCGGAAATCCGAACAATGAAGTTCTTCAACAGGGGTCAAGATCGGTTCAAATTCGAAATTCAGATCCAACACTTTGGCAAAGTCCCGCAAACGATTCCCAGTAGCCAAAAGCGAGGGTTCAGGAGATTTACCCAGCGCGGGGGCGGGTATACCCGAAATCCGAACCCGTTCAGGTTTCCCGGACGGTCGGGTCGCCAAAGCCTGCAGAAAAGCTGCCCATTGGATTCCCTGAACAATACCGAAATCCAGAATATGGATTCTCTTGGCTTTGTCGGTGGCTTCGAGAATGGCTTGATTTGCAGTCAAATGAGCGAATTTAGAACAAGGGCATGCATCGTTTAGAGTTTTGTACGAAAAAGTGAACTCTTCTGAAGTAGTATCGTAAATCGTCGCCGATTTCTCGAGTTGAATCGAAGCTCTTGCGTAGAGAGCCTCGGAGAAATAGTACGAAACTCGTTCCAACGGGGTCCCGTTATGAGATACCGATTCCCTGAGTCGACTCAGTGACCTTAGCGAGATTTCCCGGTCGGATTCCACGACCCGAGCGCAGTCCAGTAAGGCTTTTAAAACAGGGGGGTTTGTTGCTTTCGGCGGAGAAGAAGAAGAAGGTGTGGTAGCTTCTACATCGATATTTTCCTCTTGTTCTGGGTTTGACTGTTTTAAGGTGGTCGGTTGAGGTGGTACCACCCAATCGGAGGTGGTGGGCGGGGGGGAGAAGACGACCTGGTTCAGATCGGAAGTATACAACTGGTTGTCAAACTCAGTCGAATCTCCGACGCCGATTAAGCTTTCCATCCACTCGTCGGAGTCGAACTCGGTACCCGTTCCACCTCCTCCGGCGGCTCCGGCGCACAAGTCTGAGAAACGAAACGCGGTCGTTTGGTGTTCGAGGTTTGGGAAGTGAAAACCGGGTTCGGTTGATTCGGGTCCTGGAGGAACCTGAAATGGGTCCGGGAACCCGAAGCCTGCGGCGGAGGTGGTGGTGGTGGGCCATGGGGTGAGGCAGAAAGGGTTTAGTGTGAGTTGTTGCTGTTGGTGGTGGTGTTGTTGCTGCTGCTCTTGTTGTTGTTTTTGTTGGATAACTTGTTGTGCAATCGCCATTAGATTTCCACTGTCCGTACACATATACGCCATTGTTGTTTGTAACTAGGTAGCTCTGCTTGCTCTAGTGTTTTGCCTCACATAGTAAGTAAACAAAACAAAAACAATGGTATGTTTAATTGTATATTGATAAGAATGCGAAATTCAAGAAGGAAATAAAATAAAAAGTAAGTATTTTTTAGATTGAGATTGAAAATGAGAGGGAGAAGATTGTTGTGAGATTAAAAAGAAATTGGAGTAAGAAAGAAAGAAAGAACTGGGACTGTGGACAAAGGGGCTGATTATAATTTTACTGTTGCAGGGTTTCCCGTTTGGGATTTATGACATAAATAAAGTATTTCTTTATAATTTAATTGATTTTTTAATAAATGAATACAGCGATACTGTCTCCATCCTTTTCTCTCACATTTGATTTATTCATAATTTCATTTGATTAAATATTTCAGTTCAATTTGTTTTAGTAAATGGAGTAGCTAGAAAAAGTTTTTTTTTTTTTTTTGATAATTTAGCTAGAAAAAGTTTTAAGACAGGAAAGAGTTTGATAATTATATCATATGGTACTACTACTACTACTACATGTGAAAGGAGTTTTAGCTTGCTATTGCACCTCACGCGTATGATAGACTGCTGACATATATTTGCATTTTTTTTTCTTTAACGAAGAAATATGAAAATAAATGCGTTGGAGTGAACTAATTTCCTTTTCAGATGTGGATAATCTTGTTTTGTGCCAAGGATTTGGGCGCTCTGGATCAGACAAAGCAAACGTCATTGAACTAGCCTTGTGTTCAGGAACCCTTTCTATATCACATCTTATGTTTGTCATTGAACAGATTCGTAGCCTCTAGTCAATCTTCGGTCGATCAAAGAGTGAGGCATTTGCACATATCCGAGACAAGGTTCGCACTCGCTCACTGGGCTAGAAAGAAAATTGGCTTATCTAAGAGTGGCAAAGAAATCTCAATTAAAGCATGATTCAGACAATTCCATCTTATGTCATGAGTTGTTTCAACCTTTTCGATTATTTAACGAAATAAATTGAGAGTCTTCTGGCTCAATTTTGGTGGGAAGACACAAATGGTCGGGAGATTCATTGGGCAAGAATGCAATCTCTGTGTCTAAGCAAGACTTTTGGTGGATTTGATTTTCGGGATCTTGAAGCTTTCAACACGACTCTACTAGTGAAAAGTCTATTGAGAAAATTTTAAAAAGCCCAATACTACTCGACTACTGGCGTTCTTGGGGCATTGTGGGGGTCGAATTTGTCTTACACCTTGAAGAGTATAATCAAAGCTCTGGAAGTTCTAGATAAGGGAATTATGTCGGAACCGATCTTCAGTTGAGGTTTGGATTGATAAATGACTTTCAAGTAGGAGTGCATTTAAGTCGTTTTCATCTCTTGGGGACTGTTCTATTGATATGAAAGTGAGAGATCTTATAGATGAAGATTTGGGACGATATAATGTTGAGTTAAGTAAATTATTAATGGAAGAAGATAAGAATTGTATCATATTTATTCTACTGGGAAGCAATAGAAACATTGATCGACATGTTTGGTATTATAATCAAAACAATGTTTTTTCCGTGAGGAGAGCCTATCATCTTGTTGTTAGATTGGCTAGAAATCGTGATGGCGCGAGGGAGAGTAGTTCGATGGCTGCTTCGTTGGGAAAGTGGCTTTGCGCTTTCAAAACTTCTAAACAAAATGAAGATCTTCTTTGGTGTGTAATTAAAAAAATTATGCCTACGCATGCAAATTCACTGAAATGCAGAGTGACATAAACAGCCAGTTCCGCTATGTGAGGAAGGGAAATAAGGTGTTTTACATTGCCTATCAACGTGCCCCTCTCCTCGGCAGGTTTTGGCCCTCAATGGCGTTCCTTGGGTAGTCCATAGGCTTATGATTCCGAAATTATGTAGCTAGATCTAGGACATGAAAATGAAAGCTGATTTGGAAACCTTAGTCCTTTGTTTGTGGTGTTGGTCGATTTGGTATGCTCGAGATTAAAGGTCTTGAGGCTTAGGAGGACAATGATCATTGCCTGAAAATATTATCTTTGAGTTTTAGTCACTTGCCTATTCATTTAAAACCATGTGTTCTCTACATAGGAATTTATCCAAAAGATGATAAGATTTGAGTATCCTATCTCATCAAATTATGGGTTGCCGAGGGATTGCTAAAGCCAAAGGAAACCAATAGTTTGGAAGGGGTTGCAGATGAGTATTTGAAGGATCTCATTGACATAAATCATATTATGGTTGATGTGTGGGGGTTAATTGGGTCAATAAAGTTTTGCAGCATACATGACCTCTTGAGAGCATTAGGGAAACTTTCAAAGAGAAGTTTTTGTGTGTGACAAAAGTGCATGACCTTCATCATATTTCACATAACATAAATTGCTACCGTCGCATTTTTTTTTATTCGATTCCTGATCAATATCAAGAGAGATATAACCATCACATCATTATATGGTCTTTGTTTATTCTTTTTGGCAGCCTTAAAACTTCAACCCAAAAAAAAAAAAAAAAATAACAACCCTTCTTTTATTACACTTTGAATCAAACTAAATCAACAAAACCTATAAAAGAAAATTCAAACAATAAGTTATAGAGATATATTAAAGTATCAATTTCAGAAGAATACCCATTTGTTTTCCAATTTAAGGTATTTTCATGTTTTCTATAAGAGTTTAGGTGATAAAATTCATCTAGTATTTTCTCATTTCTATAAGTGATTAATAATAAAATTATTGTTTTGATATGTTGTTTATCATGATTTGAATGATTTCTTTGATATTATAATATCATACTTTTAATTTTAGTTATTTTAAAATCATTTGTTGTCTAGTAATTGTTATTTGAAAGAGAGCTGTTAGGTGATGGAATTAACTTGAAAATGTTTAGATAAAATTTGATTTTTTTAGATGATTGACTACATACATTAAAATTTAAATTAAATCATTATTTTGCAAGGACATCAAATTGGTCGACCCAGTGGTGAAAACGGTTAAATTGACCGAACCAGTAACCAATAAGACTACCAGTTCGATGTTCGATTCAATTTTTAAAACATTAATTGTAACCTCTAAAATAATTCAATGAGTGAAATCATACTCGTTCTAATTTTAAAAAAAATATTTATTATTTGAAGTTACAAAGTATATCCAAACTCTCTTTTTATACTCTATTAGGTTTATCAAGGGAAAATTTGAAGAATACTACAATTCTAAATGTCACATTTAAAGAAAAAAACATCTTAGTGAAAATTAGATAGTGCGATAATTATGAAAAGTAATATTGAGACGTTTGAATAAAATAAAAAATGAAATATAATTTAATACTATAACTCATTTTATCAATCATAACTTGGTAATATGTTTGTCAATTGATCAGTAGGCAGGTTATCTCGGATTGAGATTAATCTGGTAATGAAATATTTGTTAATATAAGAGTTAAAAATAAGCCATGTCAAAGAGAGGATTTCTAGTAAAAATGATTTGGATTATCTTACTTTCTTTTAGATTTGTTAAATTATTGACATATGCATCGATATTTATTCTCTATTTTTTACTACAAGTAAATATTATTGTAATAATCATACATAAATAAATTAAGATAATTAAAACTTAATTAATTAAGGGTGTTTGACCGATTTAGATTCACACTAATCTTATTCCATAAATGATAAAACTTAAACTGATAAAATAAGATGAGTGACGTGGTTCTTCCCGGCTCCATCTGTAGATACAATTGAGAGATCACGAATGATGTGGCGCCCATTCATAGGTGGGTCCCGGATTTTGTAAAACGACGTCACCGGCTTCCACTATATGGTACATTTGCCTCCCGCTCTCTACGCGGGGGACCCTTACTACATGCAGTAGCTGTAGTACCTGCGGCGGATGGGCCCCATCCTCGCATGCATCACACATCAGTATACGGCGCTACAAAATCACTAGCTCATGACATCATTTCTTTTCTATCTTCTCTAGGAGCTGGAAATCAATCAGAGCCGTAACTTTCGGAATGAACGGCCAGATTTGTCTCCGGTGTTTTTACCGTTGGAACCGCCGGAGCTTTAACTACTTGTTGACATGTTATATGTTTATTTGATTTATATTTCATATTAATTGAAATATTCTTACTTTACACTCGTATAAAAAAAATTCATAATTAATCACTTTTGGATGATAAAATATCAAAAATATGATTTCATACATGTTCTTTCTATTATTTTAATTTCTTAATAGTGAATCTTGAACTTACCAATCTACATATAAGAGAAAGACAAAATTAAAAAAAAAAAAAATTGCATTGAAAACTCAAATATGACAATTAATATGAAACATAAAAATCTGATAAAATATACCAATTTATATAAACCCATGAGTCTTAATCTTAACTAACATGTTCCAGCCTTATCCGCAATAGACCCCCTATTTAATAAAATATTTTTTTTAAATCAAATTTATTTGTGAGATATTTAACCAAATAAGGGAGAGAAATGAAATTATGGCGAGAGAGTTTAGAGCTGGTTCCTGAAATTATGCGTAATGAGACGAGTGTGATCATGTCAAGTGTCAATAACAATTCATTTGTCTTTAAATTTTACACCAATTTCTTTTTGGTATATCTAAAAGTAAGACTTTATTTGATCAAATAATTAAAAATTTTAATTACAACTTTATATGCAGTTACATCTCAATTTTTCAGCCTAAATTTAGAAACGGATACAGAAAATATAATATTTTACAAATTCAGCAAAATTCCAAAAATATATTGGGGAAGGTATCTCAAAATTTCTACTAATACGAATTGGTGGAAATTAGCCAATTAAATATAATGTACCCGCAAATTTAATAAAGTATTTTCCATTCAACTTTTACAAAGTAAACATGTCATCATATCCAATCTTTGATTGATTAATTTAGTACACAAAGACTAACCAATTACTATATGATAAATCTCTAATTTATTGTGAAAAACTAAATAAGGAAAAATCCGGGAAAATTTTAAAAACTTGTTACATCAGTTATCCATAAAAGTAGGAGGTACCTTTACTTCTTATATTTATATTGTACTCTTAAAGTTAAAAAGAAATAGCTAAATGCAAAAATATCTCATATACTTTGTCTAACTAATAAAATTTCTTGTGTTGAAGTGAAAAAATCCCAATGAAATTTTGTCATAAGTCATAGGAAGATTTTTCATAATTTTTTAGTTTAACAGATAATTATTGTCAAATTTTAAAGTTAATAGAGGATTATCAATAATTTTGTTAGTTAAACAAGCAAAATGGGTGTTTTTGCGTTTCAATCCAAAAAAAATGAAATATTATATTTTTGGTGCCACAACTATAGCTCGCTGATGTTTCTATCCCGTATCTTTTCGACCGACCCATTTGATGTCACAACTTCAACATCGGTGTCAATTGAGGCTCAATTTCCAAGATTGACCCGAAATCACCCACATACGGGATGAAAACGCTAACGAACTATATGTGTGACACCAAAAATGCAATAATCCAAAAAAAAAAAAAACCACCACTACCTATGATGAGTTTAACCTATAAAACTAATTTTATATAATATACTTTTGTAAAATTACATTTATCAAAAACCATATATCGTAAAATTTGAAAAATATTGATTTATTACATTTCAACAATCCAAAAGTAGCTAAGCAAAGTCGTCCTATTCATATATAGTAATTGGGAGAAGCTCATGAGCAAGCTAGAAAGGGGTCAATAGGTGTTGCCTTTAAGGGAAAGGTCGGTAGAACAAAGTTAATCAAGGAAGGAATTAAATATAGTAACGGAGGTTAAGCAAAAATAATCATGATTATTAAATGTTTTTAAAGTGATTTTTGTAGAAGTAAAAGTATTTAAATAATAGTAATTAATACAAGTAGAGTGTAAAGTAGAATTTGAAAGCTTGAGGAAATAAGTCACCATATTAAAAGTGACAGCCATGTGTGTGTGGAGTAAGCCTCTAATGCACATCTAATGCGTAAAAGCATTAATCCACGTAATGATACTCGATTACACTTCCTGTTGAACTGACTTTCAAGAGTTCCTTGCCGAGTAGAATGGAGTTCACCTTTTCTCTTTCAGGCATTTTTTGGGCCAACATTGGGCCCATCTACATCCGACTAAATTGAACATATTGGGCCCACTAGAGAAAATATGAAAAAAGCAACTTATTGAATGATAATAGTATATTTTTGTTTGATGAAAAATAATGATAATATATACTCTTTTTTATAGGCTTCCCCAATCTACAATTAGCCAAATAGCTTTGTACTCTTATGATGGGGAGGTTTAAATTTGTATTATGTTCAAATCTATTAAAAGCCTAGAAGGAAATTAAGTCGAATTTCATACCTAAATATCCTTAAGAAATAAAAAATAAAATCAAATACATTGAATCGATTAATAGACGTGAATTTAATATAGGTGATTAAGGTGTAAATCTATTAGAAAAAAAACTAATAGATATGGTACCACTTGATTGAAAAAGTCTGTATTCAACGAGATTGATAAATACTTTGAAACATGTAAGTAACTGCATCGATATTCATTTCTTTTCCTAGTTTGGGTTTCATCCGATTAATGATTATTGGAAACCTAATTAGTTAGTTAAATGACATTAATGTGACATCTAAATATTTTCTGTAAATGAAGTTAATAATAGTTCAGATTTCGAGGGCGGATCCTGAATTAGTAATTTATTCAAATTCCAATGAGCGAGTAGTTGAAGCTGCATGCACTAGGATTCAAACCCAATCTGAATCCACTTAACAATTATAAGATTTAGATATGGAGCACAATAAATCCGATCTGAGACCTACACGACAGCCATTCCCCAAGGGTTCTCTTTAGTACTTTATTAAAATCAAAGACACGTTTTTGATTTTCTTGGGGAGGAAAAATATAGTAGTAAATGTAAACGCTCCTTTTTAAAAAGGGAAATTTTCATAAATTATTAGAGAAAGAAATAAAATTGAAAATGATGTGGCAAGACAAGATTAATTTGGGTGATGTTGAGTGGTGAAAACTGAAATTAGGACCATGTTCGGTATTAATTGGGATGACTGTGTACATATACATATTGATTCTCATTTCAATTTCTGATGTGAATGAGAAAATGATGTGCATGGGGAAATTAATAATTACAACACTATTAGGAATGTGTAATTCTGTGCTACAGAAAATAAAGAGAAAAATCTATAACATATAAATGATCTAATGCGCAGTATGCGTGCAATCAATAGCTGGAAAGACGAAATGTGTACTCACTATAATTGAAGGTCATGGGTCAATTGAAAGATTTTATTTAAATTTATGTGTTACATTAAGAACGCGTGCAACAACTACAAATTGTAATTAAGATAATTGGTACTATATTTCATTCCATATATCATTCAAGCAATTTGTAGAAAAAAAATGAAGAGTAGTTTGAAAAATGAAATGGAAGGAGAATGATCATGACAAGTTTGAGAAATAAATTTGGTATATATTATGGTCAAAAGATATATACCAGTTTGATGAATGAAATCATCATAATTATATTTTATATACTATTCATATTTTTCTCTAAAAAAAATTAAAAGTTCGGTAGAATATATATTTTAATAATGCAGCAAAAGAAGAATATGAAATTTATAATCCATTAATTATAGAATAATTAAGCTGACAAAGACTTCTGTCATTAATTGACATTTTTCTTATTAAAATTATGCGACAAGCTAGAAAAGAGAACTTAAGTCCTTTTGAAATTGAGGCTGATCTTTTTGCTCTTTTAGAGTACTATTATCTTATCTCCTCATTTAAAGATCTCTTTTTTCACACTATATATCTTGTATTAATTTTGATCCATGGCTAAATGCTTTCAATCTTTAACTTCTTTCTATCTGTTAAATAAATGTTGTAGTATTACCTTAACTTTCAACTATTTTAACCTGTTTTATAAATTGTGACTTTTCCACCACCCACTGATTCATAAAACCTCCAGTACGTATTGCCACATATTTTGGCACATTGCCCCCAAAAAATATGAGGAAGTTAAAGAACTATATAAATAAAACTACCAAATAATAATTATTATTTTGAAAATCTAGTATTTATTTTTGGAAAAATTCAAGAGGCCCAAAGTTCCATGATTGAGACATGACCAACGAAAGATGAGTTATTATGCAATCGATTAAAGTAACCAAAAAATTGTTTGGCCAGAAAATTTTGTTTTCTTCTGGCCGCCCTTTTCCTCTCCTCTCCAGTCTCCATGTTAAGCTCGGTCCACGAAAATGATGGGCCAAATTTAAATTATATCAACATTGAGGATATATAAAAGAAAGAAGGAAAGAAATTAGAAAAGGGAAATTCCTCTTTTATAACATCTTGATTCAATAATCGTTTAGGTAAAGTAAAACTACAAAAACAGCACCAATTAATTATGCGTCAACATTTTTAAACTTTAGAAACACATTAATGTTGCAGTGCAGACTGTCATTAGATGTTCTTCTGGGTATGTGGTACAGTCATAGGTTTGGTCAAACAACCCAATTTCCAAATTAGCTATTGCAGAATTGGTTGATTTGTTAACAATGGCCTGATTCACTTCTAATTGTTAACTCGAACTTAAACATTTTGTGGTAGTTGATTAGTGTCCAACAATTTTGACAGATTCAGAAGTAGGACCATGGTCCTTGGAAAATGTATCAAAGATGACTTTGTAGTGATCTTGGGTTATTGATTTGGATTCGATGAGGACATCACGTGTTTGAGCCGGGAAGACTGTGACACCCAAAATCTCAAATTCGTTTTGTGGGAGAATTATTTGATTTATTAATAAGGATTTGGTTTTCTTCTATTTATTAACATGAGCTTAAGTATTTTGAGTTTGTTGACTAAAGTCCGACAATAACGACAGGATCAAGTGTGGATCAACGTCAAGCACGTGAAACTCACTTGTGGTACCCGTCACGCACGTGGCTCTCTTGTTCAAAATCTTTTTGTGAAAGAAGAGGCGCCCTTCCTGAACGAGAGTCCAAGGACATTCATCTTCTCTTCTAACTGACAAGTGATACGTTCAACTTGATCATGATCGATTTTAGAGATCAAATTCTCTCAATGTCATGTAATTTTTTTCGAATTTTCATTATGTTAAAGATTCAACAAAAACAAATGCTTAATGTTATTGTGCGCAGAGTGTACAACAGTATGGTGGGATCTCGATGCTTGGTGGAGGCACATCATGAGATTTACATCCTTTAGGGTTCCAGGACAAGGGTTCAGGATCAGGATCTAATGTAAGATTGGACACCTAAGTTATTAGAAAAAAATAAAAAAAACGTTAAATATGCACATACACTAGCACTAAAAGTTTTTAAAAGAAGAAATATTGAAAGCATTAGTCAAATGAGTGTACCTTATAAATGATGGGCAAAATTTAATAGTCAAAGTTTAAATACAACAAATTTTCTCACCCGAACAATACTTGCATATATAGAGCATAGTGGCCTTATGGGAGAAGTAGAAGACGTTAGTAGTGGCAGACACTGTACAACATTTGACAAAATCAAACTAAGCACTCAACAACAATATGCTTTATTAGAAACTTGTCTCTGCACATTAATAATGCTTCTTCGATTTATGCACATTACTTCATTGCTAATTAATTATACATTAATCCCTGTAGTAAGAATTTGTCTTTTAGCAAATTGCAATTGGGATATATGTATGGTGACAAAATAGCTTCTATCTCTTGGCTAATTTACAATCCCACATCATTCAGCTGCACCTGACGACGACTATATGCAAATTTTCTAACGTTAAAATCTTATTATTTACTAAAAAAATAAGTAAAATACAAAAAGATCTATGATTTTTTTAATTGCCAAAAGAACCGCATGGACTATATTTAAAAAACAAATAGTTATTGCCAATTTTATGTTAACAAGGAGATTGTTGTCATTATTTTTAAGTGAATAATTATGTTTTCATATTTTATTTCAATGAAAAAACATTAATGTGTATAATTGACAGTTCCCTGACAAAATTTTAAGGGTCCTCGCACATACAAAGAGACCACAGCTTGGGAGGGGGTAATTAATGTCTTTAACTTGTTGATTAGAGTGTTTTTTGCTAATAAAAACAACACAAGGGCTTTTATGCCAATCAGAAAATATACAGGGGGTATTTTGCATTTTCCACCTAAAATATATGGAATCAGCTAATCCTACCTTTAAATCAGATCACAACGTTTCTTCTGATTCAAACAGACTATCAATTATTTACTAAAAAAAAAAAAACAGACTATCAATTTTGTTCATTAATTAAACACTTTATAATACATTCCAACGGAACCTTTGGTTTTACTTGTAGGCAGCTCGCCATTTGAAATTAGAAATATTTTATTACTACAATAAGACAAACTGACAATTATCACAAGATCTCTGATGACCACGAATAAACAACAAATCAAACCATAGTCATCCATCATGTGAAGAATTGTTTATTTACAATAGTTTTGAGATGGAAAATTATTTTAATGATTTTCTTGGCATATTAAAACACTAATTACTACTCCCTCCGGTTCATATTAATTGACACATTTGAGTTTCCGATACAATTTTTCCAATTTTGCTCTTCACTTATATTATATCTAGGTTGAGAAGCTCAAGAGTCACTAATAAAGAGGTTAAGAAAAGTAAAAAGAACATGTCTGGATTAATTCAAAAAGGATATTTTTTGATATTTTACTACCATATAAAAATAATTAATCATGAGGTTTATTAATATGTATAAAAAGTAACAATTAATATGCATGAACTGGAGTGAGCATAATAATAATAACCATACAGAAACACAGTGACGTTGGTGGCAAGTGAATGTGGTGTAAAAAAGAAAAAAGTGAATGTGGTGTTAGTTCGGCTAACTTTACTGCTCCAGATTTATTTACAGTACCTAGCTACTCTTCCAGTCTTTTCTATTTTTCATAATCCCTGGTGCTATTACCTGCTCTGACTGTAGCAACTTAAATATCATGATTCATGACCTCAAACTCATCCACACTTTGGCTGTTTTTTATCCTTATTAGGCCGGAAGAAATTTGATGTATGTTAAGTATTTCGGAAATTGATTTTTTTAATGTATATTAAATGATGATATTTTGTGTATATATATACACATGTATTATTTTTTGTTAATATCAAAACTTTGAAATTTCAAGAATACCAAACCAAAATACACCATAACAGGGCTACGATCCCCTTTCTTAAGGCAAGAAAACAGAGTTTTGAATTTGTTAGGCTCCTAATCCAGGTCTTGATATAGTCTAAAAAAGAAAAATCAGGTCTTAATTTTTGCTAAGAAAACAGAACCTAGTATCAAATCATGGATTTTATGCTATGAGATTAAATCAAGCCAATGTCAATTTTCCTCTATTGATTTATATAATGTTTAATTTACGTCAAATTTAAAAAAGAGAACTTTATCATCCTTACCTTCCTCGTATAACTCACTAGTCAAAATTAAGAATGAACATGAAAATTTTTTTTGTAACATAAAAGGATAAAGTGCAACATTATTATAACACGTGAAGACCATAACACATGTGGTAAAATATCACATATAAGAGGGATAATTTTATCAATTCATATTTTTTTTAAAAGTTTAAAATGTGAGGGTGACAATTTGAAACTTATATATAATTATAAAAAGATAAAGTGATTTTTTCAAATCACATAAGGTAAATTAAACATTATGCATATCACATGGGGTAAATTGTCATTAACTCATTTTAAATCCATTGAAAGAGTTGAACAAAAATACAGACATGTAAAAGCAACTCATAGAGCTGAAGATAAACTATAACAATATTTGATATTTAAGTATCTAATCTACAAAATTGTAGTCTAACATTCACTACCAAACAAAACCATATAAATTTGCAGGGACCAAATCTTTTAATAAATATTGAAGTTGGCAAGTTATAATCTTCCATTACAAAACAATCCAGAAACATAAGAATACACACGAACGGTGTCCACACTTATTCAACACTATGACACGAGAACAAACTATCACTTTCTTCTGATCCATGGGTCGAACTCCATACACGAGCTAATCAACCAGTGCATGGAATAATAAAACAGCCTTGATCACTATTGATGAAGATAGATAAGCTACACTTTTTGCTTTGTGATTTATGAACACAATTCAGATTGAAGTGATTAAACACTGCGGTGTATGCTACAATTATTAGCAAAATTTGCCTATTTATTAATTAGATATGTGCACCTATAACCCTGGCGGAAAAATCAATGTCTTGAGCTGCCCAATTCCATTTATTGGTAAGCTTACTAACTAATACACCCGAGCCTTAGGAGGGAATGTTTCAATCTCATCATCAAGTGTATTCATGTGAACTGGTCTGTAGTCCAGTCGAACTTTCTCGTTTTCCCAGTATCTGCAGACCAGAGAGAGCATTCAGCAACAAAGTATAATCACTATTAGTACATAGCGACAACAAAAAATAAATAATATTAAGTATAGTCGCCATGGCATAGATTACAATTTTAAGTCCTGCAATACTCAAAAAGCAAATTTAAATTGCATATTTAGTTTTCAGCTACTTTGTGGCCTAAGAGTGACTTTGTATGCATCATTTATAATTTTTTTTTAATGTATTAAACAAGTAATTAATTAATTTTTATAAATATTAATAGAGGACTAGATTGTCAGCTCCAAAGATTGAGAACTCATTCAAAACTCAAAAGATTAAAGTTTTTAATTAAAAATTCGGACGAAATTTGTTGGTTCGTAAGATGGGGGGCCACTTTTGTCAAAGAAAATGGGCAATTTTGGAAGAAGGCTTTATTATAAATTGAGGTAAAAAAAAACCACCAAGAAGAGCTTGTTACCACATATTAAAATCCCAATGCATTTCTCACAGAAACCACATACTCTGATATGAAATGAAAATGGGTGAGAGAGAATATCACAAGCACCAGTTCCGCAGGCTAGGGACAAAATGAAAGATGGGTGCATCATATCCAGCCAAAAATTTAAGACATAACAGTTATTTATGAATTCAACGACAACCATGAGTCAGTTATAATGCATCAGACATGGACTAGTGTGACTTGGACTGCATTGGCTATTAAACAAGAAAATACAGCAAGTGGGTTGTGGGACATGCACATACCTACATTAAACAGAACAGTTTCGTTCACAAATGCATGCATCAGCATGTGGGGATAGCCCAAGTTCCCATCTATTTTAGGAGACTAACTACAAAAACATTTTATCCCAGTATTTCTCAACAAGGACAGGTAAGGCTTAGATAATTCAGCAAGAATCTAATTTTTTTTTTCTCTTTTTTTGACCCTACAAGAGATTACTTAATAATAGCGAGGAAGGAAATCTAAAGAGAAAACTTACCCTAACGTATGTTTCATCCATTTCTCATCGTCTCTTGTCTGCAAAGAAAGACCATTGGATACAGTTAATCAAGAGGGATAAGAAAATGGTAAAAAAACTAGCACCGGAAGAATCAAAATCAACCGTGAAATCTTCACGTGCATGAGCTCCTCTACTTTCTTTCCTGGCTTCAGCAGAATGCATGGTTATGCAAGCGTTAATAAGAAGGTTTTCTAATTCAATAGTCTCGATTAAGTCCGAGTTCCTAGAGAAAAGATTCAAAAGCGTAACAGATAAGACAGAGAGCACAAGAATATTCATACACAGCTTTCAATGGGTTTTAATCGGATATAAAAATACCATATCAAGCTTCTGTCCCTCAACTTCACATCATGAAAACTCTCCCATGCTTTATCAATCAATTGACAACCTTAAAGAGACAAAGATCCAATCAATTAATAAGAGGATTAAGATTTTGTTGTCAGCAGGGCTGACACTATAATGAACACAGGAAAAAGGAGCTCTTTTTGCTTGCCTTCTTCAAGTGTTTCCTGTGTACGAAACACAGCAGCATTATTTTGCATGATTCGTTGCATGTTCAAACGAATTTTTGAGGTGGGAAGGGAACCATTTGAATTCCTAAGCTTGTCTAACCATGCAATAGTTTTCTCTCCACCATCTTTTTCTAGTGGCTTTTGTTTCTCACCTGCAGCATTGCAAGTGAATGTATCTCAAAATTCTAATAATGAACTTAAAAACAACTGATTATTGATTAATGAACTTGTAGTTTACCTGGCCTATGTATCTCTGCAACCCTATTTGCACAAGCCCGACCAAAGACAACAATGTCCAGAAGTGAATTTGCTCCAAGTCGATTGGCGCCATGCACAGATGCACAGGCAGCTTCCCCAGCAGCAAATAGTCCAGGGATCACAGCATCAGGATCATCACCTTTGATGGTAACCACCTTTACAAGAACAAAAAACTTAAGAAAAATGATCAAATATCATTGACAATGTACTCAATATTGTTGCAGTCAACTCTACCTCTCCATGGTAATTCGTGGGAATCCCACCCATGTTATAATGGACAGTTGGCAAAACAGGGATTGGCTCCTTTGTAACATCAACACCAGCAAAAATAGCTGCAGTTTCAGAAATACCAGGAAGCCTCTCCTTAAGGACCTCAGGAGGCAAGTGATTCAAGTGGAGGTAGATGTGATCTTTCAAGGGTCCTGTTTAAGTCCAAGAATAATATGTCAAAACATGTAATGGATAAGATTTATGGACTTCAAGAGGTATCCAATCATTTCTTATATTAATGTGTCTTTTCATTTCTCTGAACTACCAATGCATAAGAAAACAAGTAACATTTTTCCGAACAAAGGGAGTACTTCTGTGTACAAACCGAAATTTGCAAGAAATCCATTTAACCAACATTAGTCTCTGCGATCTGACATATATACTTGTGCTCGTGAAATGTTTTAGAATACAAATATTGTTTTTTCCAACCTTATATTCTCCACTCCACCACTATGAAATCCCCACCCCCACTCCAGAAACAAGAATAAATCAGTAAAGTAAGAAGAAGATATTATATATATATATATATATATATATATATATATATATATATACATACATACATACATACATACATGTATAATTTCAACAAAAATATAAAAAGAAAAGGGCATCAGAAGTAAGAGGTCTCCATTTCAACATCCAGGAAATGGAAGAGGCACTCGCAACCTACAACTTTGCAGAGAACTCATAATATCCTCTGAGGTTAAAAACAGGACATAAGGCGCCCAAGTGGCAGCATATGAACTTGCAACCCACAAATTTGTACAATGGCTCAATAATTACATACTACGATAAGTGAATAATTTTAACTGGTTATGCATTCAGGCAAATACCAGCCAACACCATGTAATATTAACTGGTTTTGCATAAAAAAACATAGGTTTCAGACAAATAACAAAAAGTTACTCAGGCATGCTAATGAGTAGACATGGGAATTTAGAGATAAATATAAGTAATTTGGAACCATTTAGGAGATGTAATCATACAAAGAAATAGGCAAATCAAATCAACCAGATGCACACGCACATCAAGGATAACATACCAACACCACGGCCTTCTCGGATCTCCATGGTCATAGATCTTGATACAACATCTCTAGAGGCAAGATCCTTAGCTGTTGGGGCATACCGTTCCATGAATCGTTCACCTTCGCTATTCCTAAGAATACCACCTTCACCTCGGGATCCTGACCAATGGGGGAGATGAACGGAAAAATAATAAAGTTAAACGGAGGAGACAAGGACAAAAAAAATCATTCATCAGATGAAATTGAAGAAATGTGAGTCATGACCAAGATTAAAGAGGAATGGACCTTCAGTGATGAGACACCCAGCACCATATATACCCGTTGGGTGAAACTGAACAAACTCAAGATCCTGAAAATGAAATCCATATAACTAGAAGTTGGGAAAATTTGACTTATCCAAAATGAATCTCACTTGAGAAATAGATGCTAAATTGCAACCAAGATCGAGGAAGTAATTAAAATTGATAAACCTCAAGAGGCAGCCCTGCACGTGCAACCATAGCATTGCCATCTCCAGTGCATGTGTGAGCAGATGTTGCAGAAAAATATGCTCGACCATAACCCTGAAAGGAACATCACAGCATGCAAACTTTTCAGGCAATAACTTTACAATACAGGAAAAAGAATTTCCTAAGCATCAATTGTTTAGGCCTAGGCATGCTTAGCAGTAGATGATTACCCCAGTCGCAAGAATTGTTGAGGCAGCACGGAATCGATGTAAGGTGCCATCCTCCATGTTTAAGGCAATTACACCTTGGCAGCTACCTGATATCAATAAAAAATGAGCCAGACGTAGTTAGTCAAATATGAGTGTATAGCCATCTACATTGCAGGCTATCAACAATCTGAGGCCAGACATTTAATCATACTTAGTCAAACAGTTATGTGTGTATATCCATTTATAATGCTGGACATCTAGAATATTTGCTATTTCATATTTTTTTAAGTTGTTTAAAGTAACCATTTGTCTACAGGTACGTTTTGATTCAGGAAATCATAGGATTAGACATTTCAGGTGTACAGTAAAGTCCAGAGGGGAGGGATCAAGTAAACGATAAATTAAATAGACTAGAACACAATGGACAAGGAAATTTAGGAAAAGCTACCATCATTGTCCATGAGTAAATCAAGGGCAAAGTATTCCACAAAGAATTGTGTATTATGCTTCATAGCTTGGCCATACAAAGTGTGCAGCAAAGCATGCCCGGTTCGATCAGCAGCACATGCACAACGATACGCTTGCCCACCTATAGCAAGTGATTTCCTGATCAGAAAAATCAAATGCACAATCATGTTTCAGCTGAAATTATCGACATACCTTTTCCAAAATCCAAGCTTTGACCACCAAATGCACGTTGATATATCTTCCCATCTTCAGTCCGAGAGAATGGTAAACCATAGTTTTCAAGCTCTATTACTGCTTTTGGTGCTTCCCTACACATGTACTGAATGGCATCCTGGTCGCCTACAGAAATAAAACGCAAGTGGCTTAAAGATAACTAAAGTGATAGAACTCAGAAGCTTTTAGTGATCTAGATTGGTGATTGTGTAGACAATTGGTGACGGTGAACCTAACACCACTTATTGACATCCAGTCCACAATAAGATTACAGAAAATACTGAGAACAATGGTAGGCCAATAGCTATTGCTGCTTGTACAGTCCTTTCTGAACATAAGGATCAAAGCCTACTCTATTTGAAACTAATCATCGCTCATACAATATCAAAGAACCAAAACAAGCAACCCTATTTTGGGAAAGGTGTATGTCAGTCTTTTTGCTGGATTTCACAATATCATACATGCTTATTTGCTTAGTTCCAATCCAGTCTAGAACTCAGACTGAGTTCATATTAGTGATTTTGAATGGGAGAAAGCCAGTTTATTCTAGAACAATAGAGAAGTTTCAGTGAACAAAAAACACTCTTTTTCAGAGGCGCGTACTTAAATTAGAGTATTTTCCTTAAGAGGACAGAAACTGAAAGTTAGTTTATCTGGGCTAATACTGTACCTAGCCAGTCACTTCCCTTAACTGTGTCATACATGTGCCACCTCCAATCATCCTCTGTCATATTTCCTAATGCAGCATTTATTCCACCCTGTAAAGATAGTCCAGATATAGGTATAATAAGCATAAATGTCCGCCGAAAACAAATTTGTACACACTGGACTTTAAGGAGAAAGATTAGTTTGGAGTAACAAACAATTACAACAGAATTTGATACATATGCCAAAACTTTTAGAACCAGCAATCGAACACAAAATTGAATATAACTGGATAAGAAAATAACAGATTGACACCATTAAAACGAACAAAGTAGTATAAACGACTTCAGGTTGTGTATTGATTGCAGAATTTAAAGCTGAGAAGATATTTGGGCTTGGAAATGCACTATTTTGAAACAAAACAACTTCAAATGCATGATTTTGGAACATTATGAACCAATTAACATAAGAAAGGATTTCAAAATTCGCAAATAGAAAATGAGTTGAAATCCTCACAGTAACTTAAAAATGTTTTATGGATTTCTTTTATTGATCGAAATTCCTAAGCTCAAATCTTCACAGTGATTTCCCACTAATTAATAACTGGACAGAAGCCAAAAAAGAAGTAAGTTGATACAATCAATACCACAAGGTCATTTTTGGAATAAGTACTTAAAAGTGTTAAATACCCTGGATATATACTACAAACACGGTTCTTGATATCTACACAAAAAAAAGAAAAGAAGACTTTATAAGGCAAAACAAGCCTACGCAAGTAGTGATTCCCCCTTTGAGATGTATCAAGTAATTATTCAATATCAAGGAATAAAAAAAGACTAAGAAAATACACCTTGCTGTAATGTAATTAATAGAAAACACATATTTTGCAGTGCTAAAATCCTAAATCGTAAGTATACAACAGTCATATCAATTCTCCTATTCTATAGCTCTACCAATAACATAAACTAAAATCAATTACTCAAATATATATACAAATATGAATCAGAATGTGCAACTACTAGTCGTATAAGCAGAGCTAGGAAGAATTACATTACCTGTGCGGCAACTGTGTGCGAACGAGTAGGAAAAAGCTTGGTAATGCAAGCTGTGTTGAATCCGTGCTCCGATAACCCTATTGCCGCCCTCAACCCCGCGCCTCCTGCGCCCACCACCACCGCATCATACGTGTGATCCACAACCGTATACGACGGCGCTCCCCCATTCTATTCAAAACAAACAAATAAATAAAGAAATACAATTCAATTGAAATCAACCACAGAACTATGCATCACCAAAAATGTAATATGTACTCAAAAAAGAGGAAAATGGAGCTTATATCTTATTATTTAAATTAAATATAAAAATCGAGGCAGATAGGAAATAATCATACGGATTGTGAAGAGAATAGGCGGCGGAGTGAGCCGCCGGAGATGCTTTTGTTGGAATGAACGCGAAGGCCACGAGACACGCACCGCCACATCTCCGATTGATGTACCTATAAGTATGTATATATGATGTATCAAGTGTGTGTATGTATATCTTGTGTTTGTTGGATGGTGATGGAACTGAGGACAATAAAACCAGGTAGAAAGTTTAGTTTATATTTGTCCTCGATTATCTAATTATTTGTTTTTAAATATTCCTTGAATTTGTTTATTTCATTTACTTAATGGCATATTTACAAAATGAAATTTAGTGTAAGGGAGGTTTATTATATTCTTGAAGCCAATATTTGAGAGTATTTTGGTAAACTTATTTTAAATGATTTCACTTAGCATTTTGAAAAACGATGATATTGACATAAGGTATCAAAATGCAGTAACGAACTTACGTTGTTAGCTGGAAATATGTATATTAATAGTTTCTGAAAAAATAAAAATAAAATATATAATATTAAAATATAAATGCATTATGGTTGATGCCCAATCAAAGTAAATAGTAAAACCGTATTAATATATCACTTATAAAAAACATAAAATATTTTTAAATTCATATATGATCCTCGTATTTAGAATTACAAATCCTTTAAGTCAGATGAGATCCAACATATTTTAGCTCATTTCACCTTACGACAAGCACATAAAGTTTTAGTGTTTAAGCTAGACACATGCCAAAAATTGGTCATAACAAATCCAAAGTTCCAAACATGGGGTTCTTTGCCAAACAATTAGGGCCTGTTTGTATTGTATTTGGAAAAGTAGTTTGAGAGAAAAGTTTGTGAAATAATTTTGATTTGCGAAATATTTTTTGTTTGAATTTTAAGAGAATGATTTGAGACGCTTTTTAATTAGTAACTTTTAAATATACAAAATTTAAATATTCTAAAACAAATGTATGTTTGAACTAATTTTTGTGACAAAAACTAACAAACAAAAAGATATATGTAAATGATATCGTTATAGTAAAAAATAAATGTGGAATAATTTTTAAAGTAGGTTGTTCCATATAAAATTAAAATATGATGTACAATCTGAAAATAAATAAGATATCAATAATATTATGTCTAAAAGTATTTTATTTAAATTAATATGTATATTTGTCTTTTTTATCTTTCTAAATTTTCAAATGATCCAAACAGACAAAGTTTAGAGGTTGTTTGTTGTCAAGAAAATGGAGTGCATAGTAATATATTAAACCTAGGAGACTTAGTGTTAATGTTAAATTTGAGGCCTATAGATTTAAAGATATTAAGTAAGAATCTCACTAAAAATATATATATTTATCTAGTTTTATAGTAACTTTATTAGTTATAATTATTAAATCATTAATATAATCTTATATATATTGTAATTTGTTATAAAGAGTAGTATTATTTGTCGATACTATAAGATCGAGAGAATAAATGAAGTTTTGGTGAAGGAGGTAAGGACTGTGGACCATCGATTACATTGGGAGGAGGGATGGGACGCGCTCACAAATTTCCAGCCACGACGGAGCCATAGCCACGTTGCATGTGGCCCGGCCACTAACTTCCTAAAGGAACACCACTTCTTTACTTATTTTAGAAAATGACATGCCCCTAATTTGCAATTTATCACTAATATTTAGATAAATGATAAATCAACTACTTCACTATATATTGTAGGACGAAAAATTGCAAATTTAGTTCAATGATTGTATATATGGTAGGTGCTTAAAATGTAGAAAATATAAATTTAATTTCATTACTTCAAGATTAAGTAATGTGTATTAATTACAAGATAAGATAAGGATGGAAGAAGTCCAAAAAGGTGGCTAAAGAAGATAAGGTTTTGAAGGAAGAAGTAAAATCGAAATTGACTTCCTCAAGTCAACGTTTACGGCTAAGAAGATAAGGAAGAAGCAAAATCGAACTTGGCTACTTCAATTACTTCATTGCTAAGAAATCAAAGAAGAAGACAACTTGAAATTGTCTACTTCTTAAACCTCCTTTGATAGCTATATATATGTAATCTTATCTTTAGTTTCATATGATACATGAGAGAAAAGAAATAGAGAGAAACTTTGAGAAGAAAAAATTGTATCTTCCAAAGTAGAAGAGAAAGGCTTATAGCAAAAGCCTAGAAAGTATTTGTATCATCATTTTGCTATTAATATATTGAGAGTATTTTGTCTCCAATAGTACTTGTCTTTGTGAGTTGCTTGAAAAGCATATATCTGGGTCCATTAACAAGAAGAAGCGCCAACAATTGGTATCAGAGCCAATTTCGATCATGACCTCCAACTCCATTCAATTACAACTTCCCAAGTTGAATGGGAAGAATTTCGACAACTGGGCGATCCAGTTGAAAGTATTCTTTAGATCTCAAGATCTATGGAATTTGGTGGAGAATGGCTACACAGAGGTAGTCGACGCAAAGGCATTCGAAGCCTTGGATAAGGAGGAGAAAGTTTCATTAGTTGAAACTAGAAAGAAGGACCAGAAAGCTTTATATGCTATCTATCAAGCTATTGAAGAATCGATATTCGAAAAAATATCAACTGCGGAAACATCAAAGGAAGCATGGGATATATTATCAAAATCCTACAAAGGCGATGATCGTGTGAAGCGGGTACGTCTTCAATCACTACGAGGTGATTTCGAATCTTTGCATATGAACGATTCAGAATCTATCTTGGAGTATTTTGATCGAGTTCAACATATAGTTAACCAGTTGAGGGTTAACGGCGAAGACATTAAAGATGAAAGGGTCGTGGAAAAGATATTGCGATCTTTAACCACAAAGTTCGACTATGTTGTAGCAGCCATTGAAGAATCGCAAGATATTTCAGAAATGAAAATTGAGCAATTATTGAGTTCGTTGTGCTCACATGAACAACGAATGAATAAAAATACATCAAATTCAAGTATTGAGCAGGCCTTGCAAAGTCGTGTAGCGCAACCAAGTCGCGGATTCTATCGTGGTGGTCGAGCACGTGGATCAAGTAGAGGTCGAGGTGCTAGAAATTCTAATTTCCAAAACAAAGAGAGCTATGATGATAATTTTCAAAGAAATTGTGGTGGTTACTCTCGAGGACGAGGCAAGTCACATATCAAATGCTATAGGTGTAACAAATTTGGACATTTCAAATCTGAATGTCGAACAAAGATGCCAGACAATGAAACAGAGCATGCAAACACCGCGAATGTTGAAGAAAACATGCTACTCGCATGTCAAATGGAAGGGACGAACTCGGAGCACACAAATACTTGGTATCTTGATACTGGGTGTAGTAATCATATGTGTGGTAACAAAGAGCTCTTCACAAAGCTAGACGAGTCAGTACGTGGCGAAGTCAATTTTGGAAATAAAACTAAGGTTCCGGTAATGGGAAAAGGTGACATTGATATTCAATCCAAAGATGGAATGAATGTTACAATTGCTGATGTGTTCTTTGTGCCAGAGCTTCACTGGAATCTATTAAGCTTGGGACAACTTTCTGAAAGAGGTCATAAAATTGATATTCAAAATAGGGGTGGGCGTTGGGTTCGGGTAACCCAAACCCGACCCGTCCCGTTTTTAAAATACCCGAACGGGACGAGTACTTTTTGGGTTTGGGTACCCGAACTTGAATACCCGTATTTTATTACGGAAATACGGGACGGGTTTGGGATTGGTCTCTCCAACCCCGAATACCCGAACCCGCCTATATAATATTATTAATTATTTAATTTATACACTTTACTAGTTTACTTGTATAACATTATCTAATAAATGAACTTTTTTAATTTTACCCTAATATTCCTTTTAAATCTTACATTAGTTTAGTAATTAATATTAAGTCAATCCTAAAAAGTTAAAAACTCTCAATCTCTCATAATCCCTTGTAAGTTGTACATCTTATCAATAGCTCATTATATGATTTTACTTTTTGTTCATATTTGGATATAGAAATGATCTTTATGATGACTTGATGATATGTGTTTATGTATTAATGAATTAAAAAGTGATACGATTTAGCAAAAGAAAAATGACGAAATATAATTACGTAATATTGTATTATTTTGTTAGATGGATGAAGAATTAATGAATAAAAATAATATGGGACCCGTAATCCCGTCCCGTCCCGACCCGCAATAATTCGGGTACCCGCTTCCGGGTACCCGAATTATTACGGGGCGGGTTTGGGATGAAAAGTGTCAATCCCGAAATTTAGTATACCCATATCTCTAACCCCAAACCCGTCCCAAACCCGCCCCGTGCCCACCCCTAATTCAAAATGGAGTTTGCACTATCAAAAGCAAAAACAACCAAATGATCGCAAAAGTGCAGATGACAAAGAATCGAATGTTTCCTTTGAATCTGCACACAAAAACATTGATGAATTTTTCATCTATGTTAAAGGATAACAATTGGTTATGGCATCTACGGCTCGGACATCTAAATTTTCGGAGTCTCAAATTACTTGCTAAACACAAGATGGTAAATGGATTGCCATTGATTGATGTACCTGATCGTCCTTGTGAAGGATGTATTCTCGGGAAGCAACACCGATATCATTTTTCAGATAAAAAAGTCAGGCGTGCGTCACACCCTTTGGAGTTAGTACACACGGACATTTGTGGCCCAGTAGAGGTGGAGTCTTTCGGACATAAGAGGTACATTTTAGTCTTTGTTGACGATTTTTCTATAAAAATTTGGGTGTATTTTCTAAGACAGAAATCTGAGGCTTTTGAAAAATTCAAAGAATTTAAAGCATTTGTTAAAAAACAAAGTGGCTTTAAATTGAAAACATTGAGATCCGATAGAGGAGGAGAATTCACTTCAAATGAATTCAATAATTATTGCAAACATGAGGGAATCAAGCGTCAGTTGACAGCTAGCTATACACCACAACAAAATGGTGTAGCAGAGAAAAAAAATAGAACAATTTTTGAAATGGCTCGAAGTATGTTGAGGGCAAAATCTCTGCCAAAGATTTTTTGGGCAGAAGTTGTTGCTTGTGCAGTTTATCTATTAAACAGGTGTCCAACTAGAAGTGTGCTTGACAAAACACCAGAAGAAGCCTGGAGTAAAAATAAACCAGATGTTTCATTTTTACGTGTATTCGGGTGTGTAGCATATCCTCATATACCTGATCAGAAGAGAAAGAAGTTAGATGAAAAAAGCCAGAAATGCATTTTCATCGGCTATAGTCCTGTCACGAAGGGTTATAAATTATATAATCCAGTTACAAAAAAGGTAATTATAAGCAGAGACGTTATGTTTATCGAAGAAGAAGCTTGGGATTGGAATCCAAATGAGAATAAACCAAAGGAAGTCATTGTTGACACCGAACAATATGATAATTCCGAGGAAGAAATAACCAGGTCTTTACCTAGAAGCTCATCTCCTGTGAGAAGTACACCATCACCGATGAGATCATCAACTCTGCCAGAACGTCTGAGACGAGCTACCAGAATGCCTACTCACTTGAAGGATTATGTGGTTACGAAAGACAATGAAAGCAACGATACTACAGATGAAACTATTGTAAACTTTTGTTTGTTTGCAGATTGTGATCCAGTCTCTTATGAAACTGCAGCAAACGATGAACGGTGGATCCAAGCTATGGATGATGAGATTCACTCTATTGAGAAAAATGATACGTGGGAATTGACTTGTTTACCTCCAGGTAAGAAGTCAATTGGTGTAAAGTGGGTGTACAAGACGAAGTACAAACCCGATGGTCAGGTGGATCGCTATAAGGCAAGGTTAGTCGTAAAAGGCTACAAACAAAAGCCTGGAATCGACTATTTTGAAGTATTTGCACCAGTTTCCCGAATGGAGACTATACGAATGATCATTGCACTTGCAGCTCAAAACAAGTGGAGAATTCACCAAATGGATGTAAAGTCAGCTTTCTTAAACGGTCTTCTCGAAGAAGAGGTTTATGTTGAGCAACCTCTAGGTTACATAAGAAAAGGGAAAGAAAATCAAGTGTACAAATTGAAGAAGGCATTATATGGATTGAAGCAAGCGCCTCGGGCTTGGTACACAAGCGCCTCGGGCTTGGTACACACGTATTGATACATACATGTTGGAACACAAATTCCATAAATGTCCTTACGAGCATACATTGTATATCATGTCCAACACTAGCGGAGATTTGATGATAGTCTGTCTTTATGTTGATGACTTGATTTTTACAGGAAATTGTGATAAAATGTTTGCAGAATTCAGGGAGGCTATGACACAAGAATTTGAGATGACAGATATGGGTCTAATGTCATATTTTTTGGGCATCGAAGTACAACAAAAGGCTGATGGCATATTTATTTCACAAAAGAAATATGCTAATGACGTACTTAAAAGATTCAAGATGGAGTCGATCACTCCAATTCGAACTCCAGCTGCAGAGAGATTAGAGTTGCAGAAAAAAGGTAACGGTGAGCTAGTGAATCCCACATATTTTAAAAGCTTAGTTGGTAGTCTAAGATATTTGACGTCAACTAGGCCAGATATTGTTTATGCTGTGGGAATTATTAGTCGGTTTATGGAGACACCTTACCAGTCACATTTGATGGCAGCTAAGCGAGTTTTGCGGTACATAAGTGGTACTAGTGATCATGGAATATTTTATTCACATTATGATAGTTTCAATTTAGTAGGATATACAGACAGTGATTGGGCAGGTGATACAGAGACTCGTAAAAGTACTTCGGGATACACGTTCTTTCTTGGAGACGGAGTTTTCTCTTAGTCTTCAAAGAAACAACAGGTTGTTGCACTTTCAACTGCAGAAGCGAAATATATGGCTGCATCATCAGCAGCATGTCAAGCAATATGGCTAAGAAGAATGTTGAAAGAATTAATGCATGAGCAAGAAGGTCCTACAGAAATAATATGTGATAATAAATCAGCGATTGCATTAGCCAAAAATCCAGTTTTTCATGGCAGAAGCAAGCATATCAGCATCAGATATCATCATATTCGAGATTTGATCAAAGAAGGAGAAATTGAGATTACGTTTTGCAGATCAGAAAATCAAGTTGCAAATATACTAACAAAGCCATTGAAGGCAGCAACATTTGAGAATTTGAAGTTGATGATTGGTGTAAGAAAGTTTTGAAATTAAATTTAAGGGAGGCTGTAGAAAATATAAATTTAATTTCATTACTTCAAGATTAAGTAATGTGTATTAATTACAAGATAAGATAAGGATGGAAGAAGTCCAAAAAGGTGGCTAAAGAAGATAAGGTTTTGAAGGAAGAAGTAAAATCGAAATTGACTTCCTCAAGTCAACGTTTACGGCTAAGAAGATAAGGAAGAAGCAAAATCGAACTTGGCTACTTCAATTACTTCATTGCTAAGAAATCAAAGAAGAAGACAACTTGAAATTGTCTACTTCTTAAACCTCTTTTGATAGCTATATATATGTAATCTTATCTTTAGTTTCATATGATACATGAGAGAAAAGAAATAGAGAGAAACTTTGAGAAGAAAAAATTGTATCTTCCAAAGTAGAAGAGAAAGGCTTATAGCAAAAGCCTAGAAAGTATTTGTATCATCATTTTGCTATTAATATATTGAGAGTATTTTGTCTCCAATAGTACTTGTCTTTGTGAGTTGCTTGAAAAGCATATATCTGGGTCCATTAACAAGAAGAAGCGCCAACATAAAATTGAATGAATGATATGATTATCATAATGCAAAAATAATAACTTGATTTTCGATGCCCTTTTGATAGGGTTTCAGGAAATAAGATTTTCTTGTGAGGATTTTAGTAAAATATATATTAGACTTTTTAACAACAGATCTAATTATAAGAATAGTAATATTACTAAAAAAAGAAATCCTTGTATGATACTTCCTCCGTCTCTTATTTTTATATCTTTTACTTTTTGCGTGGAGTTTTAGGTAAAACTTAAAAATGTGGAAGTTTTAGGTATTTTTTACATAGATACCCTTTAAAGTAGTGGTTGAGAGTTAATAATGTTAAATCATAACTTTATGCAAGAAAGTATTTTTGAGAAAAGTAATTCTATTTATAAAAATTGAGTGTCATTTTGAGACAATTAAAAAAAAATAGTGAAAATTTAGGGTATAAAGTAATATACTACTAATATACAATCACGTCAAATAGAAGTCGAATTCTAGTTTAGGCCAAACTTGGGCCGGAGTTCTATACTACTATTATTGGTTTTATTTATTTATTTTTCTAGTCAAGAAAATCTGCCATATGATGAAAATATATTGGTTTTACAACTATGTAATTTGCAACTTTTATATATATATATATATATATATATATATATATATATATATATATATTATAATTATGCAACTTTATAATTTAGCCGTTCCAATGACTGCCCTTTAATTTAGTCTACAGAAATGAAAGTGCACGTTTTATTTGGTGGACAAAGTTTGATCGGGCTCAGAGCTTTTCTTTATTGGGCAATAACGCAATGAGCATGTTATAATGTTTTATGGTCCATCAGTATAAATTGTTTTATAATTATATTCTTTTTGTCAAAGAATTTATCCTTAAGTTTCTCTTATATAAAGTGTGTTACACCAATCAATTTTCGGCAAAAATGCAATCACAGACAAGTTCCATGACTTTAAGTAAGGGTATTATAAAAAATAAAAATCGGAAAATACCCTTGCACGTCATTGTATTTATACCACAAAAATACTGGAAAATTGATCTATATAACATATTTTATACAAGAGGAACTTAAATGTAAATTATTTGAAAAAATAATTATAAGTGTAAAACACTTATATAGGACTTTTGGCGAGGACTGTTGAAATAATAAACGCGTTTCATACATAGGTACAAGGATAAGCAAAGTTAATAAACTATTTTTGTTTAATTCATGTGCATAGTCAGAGGGGAGGTTTAAAAATTATTTGGTTACATGCACTAGATTACTAGCTAGTTTCATGCTATGATGAAAATCTTATAAAAACCTCCGTTGTTACATTTGTAACAAGTCAAGTAACAAGCCAAGTTGAGAAATAATAGAGCTTTCATATTTTTTTTTTCACTAATATCTCACGTGAGTTTGAGTATTTATGCTTTCCAATTTTTAACGACGACAACCTCGAAAACAACGAGACTGCAACCATTTGGACGGAAGACCTAATTAGTGGTCTCTAAGACCCTGGGCAAGTTGAGGTATATATATGTATACATCTACAATGGACCTGAAAATCAGTACTCTAGCTGAAGATAAGGAAATTAACTCACCCTATAATCAAGAAGAAAGTATGAAACATTAATTCGAATTTGTACATATATTTGGTGCGATCGACTGGCCACAAAAAAAATAGTAATAAATAAAAGCCAAGGCATATCAATGTGGAGTTAACAATTTACAAAGAAGAAGAATGATGACATTTTTTTTTATATATAAGTACTATATATAGATACATATGTGGTCCTATAGTGTATACAATAATTAACAACATTTGATGATGATAAAATCTCTTTACATGTTACTCCAATTCCTAAAAGTGAAAGCCAAAAGAACCGTTGGAAAATTAATCGAAGAGATGGATGAAATTAACTCACTTTCGGCGTCACTTTTATTAATTCTCTTTACTTTCTCCATTGATCATCAATTATATATATATCCATGAGTCAACATATATATATATATATAATAGGTTTTCTGAACTTTTAATTAATTACGACGACGTGTGGACAGTAATCTTAATGGGAAGGCCTTTTGGGAAATCGACGAATGGGAATGCGAAGGCCTGATCTGAATCGGCTAAGGTCCAGTCGAATTTTAGGACTAAATGGTGAATGAAAACGGCCATTTCAAGCTTGGCCAGTTCGGATCCAGCACAAAGACGTGGTCCTCCACCAAATGGCATGAAGTAGTTATTGCTCGTTGGATTTGTTGTTCCGTGACTATTACTCTCATGAGGCTGCAGCAACAAAAACAACATTCATTCATCTATATATCAATATTTATATATATATATACGTGGATAAAATGTTCCTATAACCCAATCCATATCCATAATTAATATCACTAGCTTATATAGAATATACTAAGCAAAATTCATCTTATATAAAATAGCAATAAAATTGAATGAAATAGAAGTTTCATATATTTTAAATTAGAAAAGAAAAATGCTTCTTCGTTGTCCTAAAAGATTACTTTACTTTTTTTTAATTTTTGGTTCCCTTTGAAAGAGAAAGGAAAGGGAGAGCAATAGTATTTGGAAAGGGAAAACAATAAAAAATAAAGAGGGTAGGACCAGCAAAAGAAGGCTGACCCATTATGAAAAGCACTCGTGCACGTGCACGTGCAACCCCACAATCCACATGGGGACTTTAATCACCCTTCCCACACACACAAACGCACGAGTGGGCTTAAGGATTATATTCTACTTTCTCTCCTACTGTAATACGGTGGGCCTGTGAATCCGTACGGGGTTGTGCAATATCGCTTGAATGATCCTGACAGTTCATCATGTGGCCCCACCCTTCTTATACAAGGATTTTTCCCCACCCTTAGTAAAGGGACCCTTAACTAACGGCCTAGATGGAACTTGTTTTACACCCCTTTCTACAGCATCTAATTCCTATCCAATTTATGAAGAAAGGAAAATACATTTAACTAAATAAAATAACTTTAATTACTATGTGGTTATTCACGGATCCCGCCATTATAATCAATTTTATTTAATTTATTCCTGATTAAGTACTCTTTTAAAGTTTTGGTATAGAATACATATATAAGGAATTAGATTATTAAATTACTGGATAATGGGATTCAATAATTTGCTTGTCTAGGTCGAAAATTACATCAAGTTATTAAAGATTCGACTCAATTAAGTTCAACTGGTAAGAAAAAAATAGGAGTACATAATAAATCAAATTTTAATATATTCGTTCAACTCATGAACTCATTTGTGTCCCTAATTAATAATTGCTTATTTTTTTTTATTTTTTAATAATGGGACAACTATGCTGCTCTTGGTGTTCAGCAATCCAGGCTGGTTCGAAATGTATTATAGACCACCTCACCACATGGTACATGGGTCGACCAACTTCAACAAAACTATTCAATACATTCTGAGCTCCAACCACATGAATTACTTTTTAAGTTTATAATTAATTAATATATATGTATATTCCCCAAGTATTTCTTGGAAGCAAGTACTTTTACAGATTGTATTGCATAAAATTTTAATATCCGAACCAGAAAACATAAGATCCAAAATGACTAAATGGTTTTGTCTATTGTACCTAGCTACAAAATTCAGGAAGAATATCTTATTAAGAAGGTTGTCCTGATTTACATCTCATCTTAGAGTGTGAGTGTGGCTTCGATTTTCTGCATCCTAAAAACACAAGTCTAAACAAATCTAATATTAAGATGTTCTATATAAACTGAACTCGATCTTGAGTTGGTTTAATTTTCAAATAAACTCGGACTTAGTCGAATCATTGAATTTGTGATATAAATGTTAAATTAGGAAGAATTTGAAATTAGGAGTATTAGTAATAAATATGGAGAGAGAGAGAGTAGAAGAAGAAGAAAAGCAAAAGTGTGTGTGTGTGGCAGTTTATGAATAAGGTACGTACCTGGTGCCATCTCCATGGATTGAAGTGCAAAGGTTGGTCAAAAAGTGTTTCATCTAAATGAACTGCTGCTATCACAGGTAACACTTTCCACCCACATGGAATGTCATAACCTTTTTTCCACCAATCAAAATAAAACAAAATTATTTCAAATTACTACTACTACTACTTTAGATAAAAAAAATAAATGACTTATAATTTAATAATAGTATTATTTATCAAGAAATCCTACCTTTATACCTAACATCTTTAACTGCTTTCCTGTGAAGAAATCTAACCACGTTCCCGAGCCTTAAAGTCTCACTTATAACCTGATTTGCAACATATGGATATTAATTATTACATCACTTGTATTATGTATATACAATACATATAAAAAGCTGTTTTCATGGACATTTACTATATATAGTATGGATTTGAGGATATATTCATATATAATTGGAGAATTTTTTTACTAGCTTACACATTGAGTGAACTCCATTTTCTTGTAATCATCCCACCTCAACTCTGTCTCCCCTGTTTCCTTTTTCATTTTACCAATTTCCAAGTGTTCTTCCTGTTCAATTTATTACATAAAGAAGAATTATTAATTATAAAAGAACGCTTTAAAATCAAAGCAAATTAATGTAGGGGCAAATTAATTAATATATAGATGAAAGATTTTCTTTAATTACCCTTAATTGTTGAACAGCAGTGGGGCAACCCTGCAAGAAGTAAATAGCCAAAGATATAGCGACGGACGAAGTTTCGTGGCCAGCAAATAACAAACTTAAAACCAAGTCCAAAATCTGCTCTTTTGAAAGATTTGAATTCTTTAGGACCCATCCCAGTAATTCGTTTTCATCTTCACTCTTTTTCAAAATCCTTTCCTCCATTTTTTGCTCGATAAATTTAAGGATTGTCGATCGAGACTATATTAGATAATAAAACGAAATTAGTTAGAATTAGGGAATTATTAAGAATTGGGATTTTTAAATTGTGTTGTTTTTATACCTTTAGAGCCTTTCTATATGCAGTTCCAGGAAAATTCAATGGAGCAGAAACAACACCTTTCATGAATGTTATATACTCTGATTTCAACTCCTCTGTTTCTGGTTTTCCAGGTTCAAGACTCATTATATGCTCTGCCATCAAATTAAATGTAAACTGCCCAAAAAAAAAGGAAAAATGTTAGCAAAATTGAAGTATATATTAATATCAAATGTAAAAGAAAACTGGATTAATTTCCACCTTTTTTGCTTCATCTTGAGCAAAAATAACAGAGTTGTGAGTCCAAGAAGACAGAACAAGCAGAGTATGCTTTTCAACTTCGCGAAGAAGATGAGTTTTAAGCCTTGAATTGCTCAAGAAATTGAGTGAAATAATTCTCATATCTTTATGCATTTCTCCAACCAAAACTAACATAGACCATTTTCCAAGAATTCCACCAATACTTCTTGGATAGCTACATTCAAACAATCTCCCTTCATTCTGTAAAATGAATTTATTCAATCCTGCATCAGCTGATACAATTGTAGGCTCTCCAAACAAATGGGATTTGTATATTTTTCCATACCTGCATGGAATTATAACAAAAAAAGATTAGAACTTTTAGAAATTTTCTCAATTTTGGAGGTGGGTTGTGAATATTTAATTGAATTATTACCTGGAAATATGTTCTTCCATGAATTTGCCAACAGTTGTAGCTGCATATGGCTTCAAATAACCAATGGTTTCACCAAGAAAAGGCCAACCCATATTGCCTGGTGGAAGATTTAAAGAAGTTTGGTTTTTTCTATAGAGGTTCAAGAAAATTAGAGAAAGACATACAAGAAACAGAGCAAATTCTAACTCAAAATTATACATTATTTTTTTGTGTTTCTATTTTTTTTTCTCAGATTTTGTGAACTTCTGCTTCTGCATATGATAGAGAATGAACTTTCTTGTTTAACTTTTCCTCAACCCCTACTACTGTGTTGAAGCTCTTTCCTACATTAAGAAGGCGGTTTGGAATTGGAGAGGAGAAGAAAAGTTATTGAGAAGCCTTTTGGACAATAAGCTACTTCTTATAGGACTTAGTTCTCTTGCCCTTTCAATATTATTATTGCAAATGACAATCGATGTTGGAAGGTTGAACCATTTGTTTTAGTTTATCCTATAAATATAATACCATTGTTATCACGTGGAACATTAACTAGGAACAACCTAATTATGCTAAATAAAATGTTAGTTGGCACTCACATTATTTACATCAAAAGTGAAATATATATTTGTCTTCTAATTAAAATGATATTCATACCAGAGTATACAATCAGAAGACATGTGTAAATATATCTTGTTTTGCATTAAATGAGTATGATCGAGTTGGCTTTTACGTTATAGTATAATATCCGCTCACAAGTCACAAGTTTTTAATCAACTTATATAATTTCTCATTAGAATGCCTTGCCCCATTGCTATGGCTAGTGATTGGGCTCCGTGAGCCTAACTTTGATTGATTCAAACTCAAAAATTATTGGACTTTATGGCCATTAACTCAAATTTAACTAAAAAATTATTGTACTTCGTGGCCATACACTCAAACTTGACTCGTAGATTTATTCTTAAAAGACAATTTATCATCCTGTGTTATTCTTACAAGTAGAAGGGCAACATAAACACATTATATTTTCTTAAAATAAGCACACCATCTTTCTTTTTACTTTTACATTCTCATAGGGGATAAAATTTCAATTAGAATAACAGGGGGTCAATTGTCCATTTACAAATATCATTTGGGCAAAAATGTTCATTTACATATATCACATGGGGCATAGTGAAGCGAATATGCTGTCAAAGTAGATCAAATGGGTCATTTTATACATCGAAATAAAGTTCCAGTAATATATTTATTTTCAAATCACATGGAGTTAAATTGACCATTATATATATAATACAAGTAGATAACTCAGACAAATACCTATTATTTGACCTTTTGCTCAAATATAATTGAGTCATCGGGCTTTTGCTCAAATATGTTGTCTAAAAAATAAATAAATCAATATATATTGAAACTTATGGGACATACAATTTTATCAAACTATTTGATGATAAATATATGATTACCAGTTTTATAATTTATGAGACGTAACAATTAACACACAAATTTTAAATTTTTGTATATTATTAAAATTACGAATAATCCCCCAATTTTTAAATTTTTGTAGAACATTACTAAAATTACGAATAATCCCCCAATGACAAGATTTGAACTTTTTAGGGATAAGCGGCTAATAAATTGAAAGACAATGACAAATGAAGCTTCAGATTTTTTGTAATATCCATTAGGAGACATTTGTGATTAGACTTTACATCATGGGGATATCCATCATTTCTCCTATTGTTTATTATTGAATTTGGTCTGGAAAATAATTCGAATCAAGATGCATATTCGGATAACAAATATTTTTAATCAATTTAAATCAACTTTTTAGACTTTTAACGAATAAAATTGATCTGAACACATATTAGTACCATTAAATCGTTTTAATCGAATTAGTACCATTAAATCGTTAAATATCCTGATCAATCAGACTGAATCCGACTAAATTTACCTGGTTGGCGACGTGGCAAGTGCGAAGAGATTGGGTAAGACTTGAGACTAAAGAGTGAAGGTGGTTCTCGAGGGTGGGTTTGGGTGAGGCGTTTTATTGTTTTCAATTTATTTTCATCTTTTTAATTTAAAAAAAAAAAAAATATATATATATATATATACTAATGTGTGCTCGGGTTTAATAATTTTGTGAACACTTTTTTCACAGAACTTAGCGGCATGGAGTGTATTGAAATAAGGGGGTGAAGTTGTGAGTCAACATAAAAGTTGGAGCATGTTGATTTAATTACCCTGATAGTTTTCTGTTCTTCTTCTCTTTTCATTATTTCATATCTTAATAATTGTCATCTTATATGTGAAATTAAACAAAAATAAGGTAGTAAGTTCAATGTGAAGTTTTCATTCATGTCCTTTGTGGTTTCATTTTAAAGTATACTCACAGATTTCCATAAAAAAAAAGGTAAAATCATCCTCTTTCCAATAAAAATATAGATAGAAGGCACTTCCAAAATGCATAATTTCTAATTTTGATATTATCATTAATAATATTTGGAGTCTGTCAACTCTTACATATTAAGTGATAAAAAATAAAAAATAAACTCTTATATATTAAAAATAATTCATATCCTCACCAAATATAAATTGTGAAAAGTTTTCAAACTGAAAAAGCATAGAGTAAGCGATTAAGTTTAAATCATAAGTTCAGTGACATGTTGTCGAAAACATTCACGAAGCCAAATAAAAAGAACTTTTATGAAAAACACATCTATGTAAGTCCTTCATTAGTAACATTTCTTTTTTGACGGTCCAAATTCATTTATTGCAGTGCATGACGTGAATCATGTACCGCAAAGCAAGGGCAAAATCGTCTCTTACGAACAATAAATTCTAAAGAGAACTTTGGTAATTAATTTATAAATGTCAACATCTGCCAAATAACCATGAGCTTGACTTGCTTCTTTGCATAAATCGACGATAGATTGGAGCAAATAATCATATTCACAGAGGCATGAAAAAATCACTTCAGATAAACCACCTAGGAACAGTAATTCGTTAATGTTGGATCGGATTCAAATTTAACTTGGACTTGGATGTTTGAATATAAATTAGATGACCTTACAAAAACATTTCTCACAAGAGAAATCAAAATGAATAACATTGGTTTCATATGGAAGTAGTTTAGTTGGATTTGATCTCACTAATCACTCCAAACCCATTTTTAATCGAAATATGATTACTTGAACTCGAAATGAGCAAAAATAACCTTGCAAATTTGCTTTTTTTTTTGAGAATTTGCATTTATGTCTAGTAATATGGGAATATATTCGTATAAATTATAAACACCAGCTAAGGGCCCATTTTCCTCTACACTTTCTTTCTAATTTTAGTGTCTCCTTTCTGTCAAACCCATAAATCTTTGGCCCTAATTGACAACCAATCAGAAGATAACTGTAAGAAATATACCTACCCACTCGTGCGGCTGGTCCACTTTGACATGAACACTTGTGTCCTACACAATCATTGCTACCAGCAAAATCTTATCGCTCTTCTTTAAAATTGGTTCGATTCATTTTGGTCTTAATTAAATTGGGCCAAACTCTATTTCAAATTGGATTTGGATGAATCTTGACTCAAAGTTACGGGTTTCGATCAAGTTCAATTATATGCGAGGTACATAATATTACTGATTTTACATTTGACACATACTTATAACATAAATGATGATTTTCAATTTTTAAAGAGAAACGATCTTATATCAATATCACTACTCAACAGCTCAGAAGAGTTCCAATTAAATTATAAAGAAAATCAATACAAGTATTAAAACTAGGAAAAAAAATCACATTAGACCTCATTGACAATATAATTTAATTTTCGGGTTGAAAGTCGTAAATAGAACATTTGGATTAAATCCTTCTCGATAGCTTGGGACATACTCATCCCTTCCCTAATAAGAGGTTATATTGATTTATAATTTTATAATAACTATCATAATATTTTTCAAATATATATTTAGAATTTTTAAAAAAAATTACTCACACGAGTTACATATGACTAGTACAATGTAGTCCTTGAATTTTTTTGTTTGAAACCGGCATGGATGGTTTACTTTTCATCATTCTCACATTGACAATGTTTTATTATAGTAAAAAAGTTGAAAATTATAATAATGCATCTTACTTTTTTATTCCAAAAACTAATGTTGATAACTTATTGTATTATAAATATTTGATTATAAGTATTTTTAAGTGTAAAAAAAAAAAAAAAAGTATTTGTAAGAGTTATTTTGCTTTTTCTCTCAAAAAAAGAGTTATTTTGCTTTTCCACATTTCCAGGTGGCCACCACACACGTGTGACATGACCAATTAAAGAGATGCCAACTTGTGTAGGCCCATCACTCAAAGAGCTGAAAGGCCTTTACTTTACAACCCAGCTCTGAAAAGACTCAGATTTCATATTTTGTTTTAAAAGAACATAAAGTCCAAACGGCAGCAAATGAAGCCCAAGATCTTCAATGGGATAAATAAACATTCTTGATTTTACTACATACTAGTATTTCTGTTCTCTGTAATGAGTTTCTTTTTACAAACTTTAATTTACTCCAATCCAAGTAGAATATTTATTTACTCAAGTGCAGAAAATACAATAGTTATCAGTAAATCTGAAAATGTGAGGTCTCAATCAAAAGGTGTTGATTGGTATGAAAGAACTCTTTTAGAATAACAATAACGATAAAATACAAATAGTTTTAATTATGAAAATTATGATCAAACATCATGTTGATAATTGCAGTCGTGCATCACTTCATTTGATTAATATGAGAGCATAAAATATCTCAGCTTCACCACTTTTTGATGGAACGTTAATTATATCATATGGTTGATTTTCTTTTCTTTTATTCTTAAAACATTCATGGAATTTCTATATATTCCTTACTACTAAAATCAGGGGCGGACCTAGACGGTTTTGGTTGGGGGGGCGAGATTTTTTTAAATAGCAAACTCGATATTTTTATGTTATTGTGATAAAATGACAACTAAATGAAAATAAGTAATGTTGTATATTTATCTAATAAAAGGCGAATAAATATATTAATAATTTTTTTAAAGAGTCTCATTCAACAAATTGTTCGAAATATTGAGTAATCTTAAAACACATAAATATTTTTACAACATAAATTTAATTATGTAAAAAAATATGTCATAAAATATATCAAAATTAATATTAAAACTTTTTTTTGTACTGTAGTGCAATTTATAAAATAAAATATTTACATTAATGTTAGTTCATATGACCATATTATATATATTGATCCATATATTAATATATATTGATCCATATATTAATATCTAGAAGAAAGAAAAGAGAAATAACTTTTTACTAAAAGGAAAGAAAAGTGAAGCTAGCGGTATTCGAACCAGACTTCCCAAGTTTCAGTTGCACCACTTCAACCAATGCTCCACCAACTCCTTTTGAAAATGTTTGACGATATTCTATATAAATATTTACTTCCGATTTTTCCTGGGGGGGCGACCGCCCCCCCCAGCCCCTCTAGCGGTCCGTCCCTGACTAAAATACCTTTGTTTTGCATCTAATGAGATTTTTTGTTGATCAAACGAACTTGAGCTGAGTATCGAATAACTTAGTTTGATTTTCAGCTCTAGTTACGCTATATTACCCTTTTCACATCCAAATACTATCAAAAGATATCATTTCTAACCGAGAAGGGACTTATTAAGATTGTAATGAGATGAATATATTATTACATTGAAGTGGAAGGAAAATTACTAACAATTCCAAAGAATGTTTAAACCTAAACTAACCGGTAGCAATGTCAGAATTATTTCCAGTATGTATGTGTGTGTATATGAGAGAGAGAGAGAGAGAGAGTAATTGAGAGAGATGGGGTAGGATTAATTGGTGTACTAATGTTGACCATAACAAACAATTAGCAAGAAACTTTCAAACCAAGAGAAAAAAGACAATAAATTTAAAGGACAAGAGAGATCATGAGCAATCTTTGTCCCCATTAGCCGACAGCTTCCCATACACACCACCCTCCAAATTTTGCCCATAATCATATACCACACTTCTCTTTGAAAAGTCAATGTATAAGGTTACAAAATTTAAACGAAAAAAGGGATGAAAATCATGTTATTCTATTCGATATTTAGCTCAAATAGAATTTATATAAGCCCATTTCACTTTAATATGTTCTGAATATTTCAAACTAATTATGGGAATATTTTGTCCAAGTCTGACTTGGTCAAACCCATCAAACCATCAAATAAGTGTATCGTGCACTTGTTTTGTGATTGGTCACTCTCCTGAGAGTTACATCCAATCACAAAGAAGTGTTGCGCACTTGTGTTGTAGTTACTTTGAGTTCGACCAAACTCGATGTGGATAACAATTTCCCCTAATAATGTCTACGATTTTTTAAGTTCAATTCTAGATTGACTTATTATAAATACTACAATTTTTGGCATTCTCTATACTAATTATAGAGAACATAGACTTCTCTCTAACCTAACCATAGCTTTACCCTTTTGTTTGTAATGTTGGACCAGGATTAATCAAGAAGTCCCATAGAGCAATCGGTGGTCGCAGAGCGACATGTTCGCATAACCATGCAATAAGTTCTACTTAATTTTATATTCAACTCGATTAAAATGTAAATAGAAAAACACAATCTGAATCAAAATAAATTATATACTCCTATAATAGAAAAAAAAAAAAAAGAGAAAAAAAAAAAAGAAAAGACAAAAGGAAGTATGGATCGATGTTAAAGTAGTAATTAGTTTGAATTTTTAAAGTGAGTCGAGTCTAGTCTTCTCCATGCCTATTAATCATTACATTAGTATTTACTACAAAGCAAAAGGAAAAAAGTCGGAAGAGGGACCTTACAATGATTGCGCACGCGTTGTTTCGCAAAACGTGGCCGTATGGCTTTCCATCAAACAAAATCCAATCTGTCACGGAACTCAGCTCCTTTTTTCATTATTTCTTTCTGCTCTTATCAATCATTCTTCTACAGTCTCTTTGTCTACACACACTTAAATTTGTACATTGATTGAACAAGACTTTTTATGCATACTACCACTATGTGAATTATTCGGAGTTATCTTCTGAACTTTAGTGAGCAACATGTGTTGATCTCTAATTAGTTCTGAATTAATATATTGAATATTCATGATCAATCACTTGACACATGTTGCTCATAAGGTACTACCTAAAAGATAACTCCGAACAATTTCCACTTGTTTGTACCTAAAAAATCGCCCTCGATAAATCAAGGTATAACGGCTCGATGACAAGCCAAAAATGGCATATAGGCCGAACCAAGTCACTCCAAAACGAATCAGACCAAATCGGATCCAATCTGGACCGAAAATGGGTCCAATCGAACCAACGGATTAGCCATTGAGCCCAATTTCAAAACTCAACCCAATTCTCGCAATTAATTAATTTTGGGCCAAACATAAATTAATTAATTAATAAGGTTAATTAATTTATGGGCTAAGTTTAATTAATTGTAAACTAAAGACCAAATTATGGTTAATTAGGCCCAATTGAACTCAATAAGTATTCTTGGACTAATTAATTAAGTTAATTAATTAATTGGGCCAAGGTTAATTAAGTGGCCCACTTGATAAACAAGGCCATTAGTTAATTAATTGTGCAATTATATAAATGGGCCGATTATAACTACAAAATAAGACCAAAATGGCTCGACCCGAAGCCAAAATGGCCAGATCAGCCCGAACTCGACCCGGGCCCAGTCCCAAAATCGGCCAACTCTTGATTTTCGGCCCAATTTGATTTTAATTATTAATTAATTGGAGATAATTAATAAGAGATAAGGATAAGCCATATTAGTTGGTTTAAACAACAACTTCCTTAATTATCTCTAGTTAGTTATCATTAATTAAAATTCAAATTGAAAGACACGTTTCTTCTTCTCCAACTACCTTAATTTTCAGCAAAAACATAGAGGAAAACCACCATTAACATAGTGGAGGTAGTGGGCAAATAACAAAGTAGTGGGAGAAGTGGGATAGTGGCCATCAGCCCCTTGATTTTAGGCCATCAGGAGGTTACTTGACAGCCATCAGCATTTTCCAGCAGCTATAAATACAGAACAACTGCCATTCGCGGGACACACACAACTCAATCAACAACTTTTCAGTCTAACACTGATCGGCTCAACGCCTCTCCGGAAGTCCAGCGCTCCGCTGCTTCTTTTTCAGCAAACACCCTGTAGAACCCCTGATATCAACCGTCACTCCTCAGCCACCAGCCACCCTCGACAGCCTGAAGTCTTGCCGCCGCCGCCACTAAAAATAGTCTGCCGCCGCCGCCGCCGCTGCTTCCGCTGTCCAGACGCTGTCTCGAGCGAAACCCCTTGATAGCAGGCAGTTAACAGCTGTTTTCTGTCAAGTTATCAACGTGCCAACTCCTCGATATCAGTCTGTCCCTCCTCAGCCACCAGTGATCCCTGACAGCCTGAAGTCTTGCCGCCGCCGCCGCCGCCGCTCACAGTAAGCCGCCGCCGCCGCCGCCGCTCTCTTCCGCCGTCAGCTGACACTGACTCGAGCGAAACCACTCATATCAGCAAGTAGCTCGCTGGTAACTGTCATGTAAGTGCCCACGTATTTATATGACAAACTCATCAAGTAGCCATCTGCCTGATGAGCTCGTCGTCAAGTAGCCATCTGCTTGACGGCTATCGGCTGAGTAGCCATCTGCTCCGTCGATGCCTTGGTCAGTGGCCACCCGCTGATCAGGAGCCCGATTGGTGGTTATCCATCAAGGTTGGGCGAACCATTGACGGTGGGTCTCCCGTCGTCAATGTTACTTTCTGTCAACAAGTCGTTTTTCATGCATTATCAGCTCATCGGTGGGTTTACCTGCCGATCAAGGAGCCAATTTTCAGAACTTAAAAGATTTATCAACTCATCTGGCAGATTATGCCGAAACAGGAGACTCATCGTTTTGTATATTTTTGTAATGTTTGTACATCGGGGAACTTGCCAATATTCTTTTATTTTTAATGGAAGTCGTTTGGCTCGTACGTCTTGACTCTTTTACATAAATATACTTTACGTCAATTGATTTCCATTGATATGCTGTTTTCTGTCAAGATCATGTTTTCTGTCAAGGTGTTTATTTAAATTGATTGACTGTCAAGGCACTTGCTGATTTTCAAATCCGCTGATATGTTAAGCAGGCCATCGATTGGTCATAAGTTTTTGGCACTCAAAGAGAGATTTTCAGAAATTATTTAAGTCCTGCGGCCAGGCAGGCATAGAAAAGAACTAGGGGTAGTGTTTGCCTACTCTGTCGCAATCGTTTAGAAGTCAGCCTTATCAGGACAACTTATTTTGATATCAACGTGTCTCTGTCAGGACATTTACTTTATCAATTTACCGATATCAACATGTCTATTTTTCAAATCGTTATGTTTGCACGCACAAACATTGGCACGCCCGCATTATTTTATATCATATCGAGGCATTTCGCATCGAGCCATTGGCTTGTCGAGGGATTCACTGACAGGTTTACAACGAACAATATTTTGGCACACCTTGATGCCAATAACCCCTCGATGTCGACCCCTCGATGCCAAGCATCCCTTGATATCAGTTTTACCGCAAACAATATTTTTGGTACTTCTCGATGTCAACGGTCCCTCGATGTCGTCGAGGTGTTCCTCGATACTGAATTTATATGCAAATAATTCCTTGATGCCATGTATGGTATGATGCCAAACCCTCGATGACATCAAGGCATAACAGGGCCAAAATTATATGCAAACAATATTTTGGCACGCCCGGTGGGACATGAAAGTCTCTTTGTTGAAAAACCCACCAGCCAAGCAGTTTATGGCTCGGGGGGCATGAAAGTTTTTATAATTGAGTTGCCATGAAACGATTTCAGCCAAGTTTGGCTAGCTGACTTATGATTATCTCTTTGCCAAACAGTCAATCAATTGATACTAAGTGGTTATTGTCTTGTTGTCATCAGATGACATCACAGGTGCCACGAAGGACCCGATCAACCTTGACGAGAACACAGTCTGATTTAACGCATACTTTGGAAAATCTATCAACGGTTCCACTGACTATGGAAGGAGCCGACAAGATCGAGGAGCTGACTGCAGAGGTCCGAAATTTCACCAGGGACCTCGAGACCAAGCAAGAGGAATGGTCTAATGCCGTCAGCAAGTTTGAACATATGCTAGGCTCGGCCACTGCTGCTAGTCAGGCCAGTACAGAAGCCAGCCACACTGTAAATAACGCCTTGATACACTTGGAGGCAAAGTTGACGTCGCTCACTGAAAGCATCAACATGCTCGCCAATGGCATCCAAACGCAGGCCTGGACTGGGCCGCAGAGGACTGCCGTTGACAAGGGCAAGGGCCCTGCGATCCATATCGGAGGAAGCTCATCGAGAGACGAGACGCCTTTCAAGCAAGGCAATGGACAATCTAATGTCCAGGATAAGAGAGGAAGCACATCTAAGGCAAGGAACACCCGCCCAGACTCGGGGGGCAGGTTCGAGGAAGATAGATCAGAGGCCGTCGGGTACGGCCATGAAGTACATCAGGCCAATCTATCGGCCTATGACAGGACAGTTCACCG
>CM064878.1:11036217-11195988 GCA_003313485.2 Penstemon barbatus
GATATGCTCAATTAAAACTTACATTCTACACCAGTGGATTATATCCATAAGGGTTGGATGATAAACACACATGCATAAGATGACAAAAAATTGTCCTCATACACACTTGTCGCCCATCCAGCACCCCAGTGGATTGAATCCACACTCATAATTTCCCTCAGTTAAATCATTGAGAAATCAGCCACTTCCTAGCTACGCGTGTCACTTAAGAGCTCAAAGAATAATTCCAGACAATCAAACAAAATGGAAACAAAAAAAAAAACCTTACTGCCAATACGAACTTAGTATATTATATACCTGAAGGGTTCTGGGCTCCTGTGCTTCTCTAATGGCCTGCACAAGCGCAGCAGTAGCAAGCGCCTCGACGCTGCGATTCCTCAAACACGTGGCGGAGGAACAATCTCTGAAGAGCTGAAACGCGTGATCCGAAATATCACAATCCAGCCCTAAAATCGACGCCACGTCAATTATCTGCAGGTACGCCCTCAAATTATCCACCACGACAGACGGACCACTCGAATTGTTCGACGAAGACGTCGTTTCAAGCACCCGCTCCAGCTCCGCCAGGTGACCGGCAAATGAGAGAGAGGAGTGAGCGAAGACAGGGTACGGCTCGAGAGACCAAGTGGAGAATGCGGTGATGAAACCGGTCGGCTCGAAGGGGTCTTCTTCGTCGTCGTTCTGATTAGAGACTACTGGAGGAGAGGTCAAGTCGGAGGTGACGAGGCATAGGGGGGAATCCTGAGCACGGAGGTGGAATAAGTGGTGGGGTTGGGTCTGTCGCTCCTCCACCACGCGGCCGCACGAGTCGCATTCTGTAATGCTCCTGCCGGCGGAGCTGGTGGCGCAGCGGCCCTGACCGGAGGAGCAGTAGGGGCACCGCATTACGGACCGGTTGGAATGTGGTGAGGGTTGGTTGGTTCACCCCGTGGGTAGAGATTTATTTATTGTTGCGTTGACTATTTTCTTTTCCGAATTAAAATTAATACTAGTACTCATTTCTTTTCATCATCTATAAAAAATATACATATTCTTGCCTTCACTAAAATTATCATTAATTATGCAGATACTGTATGCATGGGACAATGGTCACTGATTAAAACTGAATCAAGAAAAAAAAAAAAATAGAGATTTTGCAGAAATTGCCAGTTAGATCGCATAACTTAAATTGTTTTCATGTAATTTGTTATAATATCTGAAAAACATTTACCAGAGTATATACGAATTTAAGGTTGAAAACGGAATTGTAGTAGAAAGAAGCCAACTATATTTGTATATTACCACTATTAGTTTCTTATTTATTATTTATTGTAGATCAATTACTTTAAATTCGATTTAAAAAAAAATGTGGGTGTTGATAAATTAATGATTAATTACAGTGAATTATGAATAAAAAGCTTAAATATACAAGATTCTAGTGAAATCTGACAAACTCAAATTTCGATAAATTTCGATTGGGAGAAATTTTCACTTAATATACTTGATGCGATTCAAAAGAAATTAAGTTAGATTTAAGACCTGAAAACCAGGGTTAAAAAAACTTAAAAGCTTTAAACTAAAAACTAATAAAATGCATGTTTAGGTATATGAAATATTTAATCCTCTAATTACTCCTACACATATTTCTCAATAATCTCAGTTTTCCCTTTTCTGTTTTTCTCCAACCAAATTTCCAGTGCTTAAATTAAAAAAAAAAAAAAAAAAAAATAGCTGGCCCAATGTTTACCAATAATGGGCTCGATTTCCAATTTCCACACTCCAAGCCCATTACCTAACCGGTTAAAAATTGAAACAATTATTTCCCACAATAATAATTATGGCAAATACGTGTAGAAAGAACCCCCGACTCCCTGCCCACTAACCTCGAAATGTGGTAGCCCACAAAATTTCTTAATCCCCACTCCCTTGCCTTCACTCTCCCCTTTCCCTTTCAATTCACACCCCCACCCCTATCTTCTTCAGATCGACACTTCCGTTCCCCCCCAACTGAAGAAATACTAAACCACAAATTTACATCTTCATTCATCAAATTTCACATTTAGCCTAAGCTCCAATTAATTATTTTTTCACTCTTTGCAACATATAAAAATCGATATGAAGGATGATGATGCCTTACCAGTATCAACACCCACATCTTCATCCGTTCTCTCTTCCTCCTCCACCTCAGGAATTTCAAAAAAAGATAATTCCTCCTCCTCCTATTACGCCGCTGTATTCGGCCGCGGACGCTACAAATTCTGGGCGCTCGCCGCCATATTGCTTCTCGCTTTCTGGTCAATGCTGACCGGCACCGTCAGCCTCCGGTGGTCAGCCGGAAATCTCAACCGATTCAACGACGAATACAGTTCCCCCGCCACATACGATGATCTGGACGTCCTAGTAAATCTTCTTAATCACACAATGCATACATTGTATATATACATGTATGATTTTATTGTGTGAGTTCTATATTTATAAGTTTGTGATTTTCGTAGGATATGGAGGAGAGGGAGAAAATGGTGAAGCATATGTGGGATGTGTACACCAACAGCCCTCGGATCAGGTTGCCGGGTTTTTGGCAGGATGCCTTTGTGGCTGCCTACGAGGATTTGACGAGTGAGGTGCCTCAGGTTAGGGAGAATGCCATTTCCGAGATCGCTAAGATGTCATGTCGCTACATCAAGCTGGATCCCCCTCCTCTACATTCGTTGTCTTCGTCATCACTGGTAAGTTAACTCCTTGATTTTGTTTTAGTCAACCTTTGGTTTCTTTGAGGATTCATTAATGTTAAAGTAACTTGTCTATTTATTTTTCTTGCTCAAGAGTATTGTGACATGTAAACAAATAGTAGTTAGCTTAGCGTAAGAATTATGAATACTTAATTAAGAGAGGGTTAAGATTTCCAAGATTGATGTTAGTTTTTGGAAATGGTGAGGTCCTTGGGTAAGAATAGATTGCTGTAATTTTGTTAAAAAATTATTGGATTTGATTGATCATTTCTTTTAAGTTTGAGACCAGATCTTTAACATGAGGGAAAGGGAGTTGTTACTTTTATGTTTAACTATCACTTCTAAGTTGTTAGCTATTCATTTAGCTTATAACAAGTTCATGTATATGGTTTTACTAAAAGAAACTGAGTTGTTGAATGGTTAAGCAAATGAAGCTCTTGCTTGTTAAAGTTATGAGTATCTCGACTAGTGTGGAGAAAAATCAACTGCTTCAGTCGGACTGTGGCTTAATGAGGGCACGTTCTTTCTTGGCTAGAGCCTAATAATCATAGTGTGTATGTATTCAATGCCTGTTAACCATTGCAAGAAATGGTGAAGTTGGGTCTTCGTGAAGCACATTGATCCCCTAAATTTCTGTAGCACTTTGCACCCCTAAGTTTCAGTACCTTATATATAGGTTGAGTTTCCTGGACTTTGACTACATAATACCATGACTTCATATTGTGCTTCGGAGGCTCTATTCACAGTGCTTCTATAAGTTGTCTTTATGTGAGATGAATACTCAGGTTACCCGTAAACTGCTAAAAAAATCAATTGGAATAATAGTATTTGTATTTTTATTACGTGAAAGATGTTTATTGATAGGTCGATGTTTGTGAAAAGCCTGTATAGAGTTAGAACTCCCCTTTTTTTATTTGGTGAGTTTTAGGCGGATTGCTTTTCTGTGGGAATCCTATAGTTAGTTTTGGGAGATTCCAGTTTCTTCCTTTCTTTAGCAACTTACTGATCAATCGGATTTAGAACTAGCACAATGGCAGCATATCTGAAGATTCTGATCCATTGCCACCATCTCCCTACAGTGATTAAACTCACCCAACTAACACTAGGCTTTAATTTGTCAATTATAAAAAAAAATAAGGGAAAAAGAGAAGAACACAATATATCACTTCCCTCTGTGGTTCTCAATCTATCATAAATCTCAAGATCTCACAATTTCTCAAATGAACGTCTATTCTCCAACTCAGCAGGTTATAAAACTTATCACCACGATACTAGTCCTGAAACCATCAGCCTCAACAGTAGACGTGACAATAGACGCCAATGTGAACAAAGATATGTCTCTTGGTGTGGAGTGAATCCTCTTGGTGTTATATCTGATACTGAGACATCAGTATTCAATTGTGGGATTTTGATATTGATAGTGTTGAAGGTCATTCAAAGAACCGTTTGGTAATTTTAGTAGCTTCTTTACTGTTCATGTAATGAATTTCGAAGACTACTGTTCATATGTACACTGAGTTCAGAAAACAATGATACTATCATTTGCAGTGTGGTGGGTGGAGGGAAGAGGAAGAGAGTGGTGAAGGGGTGTCAAGGATGGAGGGATAACTGCTGGTTCTGTGACAAAATTATGCAGAAAATGGTTTTGTAACATAATGACAGATGTGAAGTAAGCTTGTGAGTGAAATGTTTTTCTCGGATGATAGATTCTTTTATTAAGAAAATTGCAGAAAGTTTCTACTTTTTACTAAAATTGACTTAATTGTAAATTATTTGAGAAGGGACAGCCAGTCAATCTTGCAAAATGGAGTACTAAAAGCACCAATAATCCGGCACTGACCTTGTTATTGATAATTGGAAACCGTGTTTAAAACGTGAATGAGGATAGAGGGTTTTTTTATATGTCACTGGCTCTATAAAATTTTGCTGAGGCCTGTGATTTATGTGAGATATATTGTGGAATTACGTGGAGAACATATCTGATGCAGTGAGTTTGAACTCCTTGATGTTGAGAGAACCTGGAAAAACAGAAAAGAGAGTGATTTAACTTAAGTGAGATATACATTGGAGGGTTAATCTCTTTAATGTCCAGACGGAGGGATGCATTTTACAAAACTCTTCGGTACAAGGTGTAGCGTCTTGAAAAACAAATTATTTGTCGTGCCTGAGTGCCCCATTCAAATATAGATTCTTATGTGTGGTCCTGAGAGAGATGCATTGCAACATGATTTTTCATTTCATATATAGAGCAAGCGAAACTCGCACTTTAATATACGGGTTAGGGTAAAAGTTGGGAAACCTATTTGGGCCCAATATTCAATCTTGGATTTTTACATTGTGATTACTGAAAGTTGTCAAGTATCCCTGCAAGCTGGAAATTGTAAATTCCACTAAGTCTCAACTGTCTCTCCTACCAGCATATCTTCGGTCAGTGACGGTGCATCCCACTTTTACCACTTTCTGAATGACTCTAGGAACACTGATTTGTAAAGTGACTCCAAATGTTCCAAGGATATGAAAAGCACACCTGTTAATTATTCTCTTCTTTACTTTTAGTTTCTATCTTTCTTGTGATGGTATATAGAATCTTCTTTCCTCGACATGCCTGCTTGTGTGATGATTCCTATTTGTTGAATTTGAAAGAGTGTGTGTAGATAAAGCTTATGTAATTAGTATGAATAACATAAATATTTATCAAAACATTTCATGTTCTTAAACCGATCTCTCTCCTCTCTCTTGGATAAATTAGTTTCACGTTATATATTTCATAGTCATGCCTGTTTTTTGGATTCTTACATTGAGTATTTTTCTGAATTCTTTCCAGAGCACGAGAGATTTGAATCTAAAGCAAGTGGAGCACAGGGCAATGACCTCAGTTGGAAGAAAATTATGATTTGAAAAGCATGGAGCATCTCAGCCTGATAATTCTTTTTTTTTTTCCCCCCAATACAATATTTTTTCTCACGTAATGGATGCATATCGAAGAAATATATCGGTTCTTGTGTTCTTGTGTTTTTGAAACATAGATAATTTTGTAGTTAGTTAGCTTTTCTAAAACCTGTTTATCCTCCCTCTTTTATACGGTTGAATAGTAAACAATCTTTATTCAAATTTAGACTTAACAGACTTAACATTCTAATTTCACGTGAGAATAGGAACCTAATTTGGAACATTCATTGAGAGTACCTAAATAGATTGGTTTGCCATGCATCATGATGGTTGTTGTGACTTGGGCTGCATGAGGATTTAATATTGCTGTTGAATTGTCGTGAACAAAGTAAAATTTATGGTATGTTATTTAGTTACTTTGATAAATAGATAAACTCGTTATTTTTAAGCTATTGTTAATGGGAGCATAAACATCAAAGTCATTAACATATGGACCTTTGTCCGGACTTAGCATGTCATATTTTGAATAAAATGTAGGAGATCAAGGAGTATACGCGGATGCAATTCCTTTAAGACAATATTTAAAATGAAGGTTTTGTAATGGTATCTCCTTCGTATTTTCGCTGCACTTCTTAATTCCGTGAAAAGTCAAATAAGATAGAATTTTTCTTAATCTTTAATTTTAAGAGAGAAAAAAAAGTCTTCGAAAACTTGGGTTTTTGTTTGGCATAGGCCAAAGGATTTTTTTTTTTTGAAAGAATTGGCTTCTTCCAGTGAATACTACATTTGAAAATGCAAAACAACCTATAATAATTATCATATGATGCAGCAGCCAAGCTGGCTCTCAAAACCAAAACTTTCTTTATAATCTCGCTTAAATCCTCAATATTTACAAATTAAGACTCATATCCCCAAATAGCAAAACCCAAACTCATACTTATTTGTTGAAAAGAATTGACCTCAAATGATATTTCAACTATCTTTCTTTCCCCCATTATTGTCTATTGATGATCAAAACCCCTCACACAAATAAATACTACTAATCATAATCAACTATTGACAAGCTCAACATTCTTAGAAGTAACAGTACTTTTGCTGAAAAGTTCCTCCATCTCCTCCAAACTCCGCCCCTTCGTCTCAGGCAAGCAAAAATAAACGAAAAACCAGGCCATCACGGCTACGCCAGCGAACAAATAAAATGCCCCTCCGATTGTTATCGCCCTCGACAACGACAAGAACGTCATAGAAACTGTAGCATTCATCACCCTGTTCACTCCCACACTAACGCTCGCCCCCGCGGCTCTCAACTTACTCGGAAATATCTCGGCACTATAAACCCAACACACTGGACAAAGCCCAATGTTAAAGAACATAATAAACATATACACAAATATAAGACTCATCACCAACGCCCACAAGAGCTTCTTATCCGCACGCTCCACAACCGTCAGGCAAGTAGCCAGCCCCGTCAGGGCCACAATCATGCCTGTAATCATTGATAAAAAATTTCCATAAGTTCCCATCCAGGACACAGAAAAAATTCTATTTTTCGGTCAATATTTTTTTCTGAAAGAAATGCAAAAATACCCACTATTATCAAAACCCCTGTACCTTTCTTATTAGCAAAAAAACTCCATTAAAAATTCCTTCATAAATTAATAGGGAGTTGCCAATTTTCTTAAGTTAACAGGGGTGTATTTGCATTTTTGGGGACTCCGGTTAGGAAGGGGTCTTTCTGTTAATAAAAATAGCACATAGTAGGTTTTTAGTAATAAAAATTTACACAAGGAGTTTTGCTAATTAGACAAATCATGAGAGATATTTTGCATTTCACTATTTTCTTCTTCATGTTTTTAAAATATTTATTGGACTGAAACATACAAACAAACGAAATTTTGAGTCGATAGTACCTGTAATGCTGAACAAAAGCAGTTTTCTCCTCCCAACCTTGTCGATCACGAAGGTTGATATCGTTATAAATGTAAGTTTCGTTAGCCCAATCCCGACCGTAGCCAATAGCAACTTCTTCCTTGCAGTTACCCCTGCCGATCTAAAGATCCTCGGCCCATATAATATCACAGCTTCAGTCCCGGTCGCGTGCTCAAAGAAATGAACCCCAACCCCAGCTATCAACATACGACGCACGGTAGGAGTAGGCCTAAAAAGCAGTTCTTTCCACACACCTTTTCCTTGATCACTTTTATTTTTAGGTATCACAACAATGTCCTCATTACAATTTTCATCAATTCCAACATACTTGCTAATGTCTTTAAATCGTTCTTTAGCTTCTTCACTGCTATTACAAACCTTCTCGAGGATTTTCTTCGCTTCTCCTACCCGACCTTTCATGATCAGCCACCGAGGTGACTCGGGCATTTTTAGTGTTCCAAGAGCCAAGAAAAGAGAAGGGATTGAAGCAATTCCAAGCATCATTCTCCATCCGAGTTCTAAACGCAAATTCGCAAACAAAGTGTTTGAAATGTAACCTAACAATATACCTACACTTATGCCAATCTCTGGTAAAGATGAGAGGAGCCCGCGAGTGTTTGCTGAGGATATTTCGGCAGCGTAAACAGGGGCTATCATTAGTGCAAAGCCTACACCTACACCAGCCGTGCATCTTCCGGCTATAAGTACTCCATAATTTGGTGAATAGCCCATTAGAATTGAACCGAACATGAAGATTACGGATGCCATTACTATTGTGTACCTTCGGCCTATGTAATCGGATGTTCTTCCGGCACATAAGGATCCTACTAGGGCGCATAGGTTTAGGATTCCGGCAAGGACTTCAAGTTGTGCTTCTTTCACCGTGAATTCTTCTCTTATGAAAATCATGGCTCCACTCATCACGCCAGTATCTGGAATCACAGTGAATTTTAGTGAGTAAAATGATAAGAAAAATGTAAACAGTTTTTCTCACTAAAATTCAAGAATCAAACATACTGTAAAGAACGTGATCAGATTAATTTTATAATGATCGTATGTTATATTTTGATGTAAGTAATGATCCAATAATTGAAACAAGTCAATATATTAGAGATTTGAAAATGAAAATTGAGAAAGAATGAATGTGTACCATACCATAGCCAAATATGATGGAAATAAGGGAGCCAACTACTGCACAAGCACAGGCATATTTGTTGAGCTTTCTCTTCACGTTTTCATCACCATTCTCCATTTGAATCTATCGATGAGGAATTGAATTGACACTAATACTTGGTGATATAATTAATTATATTCCTACCAATTCAAGAACTTGCAATTTTCAAACAACATAAAAACACGTTTATATATATTCAGGTGTAAAATTTAATGCATGCACAGCCTCTTATGGTACGCCACTACACAAAATCACCTATATATAATATCCAGTAAATGATATTCTACTCCATCAATAATTTCCAAATCTTATTAAATATCTAAACCAATTCTTTGAACCACTGAAAGATAGTACATTATACTACTAATTAATTTTTCAAAAGGGCGAATTGACTAAATTGATATGGGGGAAAAGGTTAGAAAAACAAAAAGGTACGTAGATTCAACTTAATATCTTCAGATCAGAAGACTGCGACTGTTTTCCCTTCTTAATCCACTAATTAATTAATTCTATTTCTGTAGTAATTCTTTCACTATTTTTTTTTTTTAGAACAACTTGTGGACAAGGATCAGCAGCCTTTGGGATCTTAATATAGCCTCCGGGTTCAAAGCCAACTATTTTTACATGGCATATTGGGTTTGAGTTTTTTCCGTACTTGTGGCTATTTTTCTTTTTTAAGTAGTTAATTCATTCTGAGACTATATAAAATTAAAACAATCTATTTTAATTATAGTGGATGTACGTATGATCATAAAGGAATTTACCTTATCAATTATGAGACTATATAAGAGAATCTGAGTCTCTAAGAAGGACTTGTTTAATGAAAATCTGATCCATAAAGTATAATTGCTGCAAAATTTATTGTCAATAGTGATTGGGTATTTATGATTACTAGCTAATTTCTGATGACGAATATAATATGTATTTGGATATACTCTTATTTAACAAATTTGCTGAGACGTACATGTTGATAAGTTAGTATAGTTATAACGTGGATCAAAAAGACAAACATATTATACCTCATTGTTTTTACGATTAGATTTGGACCGACGGATCTTATAATATAGAATTCGATTACCAATTTTATTTTTGAAGTGACCAGGTGTTCGTTCAAAATTGAGTAGGCAAATCTATTAATGGTTAGTCATCAATTTAGGAAAAGGTAAGATTGGATTCAGAATTGGGTAGGCAAAACTAATGGGTAGGCAAACCCAACCTAAACCCTTTATTAAAAAGGTGTTGGGTTTGACCATGGGTAAAACTTAACCGTTGATTAAAATTTATTTTAAATATAGTTTTTTATTAGTTAAATATTAAGAAGAAAAGCAATTTTTTCTTAAAAATATGAGGAAAAGTAGTGAAAAAAATTGTTAAATTAAGTAAATAAGAAAGTCTCAAGAAGTTTCAAAACTATATATGTCTTATTTTTATTTTTTATTTTAAAAAGCAGAGCGTTTTATAAAATATGAAAAATTTGATCCATGGACCACCTTTGAACCAAGAAGCCAAGCTCAAATTACAAACTTAAACTAAAAAAAATCGATAACCATATATATTCTCTTTAATTTATTATAATGGAAAAATGAATTTTCTATAGCTTTTCATGATATTTAAATTGGGCTTTAGACTTTATTATAACAAACAGAAACATATTGGGCTAGCTCCCCAGTTTATAGAAATTAATGTATAATAACTGGCCTAACCTCATCCATTCTTATGAAACAGAGCTGGGCTTTAATGCCCACTTCCACTTCCCATACAGTACACACAGTGAAGGAAGGGAGTATTAATTAATCAGAGCAAAAGAAGAAGATAGACTCCCAAATTTCAGAAAAAGCTTTGACAATAATACCATGATAATGGCTTGAATTCAAAGATAAATAAACACTGCAAAAGCTGTTCCAAGTCTTTGGTGTCGAACATCTATAAGAGATATGTTTGGGTCCAATCGAAATGTAAGGCCATCTCCAATCGTTGGGGCAAAACTGTCCCCTCCCCCTCCCACTCCCCCTCCCACTCCATAATCATCTTCAACAGTTAGGGACATAGAATAATAATAATAAAATAATAATAACAATAATAAAAATACTAAAAAGTAAAAATAATAATACAAAAATAACTATATAATAATAATAATAATAATAATACAAAAATTATTATTATGAATTAATATAATAATAAAAATACAAAAATATTAATAATAATACAAAAAAATTATAATAATAAAAATTAAAAAAAATTATAATAATAACAATAATAATAATAATAATAACAATAAATAATAAATAACAATAATAATAATAATAATAATGTGAAAGATAAAGATAATAATAATAGTAACAATAATAATAATAATAATAATAATACAAAAGTTATTATTATCAAAATTACTAATAATAATAATAATAATCATGTGATAGCAAGTTGCATTTTTGTAACAAATGGTACCAAAGTTGCAAGTTGGCATATCCTATGGTACTCAAAAAGAAAATGTCCCTTAATAATAATAAGATAGAGTTGGCATATCCAGAAGGTGACTGCTGCTATGCGTATGTTGGCATATGCATACTCGAGTAATAATAATAATAATAATAAGATAGTAATAATAATAATTATTATTATTATTATAATCATAATTATTATTATTATTATTATAAACAAATCTCAATCACTTATATATATCAAGTTATACTCGAGTTTTAATCATATTAAAGTTCATTTATTTGATAAAAAAATAATTTATAATTTGAATCATTTGTACATTTTATCCAAATTAAATACAAATTTAAAATATCTAATTGAAACTAATTCCTGTAAATATTTAATTTTTTAAAATATAAAATTTATTAATCCATACACAAAATTTATTAAATAAAAACCACCAAATGTACAAAAAACGAAAAAAAAAAAAATTGTAGTGTGTGAGCCGAGGGGTGAAGGAGGGGCAAGCTTTTGCCCTTTCTTTCCCACTTTCACTCCCACTCTCCTCCCCCTCCCCACTCCCCCCACCATTGAAGACCATAATTTTAGAAAAACCCAAAAATCCCCATCCTCCTCCCCCTTACCATTGAAGATGGCCGGATGGCAAGTTTTTGCCATTTGTCTCTCATTCCCCCTCCCACTCTCCCTCCCCTCCCCACTTCCCCCCACTATTGAAGACCATAATTCTTTTCCCCCTCAAAATTCCCCTCCCCCTCCCCCTAACGATTAGAGATGGCCTAATACTATAGGTTCTTAAGAGAGATTTTTCAGCATGTGCTTGTTTTTTTAAACTGTATGAACATTTTCTTTCTACTTATTATTGTTTTTTTTTTTGGGAGAAAAATTAAATACTACTTCATTCGTTTCATATTAATTGGTACATTTCTTATTTTCACATAGATTAAGAAATATCATCAGTAATTATTTTTATAGTAAAATGTCTAAAATATCCTTTATAATAAATAGTGATTACTTTTTTATTTTTTAATTAGTGAGTGATGAACCTTGAGTTTCCCAACTTAAGTGTAAGAAAATGACAAAATTGAAAAAATTAATTTGAAACATATCAATTAATTTGAAACAAAAAAATTTGGCAAATATGTCAATTAATATTAATCGGATGGAGTAGGTGAAAAGCAAAATAAACGAGTCCAATATTTCTATTTCTAATAAATTAAAATAGCTAAGATATAACATCCTAAGGTTATTTCTCTTAAAATTTTCCTGCCTAGTAATTATTTTGTAACTTTTAAATAAGTGATACCAACCAACTTAAGGGCGAGGAGAAAAGACAGAAAGCCTAAGCACCGCCGCTAACACTCTTCCGACTTCACCCGGCGCGCCGCCACCGCACTTCAGGTAACCTAAACTATAAACCTTTTTATACCAAGATAATCGTAGATAGCTAGTGAAAGAAACTCTTTATTACTCAGTTGGTTGAAGAAAATTTTAGCTGCTAGGTCATTCTCGGAAATGAATATCCATAAGAGTATATTCCCAGTTCTTAAAGAGTAAAGTTAGCGTTCCAAATTTTCAATCCAAGCTTCAGTTCACTTCTCACTTCTTCTACGGAATGCTTTAGAGCAAAGCCCAAATCTTCTTCTTCTTCAATTCAAAATCCCACCGCCCGCCGCACCACCCACCCCCCCTCGCGCCTCCACCATCTCTCTCGGCCCAGATTTGTAATTTACAGAGGTACAGTCCAAATTCTAAATGCCCAGTTTTGTTCTTTTTCTGATTTTCTCTTAGTAAATTGGGTTCTAATTGCATTTAATACCCAAAACTTTAATGATGCTAAGGTGATTTTTGGAGAGGGGACTGAGGCTAGGGGGTCTCTGATGTATTCTTTAAAATTTCTATTCAACTTCATTGGATGGTTAGAGTGGTAGGAAGCATATTATTATTTACATATGTATTCAAGACAAATTATTTTTGATTCAATAATTTTTTGGTTTTTTTCTACCGAATCGGTAATTTACCGAACCAAACCGAAATTTTTGGTTTGGCAAACCGTATGAGATTTCAGAATACCGAACCAGCCGGCATAACGAAATTTAGTATGGTTCGGTCCGGTTTTACCGTTTGCACAGCCCTACCTAAGATATTAGCGTGAGCAGAAATATTCTACTTTCATATTTTATCTATTTACTGATGCTGACAATTAAAAAATTATATTTGTTAACTTACATTTGTTAAATAACTATATTCACAATACTTGAACTTTCAATATTATATATATATATATATATTCACACGATACTTGTAGTATATGGCTATATGCTTTTTATTAAGAGAAAGTTTAAGAATGAAATTTCATAAAAAGATATAACGATTGAATCTAAAAAATATCAGCTAATTTGTAAAAGAGGGCCCCAAGTTTATCGCCTAGGGCCTCGTAATATTTCAGGCCGGCCTTGTATTCTGTATTTAACATTTCTAGTCATTACTCAAGTTTGATAATTCTCAATGTTATAATGTGTTAGGGTATTAAGGTCGTTTAAGTAAAAGAAGAAGAAAAAGGAGGGCTGAAAATATAAAAATGGTGTTATCAAATAAGAAGCAAAAGCTAAAGCTGAGAGCTGCTAAAGCTGAACTGATGGCTGCATCTGGTACACCTGATATTTCCAGAGATTTGGGTTCAGAAAAATCAAATTCTGTGAAGACTCTAATGAACCCAGAGTCGCAAAAGCCCACATTGTCAAAAAGAGAAAAACGAAGACAAAAGACGCAGCAAGGGAACTCAGATATTATTGAAGGTAGAGAATTAACCAGCGTTGCCGAAGGAAAGAAAGAAGATGAATTGAAATCAGATATTGTGGAGGTGAAGAAGAAGAAGAAAAGGAAGAGAGATGAAAGTAATCCATCAGAGAATGTAAAGGAGATGAAAGCCGAACAGCCAAAGAAAAAGAAGAAGAAACTTAAGAAGAAGAAGAAGAAACCAGAGGAGAAGGTGGAGAATGGGAAACCCAAGGAGGAAACGCGAGAGCAGAATGCGAGTGGACCTAGTGGAGAGCAATATCTGGCAAAGGCGGATGAGAGCACTAATAGGTATGTGTTTCCGAGGAAATGAGTATTATATTTTTTTGCAGAGATTATAAATTATTCAAACTTACGTGTAGCTTATATTGTTGGTTTTTTAGCCATTATATTCGTGGTTGTTAACCTATGTGAGTATGTAACCAGTCAAGATAATATAGTAGGTTTGGCAGAAGAATAAGAGATCAAGAGAGCAAAATTACATTAATATAGACATTTGGAGAACCTACAATTGACTTTCAGTCACTCCTTTTCTCTCCTTCTGGTCTGTAAAGAAGCTAGAACATTCATTACAAGAAAAGTAACTAAAGTAGATGCTGCAAGGAGTTCAAGTCTCTAGAAAATGGTCTCTCATTTAGTTGGTTAATCTTATTGCATCAATTTGTTATCATTTCCATCTATTATATCACGTCTAATTGTAGGCAAGTGATTTCCTACTGAGTGAGTGAATTTTGCCATGCACTCATAACTGATACTGTTTTAAAGTAGAATAATTGTATACTCTCTATGCTATTTGGTCCAGCTTAATGGCCAAGTGCTATGTGGTAGAACATTGGAAAGTGACAGTACTAGTTGATCAAATTATAAGTCCCATATTTGTATTCCTAAGATTCCTTGTAGCCAAAATCTTCTTTACTAATAGGTTTCTCCATCTCTGTCTAGCTTTGTAGCTGTGACTTATTACCCCTCCCATATAAATAATTTTTTTTTTTTTGTTTTTAAATTATAGTGTTAATCGGTGTCTAGATTTGTGGGAAGTTGATTTAGAGCCTAGGTGTGAGCAGTGGATGCTGAGAATGTTGTCTAATGTTTTGTCCGCCAATACCCTTGGACTTGAGAGGAAGGTAAGGCTACTGTTAGACCAAAAAAGAACTTCTTGTAGTGTAGTGGAGTTAAGAATATTTTTAGTCAAAATGTACAGACCTGGTCCACTTCATTTGCCAAATTTATGCATTTTTTGTTATTTGAATAGCCCTCAATAATTTAACGTGTGGCTTTTTCTTCTATTATCTTGACTGGATTTATATAATTCCAGGAGGGAAGATGCAGAGGTACCTGGAAAAGTTTATGTTGGAGGCATTCCATACTACTCCACTGAGGATGATATCAGGAGTTATTTTGAACATTGTGGTACCATTACTGATATTGATTGTATGAAGTTTTCAGACACTGGGAAGTTCAGAGGTATTGCCATAATCAGTTTTAAGGTATGTTCTTTGACTGACTTGAGTATGCAATATTTGCTAAACATTCTTAGGGCTAATCTGTACACTGAGAGACACCATAACTATCATAGAGTTAATTTGTTATTATTCTTTTGCAGACCGAAGCAGCATCTAGAAGAGCATTGGCACTTGATGGTTCAGACATGTAAGTTGCTCATTATTACAATTACTTAGGCTATGTTTGGTTCTTGGATTTTTAGTGAGTAAAACACAAAGGAAGATGACTTTCTTGAATATTGTCAAATGATTTACTCTATAAGATCCGAAAACCAAACATAGCCTTAGCTTAATCCTCCAGTGTCGTAACTCGAAAATTCTTCAATTTTCCAGGGGTGGACTATTTTTGAAAATCCAGCCATTCAAATCAGCTAAAGTAAACAAATTGCCCAACTTTATGCCAACAGTTTTGGAAGGTTACAACAGAATCTACGTTGGTAATTTGTCATGGGATCTAACTGAGGATGATTTGAGGAAACTCTTCTCTGAATGCAATATTACTTCTATTAGATTTGGTGAAGATAAGGAGACTGGGGAGTTTAAGGGATATGGGCATGTGGATTTTGCCGATGGGGTTTCCCTTAACAAGGCATTGAAATTGGATCAAACTATTGTCTGTGGAAGACCTGTTAAGATTAGCTGTGCTGTACCAAAGTCGGGAACTGCTGCCAAGTTAAAATCAATGCCAATAGACAGTCAAGTTAGCAGTGTTAAGGTTAGTGCAGTTAGCGAGGAACAAAATAACAGCACTCAAGTTGAAAGTGTGGAGGTTACTGCAGTTAGCGAAGATCAAGTCAACAGCAGTGCAACAAATGCCGTCAGTTCAAAGATAAGGAGGCGAACATGTTACGAGTGCGGAGAAAAAGGTCATCTTTCATCGGCTTGCCCGAAGAAACTAGCTGCTGATGCGACAAATACTGGTGCAGTATGATTTTAGTACCAAGAAGTAGCTCTAGATGCCGAGTTTTCTTCTTCCTTTTTCTGGCTCCAAAATTTACTTAAACTGCTTATTTTAGTTGAAGCCTGGCATTGACAAACACCTTAATTTACAGCTTTGAAAATTTTCCCTAGAATTTACAGATTATATATCTATCCCAACGAGCTTTATGGTTTATCCACATTTTCTCTGATTTATTGGATATACAAGTAAGGATTTCAAATCCATACTAACAATTTGATTTTGTATTGATTTTAAATTCATTTGTAACCATTTTGTGCTATCTGATTCCTGAGATTTGAAATGTGTTCAGCTATGGAGTCATTTCGAATCCAATCAATCAATCGAAATGAACTTTTACAATAAAGTCAAAGATGGTTCATTTATGGATCTTGCTTAGGGGGAGGGTGCTTGATCTAGCGTTTTATTGAGTTTAAATAGTGAATATGGGTGTCAAATATGCGAGTCTACTTTATCTTTGCTTCTACATGCTTAATAATAATGTAGAGATATTGAATGGCAAGTTCCAAGAAGTAAACAAAACCGTAGAAAAACAAAGAATAGGAAAACTAAAGGGGAAAAAAAGAACAATTGTTAGCCAAAATGCACATATAAGGTCATCTCCAACCCGTAGGGCTATTTACAGTCCTGGGGTGTCAATCTCCACCCGGGGAATCTGCACCTCCCTGAGCATCATCTCCAACCGGTAGGGGGTTTTCTTCCAATTAATTAAAAAAAAAAGTCTTCCCCACTCTCACCTATATTATCTATAATAATAATAATAATAATAATAGTAGTAGTACCAATAATAATAATAATATTAATAATAATAATTTTAAAAATAAGTAATATTAATTTAAATATGAAAATGCAAAATAATTAATTTTAGAGACAATGATAATAAAATAATAATATTACATTCGGGACAAGAAAAACAACAAGGATTACATTAAAATAACAACGAAATTGCAACGATGAAGACAACATTGAAAATGCAAAAATACAACATAAGTAAACAACAACAAAAATGCAACGATGGAAACAACAATCATTAGGCGTTGGGAAAATAATCAATTATACATGGAACATTAATGCTATATTAGAGTTTAAATAAAATTAAAATATTTCAAATTAAATTTTAAATGTGGCTAAATAAATTATTGTTTCATAGACAAATATATATAATTTTAAAATTAATAATGGATAAAAAAAATTTTATACTATAATTTTTTTGAATTTTACTTTCATGTTGCAATTTTTATATCTAATAATGTTACATCTTTAATTTAAATTAAATTGTTATTAAACGTACAACAATTTTTATAATTAAATGTAACTTTTATTTTTAGTTAATTAAATTAAATAAGGTATTGTTAAAATTTGTAGTTAATTTTTAAAATATTTTTAACTATTTTTATTAAATTAATTTATTAATATTAATTTAAAATTTTAATAAAAAATAAATAAAAGAAATCCATCAGGTGGCGCCACCTGACGGCTTGTCTGCGCGCGTCCCAGCAGATGGGTTGTGGGCTGGGCTGGACCGCCCTTTCTCTTCTCCAACCCGGAATGGGCGGGCTGGCCCAAATCGACCCACCCCCCAGCCCGGGTTGGAGATGGCCTAAAAGAAGCCAATAATTTTATAAAAGCCATCAGTAGCCACTAGCCATCTATCTTGCACATATACGAACGGTGCGATATGTTGCACATATACAAATATCTCGATATGAACGAGTAGATATCGACACGGCGATACAAATTTTAAATATATATAAAGACTAAATTACGCGTTTACTTCTTTAAAAAAAATAAAAATATTATTTTAAAAATATATAATAAGAATTAAGTAATTTATGCATAGTTCACTTTTAATTTCATTTTGAAATGAACAAATGTGTCCTCCTTTTCATTTAAGTTTTTAAGTAAATTCTTAGTATTAACCTTTTGAAAAATTTCAAGTGTTTCATGAAGAGCACTTTGATAATGTTCATAGAAATATATGCCCATTAAGTATCTTGTATGTGTCTTGCGACATCCCGTGTTGTTTCCTTTTAATTTTTAATATTTTATAATATTAAAAAACGATACGGTGGCATGTCTGATACATATCGAATATCGAATGAGTATTTGAGGATTCAATACGTATCCTCTACGGCACAATGTATAATTTGAAGTATCCTTGCTACCTAGGTAGCCATACACAAATTCCACTTCCAGTGAACTAAATCAATGGATCAAGCTACAGGCTAAATGGAAGATGGGGAACATAACATCTTATAGTATTCCTCTCAATTACATATAAGCTCCAAATATAGTCCTCTTCAGTCAAGCCATAAGCATCATCATCCGGAAATTGGTACAAGAGACACCAAGTCATTTCCTGGCACTGTCAATCTCACCCGAAACCACTACCTTTTCCATCTCACCAGAATCAACCTCTTGGGTGCCAACATGAGCCACCCCAAGATCTTCCGCGAGTTTTCCCCAAGCCTCCAACAATTTAGAAGGAAGCCTTTCATGAATAGTCCTAACTAAAGCTTTAGCCTCGTTCATTCGCTCCTCCTTCACCAACCCCTCCAACAAACTCTTCAAAGTGTCAATGTCTGGAATCTTCCCAACCTTCACACTCTCCTCAAACAACTTATACCCTGCCACAAACCCCTCATGTTTACACATATAAGCCACTAAAGTACTAAAAGTTGCAGCATTAGGATTGCGCCCTCTCATTTTCAACATCTCATTATACACCTTCTTAGCTTCATCCATCATTCCTTTTTCACAATAACAAGTAATCAAAAAGTTATAACTAACCACATCCGGTATTATCCCTACAGTATTCATTTCCTCAATTAACTTCTTGACACCTTCCGGCTCCCCGTGATGAATATGCAGAAGTCTCACATTGTAAGACCGGAAATCCGGTTTGAATCCTTTTTTCGTCACCATCTCTTCCCAAAATTTATCGGCCTCATCGCTCCTACCATTCTCATAAAACGCGTTCAAAATTGTCCTAAATGTAATAGCATCGACATTGAGCCCTTTCTCTTCCATCTCATTCAACTTCTCCATTGCAGTTTCAGGAACGCCCATCTCACAATATGATTTGATCAAAATTCCATACGAAAACTTATCAGGTGAAAATCCAAACTTTTTGGGAAACTCGGTGAAATAATTGGGCACGCGTTCAAACGCCTTGGAGTGAACGCAAGCATTGAGAAGGGCGTTGAATGAGAGAGTGGTTTGAGGGGTGCCCAAATCGGTCATTTTATTGTAAGTTTTAAGGGCATTTTCTAACATTCCGGCGTCACCGTAGGATCGGATGAGGGATGAGAGGAAGGGTTCCTGCGTGATTTGGGGATTTGATTTATGGGCTTCAAGGAAGGTTCCGATGTCGGAGTAGCGTTGGGATTTGGCGGTGGAGCCGGGGGAGGTTGAGGGGTCGTTGGAGGTGGTGAAAGATGAATAGAATTTTAGGGCTACATCGGGGTCGTGACAGTTTTTTAGTCTGCTTTTGGTGTAGGAAATGGTTACGGGTTTGAAGGCGGTGGCGCAAGCGGCAGCGGCGCTTGAGAGGTGGCGAGCGTGGCCGAATGCAAGAGAGGAAGACATTTTCGATTTCGGGTTTTGGAGGTGGTGGATGTGAAAGTAAAAAGGAAATTACATCCACCTCCCTTTAGGGTTTAAGAAGAATAGACGAGCCAAATTACATCGACCTCCCTTTAGCTTTTACAACTATTTTTTTTTTTTTTTTTAAGTTTCTAATCTATAAACCGAATACTCATTTAAATAAATTTATAAGAATATTAATCTCATCCTCCTCCTAAACAATATCTAATTGTTATAAATATTTACTCAAGTCATTTGCTTCAAAGTTTCTTAACATAATATTCACATTTTTATTTTAGTTTTCTTGCGAATTTTGTAATATGAAATTTTTTGTCCAAACCTAACATGCATAAATCCATTCAACCACAAAACAAAACAAGTATATTGCAATTTTTTTGTGTTTGTGTTTAGTTACTCTCCTTTTAAGTTACATTCTTGGCATTTTGCTAAGAATTTGCCAGGAGGTCTCATTGCTAAGAATTTGCCAGGAGGTCTCACAAATCATAGACGGAAAGGTTATTGGGTCCAAGTTCTCCACTTCAATTACAAGTTCTACACAACAAAAAGCCCAATAACCTAAATTATAGACAGGACAATTATCATTTCTTCACATATGCTTGAATCTCCATTTGGGCAAGCAGGCCATCAACAAAAAGGAAGCAGAATTCACTACTGATGCTATGACGAAAAGGATTAAATTCTTACAATAACGGAAAAACCTAATTTCACATCCCACGGCCCTTGCATCGGAACTTGTAAATTCCAAAAATTATGGAAAAGCTACTGCTGTAAAAGAGAATATCACAAATAACCCCCCCCCCCCCCCCCCCCCCCCCCCCCCCCCCCCCCACACACACACATAAAGTTGCTCACTTTGAGAAAAGAATTTCTGATAATTTTGATGAAGTTTTCACTACAGGTCATAGGAGACCAATATTCATGGTTATGACAGAAGAGGAGGCATATACTCCTAGTCCTTATGCAAAGGAAATTCACCTTCTGATTGCTGTTTACGGAAACTTAAAGAGAATTTGAAGTTTAAAGTCTATATATGATCAGGCTAATGCGAAATGAAACCAATAATTTTATTAAGCAATTGGTAGCCATAAACAAATTCCACTCCACTAAACAAACAAAATCAATGGATCAAGCTACAGCTAAATGGAAGAATATCATCTTACCGTACTCCTCTTTTAAGTATCCTATATTAATTCCTACTCTTCAAGAAAGAATATGATCAAGTCATAATGAAGTAAAAACTTCTACAAGTGAGATACAAATAGCAATATGTTAGCATCCCAAAATTGACAACACTCACACAAGGCATAAGACACCTGAATATGTTAAAAATCAAGACAACAATCAATCAGAGGCCCTACAAAAACTACATATAAGTTCCAAAGATTGTTCTCTGCACTCAAGCCAGAAGCATCATCTTCCAAAGACACCAAATTATGTGTTGGCCTTTTCAACCTCACTTGTAACAACTGCCTTTTCTATTTCACCAGAATCAACAACCTCTTGGGTGCCAACATGGGCCACCCCAAGATCTTGTGCGAGTTTACCCCAAGCCTCCAACAGATTAGATGAAAGCCTTTTATGCATAGTCCTAACTAAAGCTTTAGCCTCGGACATACGCTCTATCTTCACCAAACCCTCCAACAAATTCTTCAAAGTGTCGTAATCTGGAATCTTCCCAACCTTCACACTCTCCTTAAACACCTTATACCCCGACACAAACCTCCCATGCTTACACATATAAACCACCAATGTCCTAAAAGTTGCACCATTCGGATTACACCCTTTTGTTTTCAACAGCTCATTGTACACCTTCTTAGCTTCATCCATCATTCCTTTCTCACAGTAGCAAGTCATCATATAGTTGTAACTAAACACATCAGGTTTTATCCCTACATTACCCATTTCCTCAATCAACTTCTTAACACCTTCCGGCTCCCCATGATGAATATGCAAAAGTCTAACGTTATAAGACCCGACATCCGGTTTTAGCCCCTTTTTTGTCACCATTTCATCCCAAAAAATCTCTGCCTCATCACTCCTACCCTTCTCGTAAAATGCATGCAAAATAGTCGTAAATGCAATAGCATCAACATCGATCCCTTTCTCCTCCATTTCATTCAACTTCTCAATTGCGATTTCAGGGGAGCCCATCTCGCAATAAGACTTGATTAAAATTCCATAGGAAAACTTATTAGGTGAAAATCCAAACTTCTCGGGAAACTCGGAGAAATAAGTGGGGACGCGATCAAACGCCTTGGAGTGAATGCAAGCATAGAGAAAGGCGTTGAATGAGAGAGTGGTTCGAGGGGTACCGAAATCGGTCATTTCGTTGTAAGTTTTGAGCGCATTTTCGAACATTCCCGCGACGCCATATGATCGGATGAGGGATGAGATGAAGGGTTCGTGGGTGATTTGGGGATTTGATTTGTGGGATTCGAGGAAGGTTTCGATGTCGGAGAAGCGCTGGGATTTGGCGAGGCGGCGGACGGTGAATTCCTGGGCGTGGCGCGTGGAGCTGGGGGAGGTGGAGGGGTCGTTGGAGGTGGTGAAAGAGTAGTAGATTTTGAGAGCTTCATCGGGGTCGTGAACTTTTTTGAGTCTGCTTTTGGTGTGGGAAATGGTGACGGGTTTGGCGGCGGCGGCCGAAGCGGCAGCGGCGGTTGATAGGTGGCGAACGTGGCGGAATGCAAGAGAGGAAGACATTCGAGTGATTCTTAATTTAGGGTTTTGGAAGTGAAGGAAGGAAGTGAAAGTAAATTGGGAAATTAGGGTTTAAGAATCGAGGGGCCAAATTACATCCACCGCCCTTTAGCGGCAAAATTGCAAAAATCGTCCCAAACTAATCACTGATTTTGGATTTTCGTCCCAAACTATTTAATTTGGCAAATTTCATCCCGTAATTTAATATTTTTTTGGAATATCGTCCCACCATAATTATAAGACGAAATTGCGCATTTGCCGATGAATTATCACATGGCTGCTTAAGTGTCATGACATGATATATTTTAATATGAATAATTATATAATATTGCAGAGTTCGTCCCAAATTAATTACAAGAATGAACGTCATTTTCATTAAATTAGAAATTTAATATTGGGACTAAATTCATACAAAATGGTAAATTATGGGACGAAATTTGACGAGTTGATATAATTTGGGATGAAAAATCAAAATCAGTAATTAGTTTGGGACGATATTCCAAAAAAATACTAAATTGCGGGAAAAATTAGTCAAGTTAAATAGTTCGGGGCGAAAATCCAAAATCAGTGATTAGTTTGGAACTATTTCTACAATTTTACCCCCTTTAGCATTTACAACCAAGATATTTCTTTTTGTTTTGTTTTTCTCATTTATTTATTTTAAGTTCCTAATCTATAAATCGAATATTCTTTTAAATAAAATTATAAGAATCTCATCCTCCTCATAAACCGTATCTAATTGATATAAATACTTATTCGAGTTAATTTCATTTTTTGAAAGTTTCTAGACAATTTTTTTCACATTATTATTCTTCAAGTTTCCTTGTAAATTTTGAAATATGAAATTGTTAGGTTTTATTTGGATAATTATATTGCTTTTGTTTAAATTTTGATCATGTGTTTTCAGGGTGGTTTCTTTTGATTTAAGGGGTGGTGGATCAAGATCACTGAACTGAGATAGCATCGACCAATTGGACTAGACTTTTAGCACAATGAAATTATTATATTATTATATATAGATAAAAATAATATCATCAATTTGAACCATATGTATCGGAAACAACTGAAAGGTAGATCTCCTAAAAGATTAATCAAATGAAAAATCTGATCAAACAAGACTTACCACAAAACCATTTACATATAGATTTTCTTTTTTATAAAGAGAATTCTTAGCATTAAACAAAATCAAAGTAGGTCCTGTTCTCATCACAAATCATAGACATAGACGGAGAAGTTATTGGGCCCAAGTTCTTCACTTCAAGTACAAGTTTACCTCCAAAAGCCCAATAACCTAAATTATAGCACAATCCGTCCGCCGTTCAATGTATACTGATACTGACTGGTTCACAAATGTCAAATGTGTAGTGTAGGCATAGAGTTTAAAGCTTTGCATTTTCATCACTTCTCAGAGACCACAGAGAGCCTTGAGATACACACAGCTCCTGCAAGACCTACAGATCACACATGGAAGGTTGTTATCACACAATTTAAGAGGATACTTCCCAATTTGTGCTCCTACAAATTTAGCTCTCTCGTGGACATATAAAGCTAAAAGACACCTTAATAAAGCAAGCTATAGATTTGCAAATGATCATGACTGACAAGAATGTAACAATATTGATGGTGATTATGGATGCAACGATATTAGCTCTCGCTCTGCTCTCTTTTTCTTTCTCACACACAAACACGCACAAAATGCTTCTTAAGACCTCAAAATATTAGCCAAAACAAAATTCCCATTTTTAGACAGTGAGGTGTGAAAAGATGAACACATGATCTTAGAACCTGGTCACACTGCACAAGAAAACCTGATTACAAAGTCATCATCCTCAAAATTACAAGCTTGAGTACCTTCTGATACTCAATCTGAGGTATTTCCCTCTTGAGTTCCATCTTAGCAGCCTCAATTATTGGAGCCTTTTTAAGCTTTGCATTTGGTCCTTCAGCAACAAAAAGATCAATAACAACTTTCCTGCAAAGAAAGAATCACTTATATTGTACCCAAAAAAACCCGTGGCTGTCCTCGATTAAAAGTCAGGCACTTTTAATCAAATCATTAATCACATAAAACAACTTTGCATTTTTTTCTTTAAAAAAGTAAATAAGGTAGAAGGCAGCGGCAACCTGAATGGATCATATTGTGGATGATTTGGTGATGATTTTGGAACACAGATGCCATGTACATTAACAGCTACTTGACTAACGATGGCCTGAAGCTCATCTGGATAAGTATCAATGCATTCTGCAGCAGCTACTGCTTCTCTGGCAAATGTCGTTGAACGCTTCAAAACAGCCATGTCCCTTAACCGCTGGCTAATTTGTTGATAACTGCAAAAACATGGCACAAAGTACAACTTAAATATAACAAGGACAAACTGAATGAAGACCCTCTTCCCCTCAGAACACATTTATGGTTCCATCGAGATGTGGAAAAAGAAAAAGAAGAGATGAGGACAAATATGACTACCCAGGAAAATCTAGTAGAAACAAGAGATATTTTTCCCTTATCTTTCATGAAGTTCCATAGAAATTAAAAAAAAAATTACCATAATGTTCAAAGCAAACGAAGATGTAATCACAACTTAAACTTGTCAAAAGTCTTTTTTCCTGTTTTATTCTATCAACTTCACAATTTTACTGCATCAATATACAGCTGTTTATTTCCTAACATGCAAATGGAGATATCCATAGAACAATACAAAAACCAAAGTTAGATGGAACAAATCTTCAGAGTAATCTTAAAAAACATATGTAGCTTCAAAACAAATTTACAGAATGTGTAAATGACATCTTCAGACGACGAAAATACAGACATAAGAATTTTGTAAATTTGGTTTAGTCTCAATTGCTATACAACCTTAAAAATTAAATACTTATCTAGAACCATCCTATTAATGCAACGAACTAACCAAAATTCTGTCAAAGAGCTCCTAAAACTTGAAGCTATCACATTACAATAGGATTCAAACATTCAAAATGTTCAAGCACTCATCAACTCAAATAATCATGCCAACCATGAAAGAAAGAAGGCAATTAATGACTAAAATAAGAAAAACAATAGCATATAAAAACTTCACGTAAAAGATTAAATGGTGAAGAAGAGGGCAAAAAGTAGAAGAAAAGTAACTACGGTGGGAACGTCATAATATTTCCCACACTTTTAGGTTGGAGGTAAGCTAAAGGTCTTGTGTGGACAGTATAATAAACTTGTACACTTTCAAATTGCATGTTTTGTAATATCTTTCTCTTTTCATTTATTCCTACATTCATCTCAAAGACTACTACTTTTACACATTTCTATCACTCTCTTAAACTATAACCTGATACACATAATCATCATGTTTACACTCTCTCGTTTATTCCCCTTTTATCTATTTCTCTCTTATTCCAACTATTTTCACCCCCACTAACTAGGGTGTGAACATCTCTTCTTTTTATACTCTCTCAATCAACTTTTTTCGTTTTCGGAAACAAAACATACACATTTTCATCTAAAAAATGAATTGTTTAAACTGCACGAAAACCTATATCATCTTCACTTCATGTTCTGAAATCCCACTCTAAACACTGTCCAAACAAGTCCAAACATTTTCTAGACTTCCAGAATTACCATAGTTTTTCTATTATTATTATCAAAGAATATCAGTGCAACCAAATAAGAAGTAAATGAATGAAAAAAATTGACCTGATCTTTCCCTTCCCATTTTGTTCAACCACATCCAGAGCAGCAGCAACATAAAGGAATATAGTTTTATTAAGGGATGGGGTAGGTTTCAATTGCTTTTGGAAATTTCATCTCACTAAAGCAGATTATAGTGCACATGAAAAACTGAGTCAAAGACTAATGGTTCCAACAGAAAACAAAATGATTACATCCTGAACTTCCACCTACTTTGGCCACCTCTTCTACTAATAATTATTTAATTACCCATTAATAGGGAAGGAATTGATTTTCATTCAAAGAAGACCTAATTATGCCTGAAGAATGGTCATGCATTTATTTATCACATGTGAGTAATTGTTCAGGCAAAACATATGTTTCTATACCCTGTTGGTTTGTCTTTGCAAAAAAGGTGCAGGATAACAACAGTATACTATTCGTAATCCGGGGAAAAAAAGATTGTCTCACCTGCAAACCTTGATACTTTTAAAAAGTTCTTGAAGGGCTTTCTTAATATCCTCTCGAGCTTCTTCTGACATTGCACTTCTTGGGGCTGCTTTATTTGAAATTCTTGTCGCGACTTTATTGGAATTCTTGGATGTTACCTGGTTGTTTATGGTGTTAGAAGACTTTGAAGAGGTTTTAGTACCAGGCCGATTTCTTCCTCCATAATGCTTGTTAATCTTATTTTCCAAGCATTCCCACTCTTCCTCTTGTTTCTTTACGACAGTGGGATTCTGTTTTATGAAACTCATATCTGGGAGCTCCTTCAGCTTCCAATCATTGAAGGCTGGTCTCTCTACAGCCAAAACATTTAGGACTTTTTTCATTTCTTCAGCATGTTTTTGCTGTTGAGGAATTTCAGAGTTCTTAATGAGTGCATTCTTGCTTAATAACAGAAGAACATAATCCCTAGCAAATTCATTAATTCCTGGATCTCTTTGTTTCACCAGCAAAGTTTTTGGAATCCAAAGTCCTTGAACTAATCGAGCATATTCCTGCAAGACCTCTAAAACTTCTTCAACAGACTCTTCCGGAGCTAAGTGCTTCAGAGCATCAAATCGGTGAATTGCAGGGCCCTGTTATAGCAACTTCACAACTCATTTGCGGGAAAATTTGTGTAAATTCTAACAGATGCGGTACAAACACCATACAAGAAGAAAAGAGGTGAGTGGTTCAGTGGATGACAGGATATGGTGTGATAAAAACTAACAATTTGTGGAGTGCTCTAATAGGAACAAGGGAAACTGAATGAATTGTACAGCTGCATATCAAGGTAAGTAGTCACTTACATTAACAAGCCAGGTTTTAAACCGCTCTTTCAATGGTAAAGTCATCAAAGACCTGAAACAACACAAAAACTTAAGCTCAAAATCCATATCCCAGATACAAATGTGGTACATGTGTGAGCTTTGTGCAGAGAAAGAAGACATTAAAATCCATGCTGATGCAATTCTGTTGAATCAGTCAACTCGTTTAAAGAACCTAGTAACCACCCCAGCCATGCGGTTCCATGACCAATCTGGTATTCAAGACTGTCTAGCTTATTTAAAAAATCAAAAGAAGAATATCAATACGATGAAGGGTTTCGAACCTTCTTGGAGGACCTTTGGATATGGATCTGTCATTTAAAGTGCCACACAAGCTATCCAGATAATCATGCCTTCAATTTGAACAAGAAAGAGATAAATTAAAACAAAATTATAGTCTTCAAACCAGCTAAGTTTAATGAACAGCTGTTAAATGAGAGATTCAGAAAAAATGAAGATGCAGCAAGTAAATGCATACGGGCTCATGGAAAAATAAATTGGAGAGCCTTTTTCTGCCATCATTTTGTTCAAGTATCTTGCTGCCAAGTCACTCTTCGCGCCATGGTATTTGAGAGGAACCCAGCCCTAAAAAGGAACAAAAACAACAAAGAAACTTGGAGTTTTAATCAAATCAAATGAAGGAAAGGCGATCAAACTACATTGCATGATATCTAGCCTCAAACCTAAAGATAATACAAAAATACAAAATAGCATATGCAATAGGATTAGTTGCTCCAAGTCATAACAAAATTTACTGAAAAGATAGTTTACCATCTGCGGGACTTTACTATGTTCCCCTTGAAGGGCATTAGAAAATTAACTAAAACCCTAATATTGTTAGCATAGAAAACTGCAGGTCATCATTTTGCCTAGATGACATGCCTTATACATAGTGAACATGATACTGTAATCTTCCAGTCTTCACATTGATGTACAATATAATACAATCAAAAGAATTATAAAATATAATATTTTAAAAATAAGATAAATTAGACTGAAACCAGGATGGAATAGATATTTATTATCATTAAGAAAAGGTAGAGAATTTTAAAATGCATACCTCACCGCTATCTCTGTTCTGCATTGAAGGCTTACTCTGCAAGGAAATAGGGTCTCAGTGTACATGCATACAAACATATCTATAGGAACTTAAATATATTGGTGTTTGTAGGTAACTTTGAGAAAATATTTCTTGACATCATATAAATATAATTATATTTCACGCATGGTTCGGTAAACATTGACTGACTTCTTAACTGAAGTACTTATAAATTGTAAATTGTGTATTCATCCAGTGTACATATTTATTCATAAAACTAAACAAATACCTAAAGCAGTAATAATTTTAACCAAGATTGACAGAAGCATGTCAAAGAAAAACAACCAACCAGCTTCTTTGACACCGCTAAAGGTTCTCCTTCCGATTTTTCTGCCTTTATCATCTCTTCAAGATTACTAGATATGACATTCTTCCTTTTAGATCCCTCATCAAGATGCTGCATTGATGGTCGGAGTTGTACAACTGCATGTATCGGATTCAAGTATAACTGCATGGCAGACAAAAAGGGTGTAATAGTAGTATATAAAACTCATAATAACATCAAGAAAAACCTTAGCTCCAACTATGGGCAGATATCAGAAACTGAAAAAAAAAAATGAGCCTCTAGGAGAAAAATACATGCCTTATTTTCAGTAAGAACCCCAAGAGCAAGCCCATTGGTAGGGGGTGGTTTCCACGACGATGAAAGAGTCTACCAAGAGAATAACAGATTATTGTAAATACAAATCCCGAATAAATAGATAGCAATTAAATAAGGTATTCTTGTCAGAAAATCACAAGAACAAAAGTCATCAAGGGGTAAATATAATAACAATGACAGAAAAATAGAACAGGGAGGTTAGGTTCTTCTAAACTGAGAATAATGCCTGAGGACCTTCATGAAGTGAACAGCCTGCCATAGGTTAAAGGTCGCCTCCCCACTTATGCCACTCTAATGGGAATTGACATAGATTTTACATATAAGTAATTCAGAACCTGCTTTTTAGTATGCAATCTGGGATCAGCACGAGAATCATAATTCTTTGAGTTAACATCAACAGTCAAATCAACCTCCAGTTCTGAACTTGCCGGTTTCACCCTAACCTATAGCAACCACAAATTCTTCTGTTATCATAAGAAAACAAACACGTCAGAGGTTGCAGATATAATATAAAAATGTGCATACCTCTTCGCATCTTTCCTCCAATTCATACGGCCGCCACAATGGCCTTAGTGGATATTGCAACACATACAACTAATAAAGAAAAACCACAACGCTCAAAATTACTCCCACGCCACCATCAAATAAGCATTTAATTGAATTGTCGCAAAAAAGTAAGGGTCAATTACCCGAGTGTTAGGGTCGAAAGAAGGAGCAAAATACACATCGATTTCTCGAACAATTCTATCTCCAGCCTCGGCTACATCTTCCCTTCTTTCTTCCGTTTCCATAAAATCGTCTGTCTCTTCTTTTCTCACCTCACTTTTAACATTCTCCTCTTCTTTTCTCACCTCACTTTTAACATTCTCCTCAGGCTTCACCTCGAGATCCATCTCAACGGTGTCGTTCGCATATTCAGGTACAGTACCGGGAGATGGTTCGGTTTTGGACTTTGGTTTGCAGCCCTTTGGCGCGAACAGTGAGGTTCTGATCGGGGCCTTGGACGGGCCATCCAGCAATTCATCCAGGTCCATGTCCGCCATTTTGTTCAATAGTAGTATCAACGAGAAATTTGAAGTAATGCGCACGAGTAGAAGGGGTTTAGGGTTTTATAATTTGCAGAGGGCAGGCCAATTTTTTGGCTCAAAATGCTCTGTACCGTATCACAAATAAGTATTTGTACGTGATAATTATTATAATGGTCACATTTATATGTGTGTAAATTACTTATTTGTGATACACTATTATGGTACACAAATTACACAAATTATGATATAAACGATCTTGAGCTGTTTTAAAATGCTCTGTACCGTATCACAAATAAGTATTATGGAAGGTACACAAATTACTTATTTCCATGAGCTGTTCAAGTCTTGTATAGTCTTATACACTTAAGGCCATCTCCAATAGCTATTTTAAATTTTAGCCTCTTATCCTAAAATATAAGTAATAAACATTGTTATATATTTTCATTTTTTACCATGCACTCCAACAGCTAGTTTATATTTTAATCTAAAACTTTTATATATTGCTCCTTCCATCCCATTATTTTTATTTTTACTCAATTAGCTATATTATTCAGTCAAATTTTTTAATATTTTAAGTGATTTATCATGTTAAATTATCAAATTATTAGTTAAATATATTAAATAATTTATTTATTAATTTTTTTTTTAATTTAGTCAAGTTGAATGGTAAGGAATAAAGATTAATGGGACGAAGGAAGTGTTTTATATAAATAATAATGATATATTTATAATATTAATTTTTTCATTTAATTTAATAATTAAATATAGTTTTTTTTTTTTAAATATTAATTTTCGGAATTTTATGGGCATAATATTTTAATGTTTTGTACTTTCTTGGAAGCAATTGCAAATAGCAGTTTGTATTTGGCTATGGGTATTTGACCATCCAAACCTATAAATTTTAATAACTTCTAAATTATACATATGCTCTTGGAGAGCACTTTTTGTCATAGTTTTAATAAAACTCTTAAAATTTAAGTTTTAAACTTGCTCTTGGAGATGGCCTAACGGGTTTGATTTTAACTCCAAATATTCTTTATGTTCGAACTACCACAATCGACCAAGTGGTATATACTTGAATTTTTAAAATAAATAAATAAAAAGAGTAATTTACACTCAAATCCCCTAAAATTTAGTCATATTATAAGGAATTTCTTGTAATTTAAAAAATTACAAGGACATCCCTTGTAGTTTAACGAGTCTTATAAAGATAACCCCTACAACTTATAAAAATATTTACAAGAAATACCCTATAAGGAGTATCCTTGTAATTTTTAAAAATTATAGGGGATTCCTAGTAATATGACTTAACCTTTGGGGGCTGAGTGTAACTCATCTTACATTTAAAGAATAAAAAAAAAAAAAACCCTATACGTAGGGGTGATTTTATTATTTCGCCAAAAGTCAAATTCTACTTGTACTTGGGTCGAGTGTGGTAATTAAAACCAAACACATGGGGAAATCCAAGAGGATTTTAAAAATATCCTTTTGAGAAGTTTAATTTTTAAAAATGGTCTTACAAAGTTAAAAATTCTAGAAATGGCCTTTCTTTAATTGATCAGTTAATAGACTAATTAATTAACCTATTAACCAGTTAAACTATAACTAATTTTAAAACAAACAATCAAAATAAAATAAATAAATCAAATTTAAAATCGTTAGACAAATCGCCAGAGAACATTTAAAGATGTTTTTGGACGCTTAGGCGCTTGCGCCCAAGTGCCCAAGAACATACTTCAAATGTTCTTCAGCGCTTGAGCGACTGAACCAGTCGCCCAAGAGCCCGAGAACATCTTCAAATGTTCTTGGGTGACTGGCCAGTCGCCTGGGCTATTCTTGGGCGACAGGGTCAGTCGCCCAAGAAAATTTGAAGATGTTCTCGGGCTCTTGGGCGATTGGTTCAGTCGCCCAAGAACATCTTCAAATGTTCTTCGACGCTTGGACGACTGAACTAGTCGCCCAATAACATTTTCAGACGCAAATCAGGAAAAAAAAAATAAAGTAGAAATTCATATTAGCGCGCAGTTATTGCAGATTCTTCACAATCATATATTTGTGTTCATCACCATCATTTGTGTGAGAGATGTGGAAGTTATGAAAGAGTTTGAAAAATGAAGAAGAATAGTTGAGAAAGTTGGGTGAATAGAAAGAGCGTTGGGAGGATTTAAATTGAGAGAATTTGAATTTGAATTTGAGAAGAGGAAGAAAATAAGAGAGTTATTGAGAATGTTTAGGAGAAATAAGTGGATTTAATTTATAATTAAATTAAAAAGAAATTAAAAAATAAAGGGGAGGCCATTTTTAGAATATTAACATTTGAAAATGCCATTTAGAACAAATACTCGGGTTTTTTGGAGTCAAAATAACACATAATTTTTTTGGAAAGTTACACAAAACATAGATAATGTTTTTGTCTTTCAATCCATTATTATATGTCAAATGATAATTTTGGAAAAAATATCTCATTTTAGAAAATGAGTAAAATTCATATTTTTAGATAATCTTTGTATATTTTAATAATATTCACCATTACACCTAAAGAAAGACAATCAAAATAAAATACTTGTGTGTTTCAGAATCTCATGCGAACTTTATGAACGTTTGAAAGGATAGTCATACGAAAATAACCTTACATATAGGGCTTTTGGCACTTTGCACCCTGAAATTATAGGATTTTAGCACTTTGCACCCTAACTTAAAAGTTTTGGCACTTTTACACCATGTAAATACAATTTAGTTGGCACTTTGCACCCTAGTGTGAGTTTTGAAGAAAAAATTGATTGATTGAAGAGTAAAATAGTTATTTTCGAATATTTTTTGCACTTTAAACCCTAAAGTATAGATTTTGACACTTTGCACTTTGAAATATAGAATATTGGCACTTTGCACCCAAAAAATATAATTTCTAGCATTTTCAACATTGACTTTATATGATAATCTAAATTATGTAAATAAAATGCAATATAATAATATGTTAGATATGTGAACATGTATTTTAGATATAAAGTAAATAATCTTGAGGATACTTGAAAATAAAATGAAGACAATGTCTTTTTTTTAATCTAAATTTTACAAAGAGAAAATGTTAAAATAAGTTATTATAAAGTAAAATACTTTTAGAATAACAAGTTATGATTGTTGTGCATAGAAATAACCATTTTATCTCTACGCCGACATTCATGAGTAAATTTTTTTTAAGAAAAATACATTAGGGTGCAAAATGTCATACAAATTATATTTTTAAGGTATAGAGTGCCAAAAAATTTAAACCGGGGTGAAAAATGCTAATATTTTATAATTTTAAGGTGTAAAATGCCAACATTATATGTTTTAAGGGTGCAAAATCTATATTGCCAAGGTGTAAAGTGAAAAAAAAAATTAAAAATAACTATTCTGCCCTTCTATCAATGGATTGTCTCACTAAAACACACACTAGGGTGCAAAGTGCCAAATAAATTATATTTTCAAGGTGCAAAGTGCCAAAACTTTTAAGTCAGGATGCAATGTGCCAAAACCCTATAATTTCAGGGTGCAAAATGCCAAAAACCCTTACATATACAATAAAATAAAATTAAGAAAATAAAAAGTCATACCATCTAAAATTACAGCACTTGTCACTAGCACGTAAATATCTTTTATTTTCACAAATCACACTTAGATATCAGATGGTACCAAAACTCAAAAGGAAGTATATTATTTAGAATATAGACATATTAAAAAACAATGAAGTGTAATTGCAAAAAGCTCAAATCTTAAAGCAACGGCATTTATAAATTGCAAAATCCTGAAGATGGGCCTTTTTGTCTTTCTCTAATCTCTGGCACTTTTTAATTTTTTTTATCTTTTTGTTTGTTTGTGATTAGGTTTTCTGGTGAGCGGCAAACTCAACGCTAGCTAGCTAAGGAATGTGAGGAAGCTCAGAAGACCAAACAAAAAACTCCCTTTATTGATTTTGCAACTCATCTCTTCCCAAAAATAGAATTACCATTTTCAGGTGGCTTTATCCCACTTTGCACCCTGGAAATGCATTATTTTGGCACTTTGCACCCTCGAAAAAAATCAATCCCACTTTGCACCCTGAAAACATATCCTATCTTCCACTTTGCACCCTAGACCAATTTTTGGCCAAAAAAAGGAGGAGCAAAGGGCAATTTCGTAATTTTCAATTATTGTCAATAAAAATAATACAATAATTTAACATTATATCTGCCAAAATACCCCTTGTGCTTTGTCTAACTATCAAAAACCCCATTTTGTTATTTTAATTAGCAAAATCCCTCTGTATTTATTTTTTATTAGCAAAAAAACACCTCCCAAGTAGAAATGACAATTATGCACCCATCACAATTAACCTAAAAAAAATTCAATTATCCGTATTAACTTCGAAAATTGGCATTAACTACATATTCACTTAAAATTTTGACAAAAATCTCATTATGATTTATTAAGAATTGGTTTTTTTCTAATAAAAAATATAACACGGGTCAGAGAATTTTTGCAATTCATGCTTAATAATCAATTGGAAAAAAAATTCTCTGATAATCAATTAAAAAATTCTTGACTGATTAATCATGCTTAATAATCATTAATTATTATACTGAAGTTAAAATGAAGTTATTAGAATTTAACACGGGTCAGAGAATTTTTAACATGGGTTTATTAGAATTATTAATCAGTTAAACGAAGTTTTAGAATTTAACACGGGTCAGAGAATTTTTATACTGACTATATAGATAATTAATGATTATTAAGCATGATTAATCAGTCAAGAATTTTTTAACTGATTATCAGAGAATTTTTTTTCCAATTGATTATTAAGCATGAATTGCAAAAATTCTCTGACCCGTGTTCATTTTTTATTAGAAAAAAACCAATTCTTAATAAATCATAAGTAGATTTTTGTCAAATTTTTAAGTGAATATGTGGTTAATGCCAATTTTCGAAGTTAATAGGGGTTACTGAAATTTTTTTAGGTTAATTGTGATGGGTGCATAATTGTCATTTCTACTTGGGAGGTGTTTTTTTTGTTAATGAAAAATAAATACAGAGGGATTCTGCTAATTAAAATGACATAATGGGGTTTTTGATAGTTAGACAAAACACAAGAGGTATTTTGACAGATATAATGTGAAATTATTGTATTATTTTTATTGACAATAGTTGAAAATTACGAAATTGCCCCTTGCTCCTCCTATTTTTTGGCCAAAAATGGGTCTAGGGTGCAAAGTGGAAGGCAGAGTATGTTTTCAGGGTGCAAAGTGGAATTGATTTTTTTCGAGGGTGCAAAGTGCCAAAATGATGCATTTCCAGGGTGCAAAGTGGGATAAAGCCATTTTCAGGTACAATCTTTTTCTGTTGTTCTTTACTGTTCTATATCTCTATATGAAATGAAAAGTATACTTTAAGTTCTCTGAATTTGTTTCAGGTTGATTTTCTGAGGAATAAATTGAAACCGAAAACATTTTTCTCTATGTATGCGGATTTCTCAATGAAAACATTAAACTGAGTTTTCAAGGGATAAGATGCCATCTGGGTTGCTTTCAAATCTGAATCTTTCTCTTAGTTTTGGCCTCCATAGGGCTATTAGAGTAAATCTATCTCGAAATAGAAGAACTATGGCGGCCTCTGGTTCAATAGCTGCTTCTGGAGATCTTGTGGTAGATAATATAGTATCTAATTGTGGGAGCTTCTCAAGTTTCGTGAAATCTAGTGGTGTGTATTTTAATGATAGGAGTTCTAGGAATTGTAGAAGATCTAGAGTGTGTAGTATGAGAAATGGAGAGGCTATTATTGTTTTCGATTTTAAGCAGAGGTCGTCTTACAAGTCCAGTCCTCTTTTCCCGGAAAAGTTGACCGACTGCCGAGCTTTCTCATCCTACTCTGATGGAATAGTGCCTCGAGCTTCAACTGATGAATATGAATCTATTAGTGCTGAGCAACTTTCAAGTCTTGCACTTTCGACCGAGCAGTATGTCTCCTTTAGATTTTCCTTGTTTCTTATTCTTTTGCTAAAAATTGTGTATGAAATTTTTTTAATTTTTGGTTGAGTTAGTTTTCATAGCAAATTTGGTTTCATTGGCATTGAGCATGTTATGAGATCCTTTGTATAGTTATACATTTAACTTCTTCAGTGAAACTTTAAAAAAGTTCATGGAATATTATGATCATTACTTTAGATTTTCTTTATTTTACAAATAAATAAGAGAATAGAATACTTTAGAACCGTACCCAAGTATGGTTTATCACACTAGACCCAAAAATATGCAATCTGGGAAGTGCTAATTATGGTAGTGAATTGTCTTCTAACATATGATCCTAATTGATCTCCTTAAAGAGTACCCTACTTCTAATTTGGTTTCTATGAGATTCTTCATCACACAATCTTGTCCTGTTTTTCCGACTATATATATAACAGTACTATAACAAATTTGAAATAGGTGTTCGTTATCTACCTATTTAGATACCTCTGGAGCTTGAAACATGCTTTAAACTTATCATATAAGTCTGATTGTCTGAAAAACAATTTTGCAGAAACATGTCTAAATTGTGTTTTGTTGAGTTTCTCTAGCATACTACCATACGCTGAATAGGATAACATTTGAGCGTGGAACTAACATATGATTTTTTTTTGGCAAATCGAATCCATTTATTACTAAAACTTTTCAATGTACAGTTGTTCTTCCATCTAGGAAGCATTCACTTACAAAAATACTTAAACTAAGAGATCAAATAAACTTCTGACATTTACCTAAGTAATCTAAGACATTGTTTTGTTATGCCTGTACTTTTTTACAATATAACCTATACAGCTGTTGCTCGTGCTTCTTTTTCTTCAGTTTTCATTGCCATTTCTATTTTCAAGTTTCTGATCAATACATCAAAGTGCAATTTTCTTCAAGCCACGTTAGCTTTCCTTCTAGTGTCATATTCTCCTTGATTCATACCATAGTTTGATAAAGTTACATCAATGACTATTTTCCAATGTTGGATGGTATACTATATTCCTACTTTAGATTTTATGAATTTCAAGCGTAATTGGAAGATAATGCTTCATTTTCATTTTAGGAGTCCGAAGTATAGTACTCTGAAGCTAGTCTCTGGAGCATGTTATATGCCCCATCCTGCTAAAGAGGAAACAGGTGGAGAGGATGCTCATTTTATTTGCTCGGACGAGCAAGTGATTGGTGTTGCAGATGGGGTTGGTGGGTGGGCAGATGTTGGCGTTAATGCAGGATTATATGCCCGTGAACTCATGTCACATTCCGTCAAAGCCATTCAAGAATCAGCGGCAAATGATGTTGACCCTTTGTTGGTATTGGAAAAAGCACACGCTAAAACTAAAGCCCAGGGTTCCTCCACAGCCTGCATCATTGCCCTAAAAAATCAGGTTTCATACTTTGTATATTTATTATCTGTTCATGCTTTAGTTATGAGCCAACACATGCAAATGGCACCCTCGATTTCTGTGTTGGGGAATCATATGGTTTCCCTTCATTTGAACAGGGCCTTCATGCCATTAATCTTGGAGATAGTGGTTTTATCGTTATCAGAGATGGTTACCTAATATTTGAGTCCCCCGTGCAACAACATGGTTTCAACTTCACTTATCAACTTGAGTGTGGCAATACGGGTGATCTACCATCTTCCGGACAGGTAAGTTGGAAATAACTTTACATATGACTCATATTTTACATGCCATTACTATAATCTATCTTTTCTAATGACAAAAGAGTATGAAGTTGACTATATTTTATACTTCACATTGTTGATTTATTTTTTGGAAAATGTTAGATAATGATTGAAATTGTTCAGGTATTTGAGATTCCTGTTGTACCCGGAGACATAGTTGTTGCAGGAAGTGATGGGTTGTTTGACAATTTGTATAACAAAGAGATAGCAGCTATTGTAGCAGATGCAGTCAAAGAACGTCTAAGCCCTGATGCAATGGGTCGGAAGATTGCTGATTTTGCACGTGTTCGAGCTCTGGACCGGAAACACCCGAGTCCATTTTCTACTGCAGCTCAAGAAGCTGGGTATACTTATTACGGTGGTAAACTCGATGACTTAACTGTTGTTGTCTCTTACATCTCTACCTCGACAAATGCTTGAAAACATTCAAATTGAGGTAGCATAGCTTTGTGTTACTAGTTTATCAATAATTCTGTATTTCATTGTAGTATTTTTTGTCTACCAAAAGATGTCATAACAAAAAATTTACAGTTTCTTTTAGCTGAGAATGTCCAATTTGCTTTCAGTTTTTACGTGTGTCTCGTTATTAATAGGTTCTCGTTCCGTTTGACTCCGACTGCCCTGCGGGTGATTAGATTTATGTAGATTGACCCTAAGCATCAAGTTAACCAAGCAGTCTAAAAGCAATAGTTGTTTATAGAATTCGGACCATGTAGTTTAACACAACATTGAAATATAACTGATGGTCAAGGCATTTTGCATATCAAACATTATCAGAACAGAACAATATGAACAGTTCGGAGTTTAGTTTTATTTTTTTGTTGAGGATTATATTTGGAATTTGGTTTGGTATTCAGATAATCTACTCTCAAGTCACGATTAACCTTGTTTCTCTACCTTATAGAAAGAATTGATCTTAAACCGAGTTCTAACTTAAAAATAAGTAATATCTCATTAAATCTATGTAAGGTCAATTTTGATTTTTTACAAACATTGATTAAAATAGGACTGGGAGGCTTGAAAATATGAGTTTGAATTCCATGTTTGAGATGGAAATCTGGAAATAAGCTGCACAGGGAAAATAAGAAAAGAATGCTGCCTTCATAGATTTACAGTGATATTAATTAATCCTAGTCTCTCTTGGAAGTATTTCAATCTGACGCGCGTCAAATCTTGGGCACTTCTTAGTTATATTAAGACGTGTTTTTTGGATTCCTGAAGATCAAAAGGGATTGAATATATACAGCAACAAAACTTTTAAAAGAAGTTACATAGAACACAACTCCACAGAACCAGATTGTCACAGTTGGGAAATGCCAAATTTGATCAAGTAAAACTGAATATACACAAGAAAAACACACCATTTATTCAAAATATAAACATCTGATCCCCATTAACAAGAAGATCAAACTGTGAGCCTCTTCTTTGGAAACCATTCTTCATCACCACCCCTACTGCCGCCACTTTGCCCGCCCCCTTTCCCCTTCTCTTTCCTGTTGTCTGGCCTCTTCCTCCTCCCTGCGAGCCTCTTCTTCCATTCTTCTTTCTTCCTCCACTGCCGCCTCTGCTTCCCTTTCTCGTCTCTGTCGACTTTCCTCTTCTGCCCTTCTTGCTGCCGTTTCTTCTTCTTCACGCCTTTTCCTCTCCTCCGCCTCCCTTTGTTCCTCTTCTTGTCTCTGTCTTTCCTCTTCCGCCCTTCTTGCTGCCGCTTCTTCTTGTTCACGTTGTCTCCTCTCTTCCGCCTCAGTTTCCTCTCTCTGCCGCTGTTCCTCTTCTTGTCTTTGTCTCTGTCTTTCCTCTTCTGCCCTTCTTGTTGCTGCTTCTTCTTCTTCACGCCTTCTGGCCTCTTCCTTCTCCCTCCTAGCAGCCTCTGCTTCCTCTTCCTCCCTTTGTTCCTCTTCTGCGGCTGCTTCTTGTTCTTGTCTTTGCCTCTCTTCCTCTTCTCTCTTTCTAGCCTCTTCCTCCCTCTGCCTTTGTTCCTCTTCCGCCTTTCTAGAAGCTTCTTCTTGTTCTTCTTCTTGTCTTTTCCTCTCCTCCTCTTGTCTCCTAGCTGCCTCCTCTTCCTTTCGAGCCTCCTCTTCTTGTCTCTGCCTTTCCTCCTCGGCCCTTCTCGCAGCTTCTTCTTCTTCTTCCTTCTCGCGCTTTTTCCTCTCTTCTTCTTGCCTCCGAGCCTCCTCCTCCTCCTCCTCCTCCTTTCTCTTTCTAGCTTCCTCTTCTTCCCTCCTCCTCTCAGCTTCTTCTTCCTCCTCTCGTTTTCTCCTCTCTTCTTCCTTCTCCCTTGCTTCCTCCTCTTCCCTTTTCCTTTCTTCCTCCTCTTCCCTTCTTTTCCTTGCCTCTTCCTCTGCCTCTCGTTTTCTCCTCTCTTCTTCTTGCCTCCTAGCCGCCTCTTCCTCTCTCTTTCTAGCTTCCTCTTCCTCTTTCCTCCTCTCTTCCTCTCTTTTCCTTGTCTCCTCTTCTTCCCTTTCTCTAGTTTCCTCCCTTTTCTTCTCAATCTCTTCTTGCATTACCCTCAATTCTTCCTCCGCGCAAGATGTGCATCCCAAAATGACCGAGTCACGCTGTGGTGCCAAAATATGATCCAGAGTAGTGGTATTTGAGACGTTGAAGGACAATGCCAAAACATCTTTGTCTAAGGTTCGGAGTACTGAAGCTTGACCAGCTAAATATTGAGGATGATTTTTCCTTGACGAAGTACTGAATCCCATGAAAACAAAAGTATCGTTGTTGAAAGCCATTTGAGCCATTAGGTTGAATCTAGGCACAACAAATACGTCACCGACTTCAACCTCAAACCTCGTGTTTTTGCATACTGTTTCATTTGAAATATCGGAACACACCACCGGAACCATTCCCCTTCCTTGCAAGACTATTGCTATTTCAGTAGCCATTGGATTCCAATGCGGACCCATCATCGATCCCTGCATATAAAAGCAATGTCATATGTGGTGTGTATATACATAGATATATTTATGTATATATTGCTTCTTTAGTATGTAACTTACTGCTGTCAAGTTAACCATGAACAAACCAATGTTGGAACCTTTCAATGCTGATAATTTCTTCCTTGTTACTGTTGTGCTCCAACCATTGTCGTTTTGGAAATCTTTATCCTCGTTGAAAATGTTGAATAATTTAGCACTGCCCTTTTTCTTCTTGTTCGATTCAAATATGCTGTAACTTCTGCTACTTCCCAGTATGCCTCTTATGAATCGAGCCTCGACCTCCCGTGCCATGCTCTTGGTTCTTGGAACACCGTGTATTATAGCTGGTTGCTTTGTAGCATTGAAGAGTTCATCTATCACTTCTTCCGGAACCTTAAAAACCATTTTACAGTAATAGATAATTTAGAACTAAAACAAAAGCTTGTAAACTAAACAAGACAATATATATTTTCCGATAGATACCTTGAAAGATGCCTGTAAAACTTTCCTGTCAAAACCAAGAACCATGTCCCGGATGCTAGAATAAGGTGTAATTACTGGTTCACGGGTGTCCTGGTCTGAATTAGCAAAGAGGGCATGAATCCTAAGCTTTTGGCGCTCTGTTTCCAAGTTGCTTTGAATGAAAAAAACCGATCCCTCCTGAAGTCTGTAGACATCTCCTCGACTCAGATCCGTGTGCTTAAGACCATTCTCCTCGGTCCAGCTCAATCTTCCACTCCCTAATAATTAAGCACACATTTATATATGAGAAGATAACTAATCTTGTTCCTAGAAACTCACAACAACTCTTTTCCTTTCCTCAAGACAAATTAGCAAAATTGATTATGTTCATTACCATTACAAAACAACAACTAAATTTCTTTGAAACTTATACGACAATCAATTCCCTTATTTATACTAACAAGGGCATATAGTATATGAAGCAGTGGTTAATAAAATAAGATAAACACACCCCAAATAAAACTCTTACTCAAATATTTAGTTTATCTTAGCGGTGTTCACTCTAGGTCACGAATTATGTTAAGAACTCCCTCCAATTTAACTCTCGAAATTTCCAAATTACCCATTTCTTTGTAGACCAACTTCATCATTTGACTATTTGTTTTATATGTATATATTAAGATAATCCATCTAATTTGCCTAATTATTTAAAAAAAGATAGATAATCCATCTAATTGTCACCCCACAATTTGTGATTTTATTTTTTTTAAATGTTTTGAGAGGGCAATTTGTGAAGTTAATTAATTTGATCTTAATTATAGAGAATAACATTGGCATTTGGTTACATAACATATTTTCACAAACAATTAAATACATTACAAAATATTTTACAGAACACATACAGAAGTAGCAAAATTAAACACTGTCAATAAATTACAAATATATATAATACCTGTGTTGACATAGAAAACCATATCAGCATGCAAAATAACCGGAAGGAACAGAGCATTGGGCTCCAGCGTGAAAAAGTGAAGAAGATATGATCCATTGATTACACGGACGGCTGAGATCTCCCCATACTCAGTGGATACAATTGAAGTCCTCTTTTCCCTCTTCACTACTCCATGCTCATTACAACTACCAACATCACTACAACGGGCGATAATTGATGAAAACAACAACAAAAGTAATGCCACTACAAAAAGTGAGCTTTTCTTCAACATGATCCGATCGAATTGTGTTGTGCAATTAATTAATTATCAAGGGTGATGAGGTTGAATTTTTAAAGAAGAGGGTAAGATAGATAGATAGATAGATAGGGTACGTGTCTTTGCATGGAGACATGCAGTGCCACGAGGCGGGGTGGCCAGCTGCATGTTCAGCAGTTAATGTGGACTTTTTGTTTTTGGACTCTACTTATGAATGAATTTCAGGCCCAATAACTAAGAATTTGGGCTCCCACTGAGTTTTATTTGGGCCGGAGAGATTTGTATTTCTTTATTATGCTTGCCCATAAAGAGAGTTCTTCTTATGATATGAATATGCAAAGGACTGTAACCAAATTTCCAAGTAATTCCAGCCCAATTTTCACTTTACAAAACCCGGCCCAGAATATTTATTTTGCAGGACAAATGGATTAATTTTTCACACTGTGATGTGATTTTATAATAATTTCTTAAGAATATGATAATTTTAGTCAGATCTAGAATTTCATCACAACTATATATTTTAATTTAAGGCAAAATTGTATTTTTAATCAATCTTGCTAGACTATCTTAATTGAATCTATTACATTGATATCAAATCAAAGTGAATTAATTATAAATGTTAATATTAAACTAAAGAGAATGCAAGAAAAAAATTATATGTAAATGAATCCTTTTAGTATTTAATTTTTTCCCACGTACGTCTTGGAGATGGAGAAATTAAAACATGTGGGAAATGAAGGAAGGAATAAACCCTGCAATGCATGCATATAGATTTATGGTGGTCACTTAAAAGTCAATGGATCATAGAGGTACGTACGTACTTTGGGCCGGGCCAAAATAAAAATAAAAATAGAATCATGTATGTATAATTATTAGATATAGAAGATACTACTATTTGCGTCTTAATTTATTGATATATGCACGGGTTATTCACCTCCACTGTTTTTAGGGCTCATTTAAACTATACATTTTGGCTTTGCTTTTAGGAGTTGGCAGAAAATAAATGGGGTGACAAATCTTTTCATGAATGATATTAATCAGAATCTCAACTACAACTTTTGTATTCTACAAGACTCCCTACCTCTTTTCTCCCGTGTTTCTCCCGTACTTCGTAAACTTAACTCCTAAGTATTTGACTTCTTGCATATTAAAATAGAAAGAAATATTATTTTCTTTTTGAGCAAAAGATATATATACAATTACTAATATTTTTCTTCCTTTTTTTGGTTGTGATTAATTAATTAAATTGCAATTGGTATCACCCGATGGTCTAACTACAAAATAATTGTATCTATATTTTGCACCAAATTTGAGTTTTTTGTTTTTTCCTAATAGTTAATTAATTTTTTTTATTATTTTCATTGCAAAAATGCGTATGCTATCTGATCAAAGACAAACATAGTATTGCCTTATACCCATTTATTAATTGATCATTTACGTTTACTTTTATGCATAAGGATATTAATTTAATCAGTTCGATCGACATGTTTAATTTTACAATTGTAAATGATTGTAGAGTGTATCGTTCTACCGAGTCGAATAACATCTAAGCTAGGATTAGTTTTAGCAATTAAAATAACAATTAAAGATAACACATATTAATTGAGGTTTATTGATCATGTATAGTTTAATTAGGGGGCATTAGTGTTACAATTTCCTTAATCTAGCTTCATATATATTTAATCGTCGAGGTGGCACCACAAGAATATTATATACTCCGGAGCTGCCATTACGTCAGTAATTATTAAAAAGTTAGTTTGATTTTCAGCAATAATATTCCAAAGGAAAATATTCTTAGACACTATCTGATCAGTGAAACGTCCCTTTTAAAGAAAATTGCTTTAGCCATCACAACTTTGCCAATATCTTTCTCATCATCATTCCACAACATCTCAACTTGATAAATTTTACTACGTCCCATTTATTGTACCCAATGGTGGAGTTTAAATCTATAATATAAGACCATGACTTAAAAGAAATCTCTCAATGCACGTATATTTTGGGAGATCAAATTTTAGATTGACTCAAATCTAGTTTTTTATTTGAGTCTGTAGAAAGTGCGCGCATAAAACATAACATATCATGTGAAGAGAGAGAAAATATAAATTACTTTTCTTTTGTATAAATAAAATTTTCATATTTTTAATGAACAATGCATCATTAATTTATTTCCTATTACGTGTATATAAATAAATTTTTTTTTCTTATAATAAATATACAAACACATGTACTCAAAATTTATTCATATGTCGAGATAAATTCTCTTTTATCACCATGAATTCAATGCAGAGAAATATTTTAGTTTTTTGTTATTTTTTATTATTGTTTCAGAAGTAATTGTTTCACATTCACTACTTTAATAATTCATGAGTCAAGATTCTTCACTTTTATCATCATGAAAACTCTATTTATTTTTTTGTTGTAGGACAAAAATACAAGATGATATAAAGATATAACTTAAAAAATTAACAAAACGTCAATTTATATGCAAAAATATAAATTAAGAATGTCTAATAATAAAAATAAACTTAAGAAAAGTTAAGCAAAATAAATATTTAAGAATTTTTAAAACTTGGAATCCTAGATACCTAAAATTTGATTTTAAAGGGTTGGGGAAAAAAAATCTTATGTACAGAATAGTGGTATTTTGGGAGGCATGGGTTTAGCCTCCCTATCATTGGAAATGGTCTAAGGTCATCCACGTTTTTGATTTTTTTTCTTGGTTTATCAAGTGTTTAATCATTTTCGAGGCATGTTGGACATATTAATGTTGGTACCTCTCCTAACAAGAATTTAAACATGAGTCTGCTACTTTGTAGTGACTAGTCCATTCCACTAAACTAATTGCCTGTTGGTATGTTTTTCGTTTTTTTGACTTAAATATATCACATATGATCCACAACTTGCCATGCATAATTCAATTTTGGCTTGATAAAAATAATGTCTCGAGTTGGAGGCAACTTGGAGCACCAGAGCCTATTATATAAAATTCTTTCTTGTCTTCCCCTTTTCAATTTGAGACAATGTTTTATATATAGTTATATACGACCAAATTTAAAAAAATTTAAAATTTAAAATTTAAAACTGTTTCATTTTTTTATGCTATTGTTGAAAATCAGTGATGTCATCTCATATTACTTATTAGAACATTCGACAAAAAATAAAGACTTTAGTAAAATTATCTAATAAATAAAAACTAGTTGAGTTGATGGGACTCTTATAAATGTTACTACGTTTATAATTCAATTATAGGAAAATAAAATATTTGAGAAACTTATTATTCAGGTAAGATATACATTAACACTTGCGATATTTAAAAATTTCACATTGAAACTTAGTAGGTAATTCAAATTAGATGTCATTACATTCTTTTAGCATCCTATATATAGCACTTTTTTTCCCAATGGTTTAATCCCTTTCGAGGCGGGTTGGACACATCAAGTGGGTTCCTCTCCCAGAAAGGATTCGAACATGAGTCCGCTACTTTGTAATGACTAGTTCCTTCCACTAGACCAATCACATGTTGGTCTATATAGCATTTTAAAGAACTCTTGTATGGACCAATGTATACAAATGGAAGTAGAACGCAAACCACATGCACCATCCTACAAAGAGGCCAGCTCAACAATTTTGAGGTTATAGGCGAAATTTAAATTTGGGATCTTATACCTTACGTAAAATTTGTTTCTTCCCAAATTTTAATCAAATTTTAATATCATGGTTTTTGTAACATTTTTTCTCTTATTAAATAAAATAACAATTCACTTAACATTTTCGCGATCCAGTTTATCATAAATTTTCTTAATTTTTTTGAAATTATTTTTCTTTTAGCATAAACATTTATTACGTATATTGTGAATATTGTTATGTAATAAGATCACATTAACGATGCATGAATTGAAGTATCTTTTGATTTGATAAATAAATAAGTATGATGTATGAACAAACTTTAATAATCATATATTAAAATTATGGTACAATAGGGGTTTGTATCTCATCAAAATATGTAGGTAGATTTATAATTTTTTATGTACTAAAAATACAATTATTATGTTATTTAGAAGGATAGAAAATTAAAATATTTAAAATTTATAAAATAAAAATTGAACTTCGTGTAATTTGAGGTCTCTCTAAAATGGGTTCCTAGGCCATTGCCTAGTTTAACAGGACATGGAGCCCACCTTAACCACAAACCTCAATATTCAAAGGAAGGTACGTACGTCTGAAAATTTCGGTGCATTGAAAATATAGACATAGGAAGTTTTTTTTTTTTTTTTGATAATAATAACCCCTGTTTTACTAAAGATTTTATCATATTGCCATATGAAATTTATTTAGAACTTTGAAATTGATTTAATATGCAAGAATTCAGTAGGAAACGCGTGCAGGACAGGATTGTCCTCAACGGGAAGACGACATTAGAGACTCCAATTCAAGTCCTCTTGATCTTGAGGTCTCATATTTTGTCCTTAGGCTACGATTCCATGGGCTATAGGCTCCCAAATATTTCATGTAACACTAACATGAAGTATATTGGTGATTATCCATTACATAACTACCACCCTAGCTAGATAGAGGGTCCTTAATAAAACCCAATATAAAAACAAAACGCCATTATTATAATATATGCAAATGTTGTTAGACTTTTAATAGAGTCCAGAAGTACTGATACAAGGAATGTAAGAATATTAATGGCCTAATAATTAATATAATATCCTAATTAGCTAGACTTTTTATTTGAACCCGGCGTGAAAAAAATGCGTCCACACCATGCATCATAACAAAATAAAATATAAATATTGATAAAGTTCAAAGATGCGAAGGTAAAAACGTTAACGAAAAGATAATCTTGATTACGACATGAGTGCATGTATATGATTGAGTTCATGAGTATTTAGTTTTTAAATATATTAAGTCAATATGAATGGCATGCTATGCATAAAAATATTTAATTAAATTAATTATTTGAAGCAAAAAGATCTCAAATCATATATCTTTTTCTAAAGGTGAATGCTTTTCCACTAAAGTTAAATAAAAGAAAGGTAGAAAAGGCCCTAAAACTGAGAGCTACATACATGGAAGGATGGAATGGCCTATTATAATTGCACCATAATTAGCAGCACATATTCTTCAAGTTCAGTCGCTTTTTATCATGCATGACTGTGACACATTTGCTTTATCAATATATGTATATATTATTAATATATTAATGAATAGTTGCATGCATTACCGTCTAGAAGTTTAAATATATTAAGGCAAATGTGACATAATTATGCTATTATATGTTTGTTATCTTTGGATTATTCTTTGGAATGTATTCTCAAATATATATATATAGGTGTTTCCTTATTTTAGTTTTTTTTTTCCTGAAAGTTTTAGCTAGATTATGGATATGTTCGATTTATTTTTTAAAATTCTGACTAATTAAGCGATAAGTTTATAAATTTGAGTTTAATTAGTGTGATAAGAAATATTTTGAAGCTGAATAGTTATATATAAATGTAGTGTTCGTGGTTTCAAACAAGTGAATATATGAAAATTTGTGTTGATTGATTAATGAATATTTAATTTAAGATTGGTTAAAAAAAATCAATTGTATTCTTCAATTTAGTGAAACCCATTAAAAGTTAATGAAACTAATTTCATCGAAACTATCTACGTGATTAATTAATCAAAATTAGCATTTAATCATGGGCCAAACCCATGAAAAACAAAATGGGGAAGGGGGGGGGATATGACCAATTAAGTCAATATGTTATAAGTGGCTACTAATATGATGCGTCATTTTTTGATGTGTAAGATTTCATTGTGAGATTTCCAATTGCAGGTTCGAATATTAATTGGTATCTTCATGAGAGGGATTATGTCTGCAACAAATTGCTGTGCCTGATTTTGAAGATGCTGGCTGTCTGAGCATATTGATCGGATTAATTAATCGATCATATATATATATATATATATATATATATATATATATATATATCTTTTAAATAATTAAAACATCTGATCTTGAACTTGAATTGAATCTCTGATCTTCATTTATCAGTATATATCCTTGATCTTGATCGATCAATTCTCCCTGCTGCTAAAAGTGAACTGTTGCTTTACGTTGCTATAGAGGAAAAAGCAAAGCTAGTGCCACGACTAATGGCAAAATTAAGTTGCTTTTTTAGTACCATGTAAGTAATGCAATAGCTAGCTAGGTGGTCCACACTTAATTATGGTACCGATCGAGATATATACACGTTTCATGAGATAATTCGATAAATGATTGCACAAACCATTGATCACTTTGAAAAAATTGATGACGTGCATCGCATGTGGTCATTAACATAACATTTTGGAAAGAAAATCACATTAACTCGATATTTTCTAGTCTCAAATCTTCTTTTTTTTTTCTCTCTAGATTAATTTATGGAAGGTGGTATGTGCGGATCATATGCTCGATAATTTGATAATTTTTCTAATTTTTAAACTTAGTAACTGCATATAGGTAAATATGATAATGCTACAACAAAATTTAAACGTACAAAATACATTTTAAATGCATGAATTCTGTTCCAAACAAACAAAATAAATTATTATAAAAAAATCTTTTTCATAATTAATAAAACAAAGAAACTAATTAGTTATGGTGGCGTTGAATTCATTTCATGGACCATTGACACTTTTGGGAGTCCCTTACTTTCCGAGACCACTATATATATATCGTGACTTTCCAGTGGTACACTCTTTTGTCTTTCAGGGCCCCAATCTTTTTGGGCCACCAACCCAGTGTATGCATTAAGTGTTAAAAATATATAAATACAAAAAAATAAAAATAAAAAGAATAGCATGAGTGTAAATAAAAATCAAGCCCCGGCTTAAACTCAATTGACTCCCACTCTATTATTTGGAAAATTCTTGCCCAAGCCTGGCTTGGCCAAACCCATCCAACCACCAAGCAAGTGTATTGCACTTGCTTTGTGATTGGTCATTTTCCGTAGCCGATTAATTTGTTATGGATTTCATAATATAACAAAAGGAAAAAAAAAAATTCGACTTCAAGAATTAGCCAGGATTTGGTTCACGTTTATTTTTCTTTCCCTTATATAAGTAATATCTCTTCTTCTCCGACTTTTCAACGAATTAGATTATCCTCTCTACTCTTTTTTCACGATTTTTAAGCAAATTTGGATTTCAATATTTTAGTACTCTTTTTTCTTTCTTTTAGAGTTGGTAGTTTTTTATATATATATATTTTAGTTCGAGTTATTTTTTTATTAAAATTAGATTTTAACAATATTAGAATGATGCCAATAGATTTGGACTTTTATTAGATAAATTTTTAGATGATAAAACTTTAAAAAAACATTTATCGATCTTAAAAATTCTTTAAAATATAAGTTAATACTAGACATAAATATATATATATATATATATAGTTCCAATTCATATTATGTTATATTATTATGAGCTAAAGGTTCTATCAAATGTTGAGTTTATTGATGTTCATACTCATATAAATTATTTGATTATTATCCAAATACATATATTTGTTACGGAATAATATTCACCATATCTGTAACGATTGCTTTCGTTGAAATTTAAAATCAATAAAAAAAATACTTATTTACGATCATATCATCTATATAACAAGAGAGATAGGGCTTGTTTGTTTGACATTTGGTAGAGTGGTTTGTGTGAGTGGTGGAAGTTTGTGAAATAATCTCGATTTGTGTAATGTTGTTTGTTTGGATTTTGGAGAGTGGTTTGAGATATAAGGTGGTGTAGTACTTTTTGGAAGAATTTAAATTTTAGATGTAAGATGGGTAAGACTTTATGTCCAATCATATTTGTTATGTGAGATAAGTCGGGTAAGAGGTGCTTACTTTTTGTCAGTAAAAGTTTGTGTAAATCTTTTTTAGAGATAAGAAAAAAATTGTCTGTTTGCATTTTGGGAGATTAATTTTTGAAAATTGAGAAGGGATAAATTTATTTCAGAAAGTAGAAATGATTGACTCGCATTTTCCGAAAAACACAATTTTTTTTAGAGATGCCAAACAAACATGTCCTAAATAAATTGGGCTATTTTCCCACAGAAAAATATATGTTAGAATAATCCATACTTTTACCTCTAGTAAAAGTAACCAACAGGTGATTGGTTTAGTGAAAGGAACTAGTCACTACAAAGTAGCGGACTCAGGTTCGAATCCCTGTTGGGAGAGGTATCCACTTAATGTGTCCGACCCGCCTCGAAAGGGAATAAACCATTGGAAAAAAAATAATAATAAATAAATAAGAAAATAAAATTTGACATGACATAACTTTTTTTAACGGTATAGGGCCTGATTTATATTTGGTCTAAGGTCAACCTTACTTGTGGTAGAAAATTTATGACATCAGATCGATGGTGAATGTATGTGTATGTGCCGTTGACAATGTATGAGGCATAAGTACTTGCGTAATTACTTCATTCATTATATATGTTACGTTGTTAGAGAAAGATATTTAATTGAGTAGAAACAATAATTTAACTCCTTTTTCTTCTCTAAATATAATATCAAAAATATTCGACAAGACAAATAGGGCCTGTTTGTTTGGTGTTGGGAAAGTAGTTTGAGAGAGTAGTGGATGTTTGTGAAATAATTTCGATTTGCGTAATGTTGTTTGTTTGAGTTTTGAGATAGTGATTTGAGAAATAAAGTAGGTACAGGTTTTTTTTGGAAGAGTTGAGTTGTAGGTGTAAGATGTGTAAGATTTTACGTCAAATCATGTTTGTTGTGAGATAAATTACTTTATGTCAAATTATAGTAGAGTTTGTATATGTTTTGTTAACAGATAAGGAAATTGTTGTTTATTTGGATTTTGACTTTTGAGAGAGTAGTTTGAGAAAATTAAGAGATAAAAAATTTATTTCAGAAAATAAAAAAACATGTTTGTTTGACATTTATCAATTACGAAATTTTTTTGACAAACGTTAAACAAACATGCCATAAATTTCTTCAAGAAAGAAGATTGAAGAATGAGGATCATGATTTCGTCTCGAGGTTTTTGCTAAGATAAAAAGGGTAAAAATGTGAATCATGTCGATAAAAAGGCATGCACCGTTGAAAGCTTATGAATGAACGAACGACTTAAAGCTGATCGAGAATCAAAGAAAGTAGATAGTGCTCCCTAAAATAAAAAGACTTGCTTCTTAGCCTTCCTTCATGAACAAGCTTCCAAAGAGAGAGAGATGCATCAATCAATCAATCTTCCAATAATCTTCTGACTTTATGTACTGTCCATTGCATGTCTCCCACCCAGCCATGCATACCCCATACCCTACTTTTCTATAATTTCATTTAATTAATTTATTGGATCTCACTTATATTGTTAAAAAATGACATTTGAAAGAAAAAAAATTATCAATCATTAAGCATGTACGCTTAAATTTATTGAAACAAAAGGCATTGATTTATGATTTGATGGAACTTAGTGTTTTTAAGGCTAGCTTCATGGATAGTGATGTATGATTTATTTGATGGCGCTTACTGTTTTTAAGGCTTCATTTTGTAAAACATGATGCCCATTTTTTAATTGTATCATCATGCAACTATATAAAATCACTAATTTCACAATTAAGTGTGGTTGCAAATATTCTAACGTTTACTGTGTTTAATTATTATTATTATTTTATAATCCAGGTGTCCAAGCTTACACTAGACTAATTCTGGACCCTCAGAACCCTTGTCCTAAAACCCTGAAGGATGTAAATCGCAGGATGTGCCTCCACCAAACCTCGGGATCCCACTATACTGTTGTACACTCTGCGTTTAATTATTGGTTGTTCAACAATGTTGTGCAGTTTCATTGTAATTATGAAGTCGTATATGAAAATCGAAGGTGACTTTCTCATTTAAAATCTCCTCAAATAAAGGAGAGTGACTATTTTTGGACGTGCCCCCAAGAGTCCTCTTTTTCTCATCGACGGACGAGTTATGTCTTGAACTTGAGAGCGTAGCCGCTCTAGATCATTTTATTTCTACCCGACCCTTTTCTTGAATTGATTTTTTTTTCTTTACGAATGTGCAGTGCGCAGGGAGGTTGCACGTGGTGGTGGCATACTCGTTGTGGAAGGCTCCCCACCTCGCTTCGAGGGTTGCTTAAGGTGGGACCTTCGGCTCTACCATGCGACAAGTCCGTACTCGTCTAATTAGTAACCTAACACCAAAAGAGTCCATCATGGTTTGTGTCTTTTTTGGGGGGGGGGGGGGGGGTCAATGTAATTATGTAGAGGATCTTCGAAAATCCATGTATTCTTTATTGGCGGGGAGACATTGCCTGAATTGGCAGTTTTGAGCCTATGAAAATATTGGTGCAAGTACTCAACTAGCCACAAGTAGAGGTAAATTTTAACTCCATTCCCTAACATGTTGGAGGTTCCCAGAAAACTGTCGTTCTCACATACAATGCCAAATAATATTTGATAGTTTGTTTGATTATGGGTTGATCCAATTATAAATCGTCTCTTTCAGTGAGATCAAGGCCTGCGAAACAAACAACTGAAAATTACGTCTCTCAAATAGACAACCATAAATTATGTCAGGGGAATGAAGATTTGTTTAAGAAAGATCAATATGATCTGAGCAACACTAGGAATGAAGATTCAAATATTGAACGAGACTTAGATTGAATCATCGCACCTTGATGATATGATTTTCTGATTTCATGCCATGATTGTTAGAAACATTTTTTAACCAATTCCTTCGTTTTGCTTCGCATTGGGGTCAGTTAGTGGCCTGTAATATTTTATGGCCATGTTCTTATAATTAATTAATTAGAGATAATCTATACTTAGCCTTGATTATCTCAACTGATTGATTTAGAAGATATAGAAGAATCTCAGGTTAAATCGAATTTCAATCCAACTCTAATTTGGGATTGGTTGGGAGGTCGTTATGCGATCCTACTGTCAATCTATCGTCTCAAAGTAATATTTTGCAACCAACCACATACAAGAAAAATTGTATCCTACAATTACCCGCTCTGATACCATGATGACTTAAAGAAAATAAATAGTCTTTGTAGCCATCATGGTTCTTTAACATACAAAAGAAAATAGACAAAAGAATAATAAAAGAAAGAGAAGAGAAAAAGCATAAATAGCTAGGACATACACTAAAAGACTAAACTACCCTTCTATTAAATATATATAAGTTACATTGATAATAAAACTCCAGGGTCCATTTAAAATGAGATTTTGAGGGATGGAGAGCTCATGAAATAGTATTTATCTTGGTGACATGCGTCTTCTTTATTTTTTTCAAGACAAATTTATCCTTTTTAATGAGTGAAATTCAATAATACTCCTTGGGTCTTGCCTCACTAAAAAAAAATATTTTGTGTTATTTTTATTAGCAAAGTAAACCCTGTACTTTTTTTATTGTTATAAAAAACATCCCTCTTCATTCAAAATGACAATTTTGCCCCATCAAAGGATGATAAAAAATCCTCTTAACTTAAAAGATTACGAATAACCCCTTGTAGCTTTAATATTTTGCAATAAACCCCCCCCCCCCCCCCCCTTTTTTTTTTAATTGACATAAACTTCCATATGATTTATAAAATCCACTTTAAAAAATTGACAAAAATATTGTCCTCCAAAGTTACATATTGTGGCACTTTACCACCCCATATGTACAAATTAAACAATTTACCGCCTCAAATAATTTTATTTAATTTTTTTCAATGGAAAATATACATGTGCCCCCTCATATGATTTTTCAAAGTTAGCCACAACACTTCTTACAAATTCAACTACTTCGCTCATTTAAAGATTTGTTCTCATGTGGCGGAGGATTGGGCGGTGGTTGTGGTGCCGGAGGTGAAGAGAGATGAATTAGTGGTGGCAATAATTGCAACTACCCCCTCTTAATTTTTACCTTTTTAGGTATATTTTGCTCAATTGCAAATATCCCCTAAAGAGATAAATATGGTGACTTAAACGGACACGTGCTTGACGCATGACATTTTTCATCCAAAAACTAACAGCCGAATGAAATGTAAAAAAAAGTTGTCCAATTTTTGTACGAAATTTGTCTTTATTTGAAAATTTTGGTATGAAATATATAAAGTAGGCAAAAGTTTGGTATGAAAAGTGTAATTCCCTCGATTTTTTTTTTGGGGGAAAGATACCTTAAAATAATTAGAGATTATAGAGTTTTTTAAAACATATTAATTAAAGGGTTAATATGTAATTTAACATATGTTTAATTTTTTAAATGTCCGTTGCCACATCATCATTGGACATTTTGATCATAAATTATGGTTCAAATTAATTGTTGACTTTTTTTAGTGATTGAGATGGAGTATTTCATTTACACTTATATTCTATAAAATCTTATTTTAGAAAGACTCAAATCTCTAACACCGTTAAAATAAACCTTAATACCAATATTCAGAAAACTTCACTAATTATCCCCAAAAAAAAGAAAATTTCACTAATTACCTAAAAAAAAAAAAATAAGAGAGAGAGAGAAAGCCTAAATTAGTAGTTTTCATATATACCCCACCAGCCCCAATACTCCACACAAGACCACCCCATGCACGCAAAGATAAAAAGCCAACAATCATAACTCCAAAAAAGCCCCCCCTGCTTCCAATTTTCAACTTCCACCTCATAAAATTTGAAGATCAAGAAATCAAAAGTTGATTTATATTGGAAGAGAAAGGAAGGAAAAGAAAAGAAAAGATATCCCACTCATTTAGCTATCTATCTATTCCCTTTAGTCAAGAAATGAAAGTACCCTTTCCTGCAAACAACCACAACAACTCCCCAAAGCAACTCATCAATAGCAACACCACCACTTTCCCGGCCACCCACACCACCACCCCTTACGAGCCCAAATCCGTCCTTGACCTCCGCCGTAGCCCGAGCCCCGTTGCCACCGATAAAAAACCCGACATATTATCCGCAGTTTGCGAAGATCCTCTTCAACTGGAAGATCATGTTCTAATCAACCAACACCTCGACGACTGGGACTCTTTAATGAGAGAATTGGGTTTACATGACGATTCCACCCCTGTTTCCAAACCAATTCCTCACTCGGACAATAATCCAACTCACTACTCACCTCTCCCCGAATTCCCACCCGATTCCACTCACTTTGTCCCACCTGATTTCGGACTCCTCTCCGATATCCCCACCTACGCCACCGCCCCCGTGAACCACAACCTCAACTCATTTGATGACAACTGGAACGCAACTGGGCTCGATTACGTAGACGAGTTAATCCGATTCGCGGAGTGTTTCGAGACCAACTCGTTCCAACTCGGTCAGGTGATCTTGGCACGGCTCAATCAACGGCTCAGATCTCCCACTGGAAAACCCCTTCAACGAGCTGCTTTCTATTTCAAGGAAGCTCTTCAGTCCCTACTCACCGGGTCGACCCGTCCCGCTCACCAACCCGCGAGTTCTTCGGATATAATCCAAACCATCAAAGCACAGAAAACCTTCTCCAACATCTCGCCTGTTTCAATGTTCGCAAGCTTCACGGCTAATCAAGCCGTGCTCGAAGCAATAGACGGCTCGATGCACGTCCACGTGATCGACTTTGACATCGGGCTCGGCGGCCACTGGGCTTCATTCATGAAGGAACTCGCGGATAAAGCCGATTTACGAAAATCCGCGCCGCCGGTGTTACGGATATCGGCTCTTGTTCCGGATGAGTATTCGGCCGAATCGAGATTGGTTAGAGAAAATTTGACTCAATTTGCCCGAGATCTGAATATTAGGTTTGAAATTGAATTTATTTTGATCAGGACCTTTGAGTATCTATCATTTAAAGCGATTAAGTTCATGGACGGTGAAAAGGTGGCCGTTCTGTTGTCACCGGCGATATTCAGGCATGTTGGGACGGGGTTCATGACAGATCTACGGCGAATTTCGCCGCACGTGGTGGTGCACGTGGATATCGAAGGACAGGTGGGGTTTGGTACGACGTCGTATCGCCAAGCCTTAATCGATGGGCTGGAGTTTTACTCCACTCTTTTGGAATCTCTGGAGGCGGCTAATTTTAACGGCGGCGGCGGCGGGGAAGGGGATTGGATTAGGAAAATCGAAACGTTTGTGCTTTTTCCTAAAATTGTGGAGGGGGTGGAGGCGGCGGGGAGGCGGGGGACGCCGTGGAGGGAGGCGATGGTGGCGGCGGGGCTGAGGCAGGTGGGGCTAAGCCAATTTGCTGATTTTCAAGCGGAGTTTTTGCTGCGGCGGGGACAGGTGAGGGGGGTCCACGTGGTCAAACGGCCGGCGGAAATGCTGCTTTGTTGGCACGATAGACCGTTAGTTGCCACGTCAGCTTGGAGGTATTAAGAGAAGACGAACTACTATTGGCTGATGATAATAAGCGGCGATATCATGCATTTTTATCTCTGTAATGTTAATTAGTTAAATTAATTAGTGTTTAGGGATGAAGTTAATACTCTCGATCCTGACTGTTTCAATTTGTAGTTAATGTTGATGTTTGGCTGGAAATGAATTACTAGTTTCTACGTTGAATTATTCTCCAGAGCAGTGAGTTTTATTGAATTCTTTGGTAAATTAAATCGTGGAGAACATTAGAATTTTTAGAATGTTAAGAGTATTATTATGTAAAACAAATATGAAACGTAGACAATGATCAATACGTAACCCCTGCCTCTATATAACATTTGAACCTTTATAGAAGAGAAAAAAGTGTTGTAGAAGATATCTAAAATTAATTGTTTCTAAGGGCTTCTCCAACCGAAGCCGGCAGGCGGGCATGAGGGGGAGGGGGAGCTGCCTTCGGTTGGAGACGGGAAAGGGCAAGGAAGCGGTCAATTTGGGCAGGGTGGGCAGGGGATTGGGGCAGGCGTGAGGGCAAGCAGGCAGGGGATGGTTGACTGCCTGCTTGCCAGCCGGCAAACGCGCTGGCGCGGGAGTGGGGTGCGGCGGTGTGCTGGTGGCTGCGGCGGTGGGGGAGAATGTGAAATAAAATATTTTTTAGGGGTAGAATTTGAATTTTGGCCGAAGTGGAGGGGAGAAAATCTTAAATAAAATATTTTTAGGGGTAGAAAAAAAAAGGTTTTGAAGAATGGCAAAACTAGCTTGGTCCGAATTTAGTATTTCGGACCGACATTCGTGTCCGCAGGTCGCGGGCTCGCACGAGTCATCAAGGTTTGAAGTGAAATCCATGATTTGCACCCCCCCCCACCCCCGCGCGCGAGGGAGGAGACTTTTGGTTGCTATTTGTTACACATCTTACTTGAGAAATCATATATAAACCTCAAATTTTTTTGTTCATCTTTCTATGTGGGATAAATTTTTTTTCTCTAATTCAAATGGTAATCTTTGAGTTTCAATTTCTCATTCACCGGTACTCCGATTCGAACATACTATATACCGTTTTAATCTATTCACGGAGTAGAATATAATTCCGCTAAATTTTACATATGAATGATTTCTTGAATCTCATAGAAGGGAACCATTAGAACGTACACTCGAACATACAATGTTCATTAAAGTTTGGTCAAGATGATTGCTTTGTAGAATGTTGTAGAATTATACCGTTTTCTGTATTGGAACATATATTGTAGAATTATGAATTGATGATCATGGATTTGATTTTTATATATTGTATATAGGTTTCTTGAATTTGACGAGGGAAAGAAAAATATGTATGCTGAATGTGTTCTGTGTACAAATTACAAAAGCAGTACCACTATTTATAGGTGAGACTAAAACAGTCCTAAGGCAAAAAGGAAACAAAAGAAAAAAGAAATAACTAATTAATAATCAACGGCAATAAGGAAATAAACTAAACCTAAATTACACAAATTGGGGAGAACCAAATTACAATCAATTGATCCCTAATTTCTTCTCGTTTTCTTCCTTTGAATCTGCAAGTGAGATACTTGCATTTTTATCTTTGTAAATGTGATCCAATAAAAATGTTTCCCAAACTTCCTAAACAGCAATTTTATGGAATTCCACTTTGGTTTAGTCGTTTGTAACCATTTGTAAGCATGAGCTAAGAATTCTTCTTAAAAATACATAATACAACTCTAGAATCATTCATTTTCTTAAAAATACATAATACAACTTAAATAATATTATTCAATCTTAACTCTACAGTCCACGAGTCGCCCACAAGTGTTCGATTAAATCTTTTCTTAATTGACCATTGACATCTTTATTTCGAATACTAGCACGACGCCTCATGTACTCATCCAAGTTGAAATCCCCTGACCTTGTTGTTTCCATCTCTACAGTTGTAGAGGTATTTTTCTTCGATTGCCCGTAAATTTTAGCACGAGCTCTACGAGATTTATGAAGATCGGTCTCATCATCGCCTGAGTCCTCGTCAGCGTATTCGTCTCGTTCGTCCTCCACAATCATATTGTGAAGGACAATGCAAGTCAACATTATGTCTTGCAAATCTTCTATATCCCAACCCCTTCCAGGTTGTTTAATAATTGCAAAACGAGCCTGCAGGATTCCGAAGGCTCGTTCAACATCTTTTCTGTAGGACTCTTGCATTTGAGTGAACAATTTTTGTTTAGGGTTAGTAGGATTTCTAATTGCTTGCACTAACGTCGCCCAATTGGGATATATACCATCTGCAAGATAGTATCCCATGAAGTATTTGTTGCGATTCACTTCATACTTAACCTTTGGGCAATTTCCAGCCGCGAGGCTATCAAACAAGGGACTTCGGCCAAGGACAGTGATGTCATTTTGGGATCCGGGCACACCAAAGAAGGCATGCCATATCCAAGTGTCTGCATCAGCCACTGCTTCAAGAATTATCGTAGGTTTTCTTGTTCTACCTGAAAAGGCACCTTGCCATCCCGTTGGACAATTCTTCCATTGCCAATGCATACAATCAATTGACCCGAGCATTCCTGGGAATCCACGTCGTTCCGCTCTTTCAAGAAGCCTCTTGATATCTTCAGTGTTCGGTTGACGAAGGTAGGTCGTTTTGTATAACCGCAAAATCGTCTTGCAAAACTGGCGCAACGTTGCACATGCGGTTGACTCTCCCATATGGTAGGGTTCATCCAGAGCATCAGCGGGGTTTGAGTAAGCTAACATACGCATGGCGACCGTCACCTTCATCAACAAAAATGCGCAATTCCGTCTTATAATTATGGTGGGACGATATTCCAAAAAAATATTAAATTACGGGACGAAATTCGCCAAATTAAATAGTTTGGGATGAAAATCCAAAATCAGTAATTAGTTTGGGACGGTTTTTGCAATTTTGCCATTAATAATCAACAGAAAAATCAAAGAAGACTTCTCATTCAACAAAAGTGGCCATGAAAAATCAAATAAGTCTGCCGCATAGATTTTAAATTTCACAATTCATGGTCTCTAATTGCATTTTCAGCCCTTGATTTCCTATTTATATCCTTTGACGCCTTTAAGATTTCCTATTCATCTCCTACAAGAAAACAAATCGAATTAGTGCCAAAAATGAAAGATTATTCTCAAAACTTGATTAAATTCGTGAATCGACTCTAAAAAGTGAAATATGTAATAGAATCTCAAACGACTCACAATTATTCAAGAAAAACACTCATTTAAGCCTAAAAGTTACACGCGATAACTCTATTTTCACAGAGTTATCAATATCACAAAAATACTATGCACACACTTTGTAAATAATTGGTACGTATGACGTAAGCGCTTAGGTCATTCATCTTCAACCAAGCTTATCTCCAGAAGAAATTCACACGTCCAATGAGGCGGTGACAAGTGTATTATTTCCAGATTTCACTTATCCACAATTCTCTATTTAAGAGAACCTCAAGCCTCTGCATAAATCACCAATTTCTACACCTTCATTATAAATCACTCTTCTCTTTACACTCACCTCTTTCTGAAACAATGGCTCCCAAGTTAAATTGGTCCATGGCCGAAGATGTAGCTTTAGCCAAAGCATACAATGCAGTGTCATCTGATCCCATATCTGGCACAAATCAAAAACAACTAAGCTTGTGGGAAGCAATTGCCGAGGCAATGCAAACATTCCTAATCTCCGATGGATCATATCACGAGAAAATATCCGCTGAAGCTTGCTCAAGTAGATGGAAAAAAGGAATAGTCAAATATTTAGCGAAATGGCACGAAGCACTTAACGAAGCTTATCGTCATAATACTAGCGGGGATAACCTATTGGGCGAGGTAAATGTTTTTATAATAGTAGTTCAATTGTTTCAAAATTTCTCATGATATTTGACAAATAATTATTGATATTTATAGCATCATTTGGCAATGCAAATCTATCAACAAAATGTGAAGCAGTCATTTCATTTGTCTCACGTTTGGGCGATTTGTCAAGATTGGCCCATATATAGAGTTATCCAGCCAAATAACTCACAAACAAGAGCGGATCCACTACATACCCAATCGCAGGTGGAGAATGAAGGATTCAACACCCCACCAGGGTATTATCGTCCAGAAATTAATTTTCCGATTCCGGAGGACAACATATCAGTGACACCTGAGAAGACTCCCATGACTGATGTTGGTGTAAATTAGAGAAGGTTTTGAAGATGACAAAAAGGCCATAAAGGCCATAAAAGTTTTGAAGATCAAAATGTTAAGTCATCAACTAAGAACTGAAAAGCTTAGTGAAACCTATCTCATGGTCTGGAAGCTATGTGACCGAATCAGCCGAGTGGGATATCAGATCAGTGAAGATCAGATGGGTGCTATCAGACGAGTCAAGATAGATGTGTTCATTCTTGAATCAGACGAGTAACCATCAGCAGAGTACTCCCATCAGCAAAGTGAAGACGGTCAGCAAGCTTACCAACGGTAACATGCTGAGTGCATTAAATGCGACTGACACAAAGTAGATATCCGTACAGCAGAATGTACAAAGCAACAGTTGCAGGGAGCCGTTCCAGAAAATGGGGACCAGAACTCGAGGACTGCAGATTTCTGTCTCATCTTCAACGGGCAGAATTTCAAATCCAAGAGTATAAATAGAAGACTAACTGAAGATCGAAAAGAGACTTGCAAAATTCAAGATCACATCTATAGAGCAAGATCCATCAGTTGAGTCGTCTGATCACAAGCCCAGTCATCTGTTGACGAAGCTTTTCGTTGAAGAACAGAGAACTTGCGTTGTCTGTCTGAGTGACTTTCAACTGAGAAAAGAAAGGAGTGTATATCCATATGTGTGAAGTGATATAGCTTCTTAGTGTAGGTTTTCTTTGTGAGCTCCTATACTGAAAATAGCGTGAGGAGTGTAGATCCATCTGTGTGAGTGATCTAGCTTCGGAGAGTAGGATTTCTGTGTGATTTCTTACTGCGCACTTGTGGCCATTTCATTTGTTGTTTGGCGCAAGCAATGTATACTGGTTACTTTGTGTTTCTAGTATAACCCAAGATCTTTGTGACTTGGAAGAGTGGACTAAAGGATTTTTATCCATATAACCACTATAAAAATTATGTGTGTTTGATTCATAGTTTCTTTATCTTGCATATTTTCAAAAGAACTCAAACATACGAATTGAACCAAAAGATTTTAAAAGGAGTTGTAAAAACTGGGGATAAAATCTTTTGAGTAAGAAAACTTAAAGAGGAACAGATTGGTTGAAAAACACTTGATATATCCGCTGCCAACTAGTTTCTAGAACTCTGATATTTTAGCTGAAATCAGCTAAGTAATTATCAGATCAGTGGTCAACTCTGCTGTTCAAAGATTTGTTCGCGATCAGCTTGGTCAGCTTACTGATTCGATATCAGCTTAGTCTGCTGACAAAAAAAAAGTTAGAGAAAAAGTTTTAAAGTTTATGAGATCTATTCACCCCCCCCCCCCCTCTAGATCTCATCTGACCACTTTTGGGACCAACAACTGATTCGAGACCAATTGGTACGAAGAAAGCAAAAAAAGCCAAGGTAAAAGGAAAGGCTTCAACCAGTGTTATGGACGACGAGCGAGAGGAAGAAAATATTAGATCTGCTGAAAGACTCCAACTGACATTAGAGGAAGGACGCCAAAGAAGACATTCTGAAATAATGCGGCTTAAAGAGGTGGAAATACGAGCTAAAGAGGAAGAAAGAGTAATGAAAGTATTCTCAATGAATACATCTCAAATGACTCCGCTTTCGAAGCAATTTTGGACGGACACGAAGAAGCAAATCCTCCAGGCAAGAAAAGTAAAAGGGTCTTTACAGTTTGGAGAAGATTCGCCCGGAGGCGAGACCAATCTAGGCGATGATAATTTCACTTCCCCCCCTGGATACCCATGATCCAACTTCTTATAATCTTTGTTGTTGTGCTTTAATTGTGTGTAGTAGTTCGTGTCTACTATTTGTTGCTTTTCCTTTCTGTTCAAGTTTCTTAATAATAAGTGTTGTTGTTTTTCATTCATTATGCTAGTCGTTCTTGTTCCTTAAATTATGTTTAGTTGTTGTTTATTTTTTTATTATTAAGAATGCCTTTATTTTTAGGATTGCGTAACTATTTAAAAATTATTATTATTATTATTATTATTAGTATTATTATTACTATTATTATTATTATTATTATTATTATTATTATTAAAATAAGTTTGAGTGGGGAGAGTGAGGAGAGTGAGAGTGGGGAAATTTGTGAAATTGAATTAATAGATGTTAATTGCCCTTCGGTTGGAGATGAATTTTTTAGGTGGGTCGAAAAGGCATGAGGGCAAGGCAAGAGGGCAAGGCAATTGGGCAATTAGGCAGGCAATTGGGCAATTGGGCAATTGGGCAATGGCTTCGGTTGGAGATGGCCTAATAAGGGCAAAACAAAATGATCTTTGAACAGGTTATGGAAAGTTAAAAAGAAAGGGACCGCAGAAGAATTTGAAAAATATGATTATAGGGAGATTTTGAGAGGAGAAAAGGTAGATATATTGAGTTACATTTGCCTTTTCACATTACTAAACTAGTAACCGTGACATGCAGTACTTGCGTGCATAACTATTTATGATATAACGAAATAACTTTTTATATGACATCGTTCAAAATAAATTATCGTCATGGATTTTGCCATCATATATCTATTAATATAATAATTAATCGAAAGAGAGAATATTATTATTGTACAAAAACAAAGTCTAAATAGTGAAGTAGTATAACCGATAACGTATCACGTATGGTTTTTAGATTGTTTCATCTAAACGTGCGTTCTAGTTTTTTTACTCAAAAACTCTGCTTAACAGCAGCTTTACAGGAACAACCACCAAACAAACTTCCGTATTTCCAACACCCGGGAAATCTGTTTCTTCTTGGTCTTGGCAAAACTTTCCAACAAGGACTATACTCTCTTGTCCAACTCATTAAATTCCATCGGCCCAACCCAACCAATTGTCATCTCCTAATCGAACCCAGTCCCTAATACAATTCAAACACAAAACATCAAGGCAAGGGGAGGTTGACTGATTTGGATAATTAACAATTAAACATCATACTGAGAAAAATTTCTAAATACAATTTTTGAAGTTCAATAGAAACTAAAACCTCATCGGACTTTATCTTAAAAATTATCCAAAAAAAAAATTACTAAACCTTAAGCCACGTATGATCCATTTGGGTGAACATCAATTTGAAGGTTTCAAACCTGGTTAACTCTAGTACTAGTACTACTAACACAAGCCCAATACATGTGAAATTTTCTTACTACCAAAGATTTCTGGAACAGAGGTCACAAAATCTATTATACACATTGTCAACCAAATAAACAAGCAAGCAAAAACACCCACAGCACGACCATATATTCCTAAATTAAGTGAAATGTGACATGGAGTACATCGGTGAAATATACAGCCGAATATGTCGATCTCTCTTAGAGCCCAGAATCATATCCTTGCCAATGTTAAGCCTAACATAGATTAATGCTACAGTAGTATTAAGAGGGTTACATGTATAGATCAGTTGGAACAACATTGTTTACTTCATTGAACCTAGATATAAATTTATCGGGAACTTGTCAATTTGTGCTCTGCTGCAAGCAGCATAATCTACTTTCCAGAGACCTTTTCTATCGGCTACCTCCATCCCCGCGAGACTGAAGGTGTGTAGCAGGGTCACTGTTCTCTAATTTAGACAAAGCATCTGGTCCACACAAACTTGTTAACTCTTCCTGCATCAGGAGCAAAGATATTGTTAATAGGAAAATTTGAAAAGGAAAGTACTCTAGACTAAATTTAGCTGACAAAATAAACGTCTATATAGCGTAGCTGAGATTCCAGCTATAATAAACAGAAAGAGAGAGAGAGACCTTTATGGAGCTATTCTCAGATGAAAGTTTCTCACATTCCTCAGAAAGCCTTTGCAGTTCATCTCTAAGAGTGCGATTCTCATTATTCAACGTCTCCACCCTGTGTTGTAGCTCTTCACACTCAGCCTGGAAAGATGAGTGAAGACATTAACTAATTGAATTCTAAGAAATTTCTCCCAAACAACAAATAAGAAATTAGACACTGACTCCATAAAATGCGTTCCTAGAAGTTATAACTTCATATAAAACCCGTGGAGATAACTTTAGAATATACATTACTTAAAACACCTGACTTGAAATAACCAAACAAATCCTTATAATGAACAGTTCCTGAGTTTTATAAACCCCAACCACCATTCCAATAAGTGGAAGTAGTTTGGGACATAATGTGGATTTACTCAATCCAGATGCTATATGAACCAGCAATGTTACTAGATTGAAAAATCTCTGAAGTATAAAGAAAAAGAATGTTAAAACTACAAATCATAATTCTGCATACTTTAAGACCATCCACCTAATTCATAAGGCTACAATTTATCATTCCGGAACATTACGTGGTATATTACCTGCATTCTTCCCCATGCAACGAGAATCAGAAAATAACTTAGTTTACGCAATAAACAACAAACCCAGCAGACCAAGAACACAATTCTAGTATCTTAGCATAATAGGTGGAAGAATGAAAATCATTTGAACAGGCAGGCATCTAAGTAATCAGTAACAACGCTGAGCTTCTACACAGATTCTGAACTACCTGAAGTGATTCAACAACTGGCAGGCTATATCTCTACCTCATGCACAATCAACATTAAGAATATTCCAATCAATCAAGCACATTGATAACAACAATCTCAAGATCGCAACCCCCCCCCCCCCCCCCCCCCTCCTCCTAGTTTCAAGTTCAAGACTGAAATTTTGAACTTAAAATATGAAATATTTTAAATCACACGAACTTTAAGTTTGAAAGAATGCTATACTTCCTCAATGGTAATAATGGAGAAAAAAAACAGATCAACACCAGAACTATCTGTATAGCTACGAAGACGTTTCATTAATCAACAAGAGTTCAGAAAATTATCAGAATAAAAATGATATAGCTTCCAATTATTTTTATCAGTTTAGCTCCTGGTTTTCCCCTACAAATCAATATCTTTATAATCTCTTTCCTCGCTTCCTCCTTGCACCTAGATTGGGCAGTTCAATAATTAATGAGACATTTGCCTGTTTCATATTTAAACATCATGGATAAAAGGGAACATGTCATCACATGATACATAATATTCATAAGAAAAAGTCCAGGATGTAAGGACATATTAATGAACAAATTTTCCATAACCCAGTGCTTCTATTGAACCATTTCAATAAATAGTAATGGAAAAAGGAAAGAAATTAATACCTCATAATGTCAGAATCCCTAATTCTCATTCAGAACTACACTTACTAATAAGACAATACTTATGTGAGAAAAAAATATCAAGAGCAACTACAGCAACATGCAGTACCTGTTTGCGTAATCTTGATCTCCGAGCAGACTCCCTATTAGATTGCTTTCTCTTTTGCTTTTTCAGTTCACGGTCATCCTGTAAAATCAAATTTCAAACTCTATCTTAAACTTGAAGTTCAACACTCATATTCTTTTTTGTAATCCTTATAATATCTCAAGTGATAATCATTTCGATAATTCATTAAGTACTGAAAAAAATTAAAATAACTCCATGAGAATTGAATCACAAGAGAAAGAAATTCCATGGATAACAGAAAGAAACCTACATGAAAGTAAATCAATAAAGAGATTCATCAATAAGGCCTTCATTTAAATGCAAAAACAATGCAACATTGAAAATGCGACATTACAAAGTTCCCTTTATTCTCTCATCCAAACCCATTATAAACTGAGTGACGCTATAGTTATGAAATTCTTCATTGTGCACAGGCACTCTTCACAAGCTTCAGATCACAACAACTAACAAAGTAAACCATTTCATCACCAAGGACATGAACAAAACATTTCATATGTAATCACTCTTAGACAACTTTCAGACTAATATAAAGAGGAAATAGGGAAGAAATTGTGTGCATAGATATGAAAAGAATTACAAGAGTCTGGAAAAATTAACAATGGAAGTTGATCTTCCAAAAAATAGAGAGCGAAAACTTCAAATTCACCAGAAACCTCAACAAGAGCAATGCAGAGATAATTAAACGACACTCTAATATAGTCCATTATGATAATAGAAAATTATATCTAGCAGGATAACACGAAATCAACCATGACACGAAGCAAGTAAAGGAAAGACAACATACTTACCCACTGATCATTCATCAAGCCTGATGGAGCTACGGTTGAAGAAACACCAGGCTGATGAGGGCGCAATTTCATGGACGCAGTACCAGCAGGAGATGCATTCCACAAATCCATGCCCATATTCAGATTTGCTACAGGCATAGAAACTACGGGATTTCCAGTTGCCGAAGTTTGGAAATTAGAAACAACATTGTGCTGTGCGTTTGCCCCTGATAGTGTGGTGGGAGAGAGAGTCTCATCAATTACGATTAAATAAGGAAAACTATGTATGGAGATCTAAAAATCTTTACCATCAGCAAGCATTTTGTTAAAGCTTCCTTTCTTTGTCGCAGAGAATTCCTAAAATACAATCAGAATCATTTACTTGAATACAAACTGTCATACATCTCTAATACACACACCAAAGACTAGTTTTGAAGTATTTGGCACTCATTTAAATAGAGGAATAGACTAAAAATTATATAAGCAGAGAGAATGACCTGGTCAACATCATCATCACTTTCATTTGATGAACCTTCACTCTCGCTGTCAGCACTGCTCATCAGCGGATTAACAATCAGATATCTCAGCATAATATAGATGTCAATGTATAATGAACTTTATATAACAATTAAAAAAGCATATATAAAATAAAATCATGGCAACTCAGACATTAAAACTATCTAAAGACCACCTTTGGGTTCCAACATCATTTCCAGAGCCTGAAGTTGCTTTTTCACCATCTTTGATTTTCCCACCAATCAATCTATGATTTCCTAAACTTCCCTTAATTTCTTTGCTTGAAGCGTGATCCTTCCCGTCAGTGGCTTTCCCATCCATTTCTGCAGTTCCATGTACCGTGCCTGGAGTCTGTGAGGCAAACACAACAAACAATTATTGATGAAATCTTTTGCAACTCCTGCAACATAGCTGTAGCCCAAATACTAGAATACCACTTTAACACCGTTGGGAATTCAATAAAAGAAGGCCAGGCTAATCCAGGTGCATGAATTAATTAATTACCATAACAATATTAGGATGAGCGTAGACCCCCCTTGGAGGATATAAAGCTGGATAAGGAACTGGGGTCCCATATGGTGGCATCATAGGATGCTGAAAAGTATTGAAAGAATCCACAATTTAGATGTCCAATGTGCAAGGAAACTCGAAAGCTCTACCAAGATTCACAAATAGTTCTAAAAATTTTATTTTAAGAAAATACCACCTGGCCACCCCACAAGTAGGGTTGGGGAGTGGGGACAGTTGATGCGAAGAAAGGAGGAGTTGCTCCAGCACCATAAAAAGCCTGGGAAAGAAGACACGCCAATATATATATATGTTTATAAGAAGCAATAATTTGGTGGGGATGAAAGTTCCATTATACACTTCAAAACAAGTGAAAGCTGATTATGAACTTGTTAAAACCTGCATTGAGCTCGACCAATCAGGATATGCAGGTGCCATAGTCATAGGTGGCACTTCCTGTAAACTCAATAAAGAAATGAAATGAGCTTCAGTTAATCCACAGAAGAAGCTAACACATGTAAATACAAATGAGTCCATGTAAGCATGGTTTACTTGGTAAAAAAAGAAAACATTAACAGAACGCATTGTTTTCTTAGTAAATGAGAATACATAGAAAACAAAATCCAGTACCTGTGTTGCAGGTGCAGGTTTGGTAGACTTCGTAGGCGTGCCCTCTTCCCCAGCCCCCATAAGAGCAGCAGAATGCAGGCTCAATTGCCTACCGGTATCCTGATTGTTCTGTAGAAGATTTTTTTATTGTTAAAGGTTGATAACCTGATGACGTCATATGATGGCAAACATCATGGAAAACCAATTTGTACCATGAAATACAATACTATATAGGGCCTCAGAAAATTAATCAAATGGACTTGAAGGTACATTAGGATTGGATCTCAACAAATCTGACCGTGCAAATTGTTTAATATTTAGCAGGGGAAGTCACTCAAAATTTTCAGTCTAAAAGACTGACTGACAAGCTGATTATTAGAAGTCAGTTAAATAATGTAAAGATGTCTAGGATGACTTTCATTCATTTTTTGTTATGCTCAAATGTTGAGAGAAAGTTGCAGGCAATTAAATTGGTGCAACATGAAGTAAAATGATAAAATACACGTGTATTAGAACTATCAAAATTGCAAGTTTATCGAATTTCGCAGATTAGTAAAAATCTATAAGGTCACTGACAATAAGGATTGAATAGAGAGACAATTTTATCCTTTACACCAACAATATCAACTAGAAATCTGAGCATGTAGAGTCGCACAAAGATGTTGAAACTAATTGTACATGACAATAGCTGAAAAGAATAGTGAGAAGAAAGACACCAGGACTAAATAAGAGCTAAAAGTTTATATGAAAGTCATCCGAGGGATTTGAATTCATTATGCAATATTTAAAAAACATGAGATGAGAAGCAGGTTTTCTGGTCACCAGTGTATCTTTATATTAACCACCAGTTATATCAGCTAAAAAGGCAAAAAGAATTCTACTCTAATTTCTTCCTAAGTCTTTAGTCCTGCTTTTCTCGCCCCATTCTGATATCTTTGAACTGTGAATCCACTCATGGATAAGCATATATCAATCAAAGTATCAAAATGAAGAGATACGTCCTATATAATGATGAAATGGCGATCACTCCACCCCCCACCCCCTGAAACTAAACAAAACAAAAGGAAAAATCTGTACTTGCACACACACGTGCACCGAATGCACCACAAACATCATTTTAAGCACATTACTCGCTCAAACATAAAACCTAACAGGAAAGGTCCTATTATGTTCCAAATTCCATTAAAAATGCCATCACTAAACCTACATCTCCCAATTCAGGAGTCCCGACATGTAACCAGCTCTCCAAATTTCTACCAATACCAACAGGTACCTAATTTAACTAATAGATTCTTCAGTTGCATGCTAAAACTACAAAACATATTGCTCTTCCTAAAAATCCATCGAAGTGGATATTATAACCCCAAAGAAAATTACAACTTAAACCACATCCGCTCGTCCCAATTAATCGACCAAAATCTTAATAATTAACATATGTAGATAAAAAATGAACAGGTAGTAGAGAGATACAGAAAAAGAAAGAGAAGTGACCTGGTATGCAGTTGCTCTTAAATTAATTAATAGTACAACAGTATAGTATTAGTACTGTACAAAGTACAAACGCCAATTACAAAGCACACGCTCTTTCTCCGAGATCTAAATCCAGGTAAAATTGTACGAATCTGTACTAAATGAAAGGAAAACCAAACACGAAAATCAGCGGCGATGAGGAATTCAGTATATCCTGTGGCCTCATTAGATTAGATACTAAAACTGTGCAGTTTACCTAATTACTGCGAGAATTAATTAAAAACGGTAATACATACTGACGAGTTTAACTAACTTGTTATTACTTGGTTTTGGGATGGGAAAGAGATGTCCGATGGGGAGTGGGGGAGGGGGTAGGGTTTTGGAAGGTGACGCGTGAGGGGGTGGAAGAGGAATACAGGTGGCGGGAAATAAGTGGATAGGCATGACGAGGCAACTTTAATGGTGACTCATTACTTGAATTACTGGGTGGGATAACATTATTAATTCAATTCTGCGTTTGCCAGTAAGTCCCCACCCCCCCGCCGCCCACCAAGAATGTGCTACTTCTCTAAATTATTTCTAATTCTCTGTTGTAAATCTAATTCTAAAATCTCAAAATTGTTGGTAGTACTTTTTTTTAATAAAAGTTGTTTAGTGTAGGTCAAAATATTTTAGATTTTAATCGTGATTTTTATGGTATTCCCGAAATTCAAAGGTTCTTTATCTTAATTGTAATTTTTAAGGTATTTATTCTCTGATGTCATAAGTACTTTGACATGCGTTATTCGGAATCTTTGTTCTCATGCCCCCCTACCTCCCCGGAAGCAATGCGTTATTCGGGTCTCTAGAGTCAATGCAAACTCAAATATTTTCATTTTTGTTCACTTGAGCAATGTTCAATTGGGAGCTTTCTCGAGAGACTCACATCTTTGAATTTTATTACATTTTTCTCAATCTTTCATATATTTTTTATGGGAAATGACATATTTCCCAATACACATTGAAATTTTTCAACTCAGTGAAAATTTCTCAAAAGTTTTCCCAAAATCATATTTATTATTTTAGGTTCAACTTCTCCTCACCGATTCTCAAATTGACAGTTAAAACAAAATAATCGGCCAAAATACTACCTAATTGAAAAAATTCTTATTTAGACCGGATTTTTCATAAATCATAACACAAAATCTTGCAAATATATTTAGTAGACGCAATGATTTCGTTCATAGTATGTGAAAGTGAAATATCTGATCTGGGCAAATATAACCCAAATTGACTCTTGCTCACTGGAAAAAACAACAATTCAGAGTGCCATTAATTAATTTAATTTGAAACATCATTTGCTCTGATATGTTGAAGATGAGAAGAAAGCTCACAGGTATAGCTTCCTTGTTCCTTAGATTCCGACATCAAATCTATGCCAATAAATATATCAAACGTCCAATTCATTTTGTCTCCGGACATCCCACTATCACTACCACTGTTACTGTTAATGTTACTAAAGCCCCTCTTTTTACGCCTCCATTTTCCAATTTCTATACTTCCAGATCCTTAATCCCTTATGCATCTTTCTCTTCCTCAATCGGTGATTTCGAAAGCGACGCGGATGATGAAGTCACAGGTTACAGAAGCTCCCAAACAGACCTGGGTTCTTCCTCTTGTAAAGATTTGAAAACCATTATGGACATTTTACAAACAGGTGGTGTTCACGAAAAGAGCAAAAACCTCGAGCAATGTAGAGTTAAAGTGACGCCGGCTTTAGTGTCCGAAGTTCTTTCCAGGACAAGGAACGATTGGGAAACGGCGTTCACTTTCTTTCTCTGGGCCGGAAAGCAACCGAGCCACGAACATTCGGTGCGTGACTACCATTCCATGATCGCTATTTTGGGGAAATTCAGAAAGTTTGATACTGCTTGGACTTTGATTGATGACATGAGAGCTGCATCTCTTGTTACTAAACACACCCTTTTGATAATGATTAGGAAATACTCTGCTGTCCATGATGTAGCCAAGGCCATCAGTGCGTTTTACGCGCATAAGCGATTTAAATTTGAGATGGGAATTGATGAATTCCAAGGACTGTTATCAGCTCTATGTCGGTATAAGAATGTGAAAGATGCTGAGCATTTGCTTTTCTGCAACAAAACTGTGTTTCCTTTGAACACCAAAAGCTTCAACATAATACTAAATGGATGGTGTAATGTAATTGGTGATTTACGCGAGGGGAAGAGAATTTGGAAGGAGATGGAGATGAGAGGGATTAGGCATGACGTTTATTCGTATGCAAGCATCATGTCTTGCTATTCTAAAGAAGGTAATCTGAATTGGGTGCTCAAGTTTTTTGATAAGATGAAGGATTTAAGGCTTGAACCTGATAGGAAAGTTTACAATGCGGTAATTCATGCTCTTGCTAAAGGAAGGCTCGTAAAAGAAGCTCGTGGTCTTATGAAAACAATGGAAGAGAAGGGTTTTACTCCAGACACGGTTACTTATAATTCGTTGATAATGCCTCTTTGTAAGTCTCAGTTGTTGGATGAGGCTAAGCTAGCGTTTGATGAGATGGTGGAGAGAGGTCTGTTTCCCACTGTTCGTACTTACCATGGTTTCTTTCGTATATTAAGGACAGGAGAAGAAGTGTTTGAGCTTTTGGAGAATATGCATATGACTGGATGCCATCCGAGTCACGACACGTATATTATGTTGATTAGGAAGTTTTGTCGGTGGCGCCAACTTGACATCGTTTTCAAATTGTGGGCTGAGATGAGCAAAAAGGGGCTTGACCCTGATCGAAGCTCATACATTGTGCTGATACATGGCCTCTTTTTGAATGGAAAATTAGAGGAGGCACATAAATACTACATAGAAATGAAAGAAAAACATTTGTTACCTGAGCCAAAAATAGATGAGATGTTGCAGGCTTGGGTGGCAGGCAAGATAGATACAGATGGGCAATTGACTGACGTTAAAGACGACCAGTCGACTTGTGGTATCGGACAAAAAGACAGAGTTGAGTCAAAAAAGAACCAAAGAGACCATGATTTTCGCCGCCAACCTGAATTGAGAAGTGTTACAAGGGAGAGAGGATTTTCATTCTGGGATCCTTGAGCATTGATTGTGATAAGGCTGACTTCTGTGGATCTTCAATGAGATATTGTTTTGATTTGACTTATAATGCCGCAAGAACTCCACTTCAATGAGATATATAGGATACTGTAATGATCCTAGTTTGATCTTCGGCTTAGTAACTAGCTTTTGAGATAGGGATCTCGTCATAACAAATATGTGTGGGCAATAAGTCAGACCTCTTGATTCATTGCTGTAGAGAACCATTTTGCACTCAGTTTTACATATAGTTGTACTTCTCTTATTTGCATCATTCCCTCACCAGAAATTCCCAATTAAACTGTCTAATTTACTGCAAATACTTAGGGATCATAAGAAAAGAGGACATTTGTGAATACACAAATTCTTTTGTGAGACTAAACTTCATGTCCAGCTTGAGAGATGATTTTGCTTTCTAAGAGCCAGATTTTCAACTTAACTTACTTAGTACAATATTGACAAATGTTCACATAACATTAAGGCTAAAATCTAGTAAAATATTATATTTTCTCTCCACTGGAAACCCTAATTAACTACAATTACTTGATTAATGTACCAGTATAGTTTGAAAACGTCAAAAACAAGCCTAATCCTTGAAACCATAACAAACCTATTCAAACAAACCTTGTAAAGTTGTAATTCTCGGTCCACTCACTAAGGTTTCTTTAATTCAAGCATATAACTCTAGGTTTACTTAATTTGTTTGCAAAAGTTTATGAATAAATGATTCTTAGTTTAAGTTTCGAAAGTTATTAATTAGTATTTCGTTTCGATGTTTCAGCTTCTATTATACAAAAAGAACAAGGTAAAAGCAATAAAACTTTTGCAAACAAGTCCATAATCCCATTAGTTAGCAGAAAACTGAACTGACTGACTAGGCAACAGAACAGCATTGCATCGGAAAGCTGTTCTTTATTCTGTGCTCTATATATTGATCTATAACTCCTGTACAGTATCTATAGCTAAAAGGTGACTAACTACTACAACCATTAACACCGTTAGTACATTATTTAAAACTCGAATAACCAAAACGAGCATAACAGCAGAGACTATTTTCATTACATTACATGCACTCCAACACACTGGAGGAATCTAATACATAAACTCCTCCTCTTTTTCTTAGTTTCCTTCAACTTGGATCTATCCATTAAGCAATTTGTGGCTGGAGAATCGTAGTTCTTTCTCTTGCTTCTAGAATATTCTGCTGCCTCTCTCAAACTTGGTTCTGTGATTGGTGATGTAATGCTGTGGAGGAAGTTCTCAAGAAACTGTGTAATTTTTACGAATTCTGGTCGATCTTCTGGGTTTTTAGCCCAACATGACTCAAGGAGTGGCGCAATCTGTGCAGGAATGTTATCCATGCTAGGCCTCCGATTCTAGAATTTAAAGGGAAATCGAATTATGCTTTTGGAGGATGGATTCTTGAAAGAAATATATTTGTATATATATATAAATACAATTTTACGATGAGGAATTCATACCATTGCTGCAGCATAAGCCACCATGACGTTGTTTCTGCCCTTGAAGGGGGTGCTGTTAGTGAGGATCTCCCATAAAACCATAGAGAAACTATAAACATCGACTTTGTGATCGTAATACTTTTTCACTCCCACACGAAGAGCTTCTGTACTGAACAACTAATTTACGGGAAAAAAACAAAATTAATCTGCCGAAAGATTAAAATTTTTGTGCCAGAAAAATAAATACCCACCTCAGGAGCCATCCAACGATAAGTTCCAGCCTCGGTTGTCATTTCATCATCAGCTTCTTCTCTAGCTAACCCAAAGTCAGCTACTTTGATTATCTTTTTATCTTCCGTAAGAAGTAGATTGCCTACATGATCGATCAGTAGGAGTTTCTATTAGTAAATAAATATACAGCATGAAAAATATATATAATTATGAAAAGGGGGTGAATATTACTTGGTTTTAAATCACGGTGGATAATTCTATTTTGATGAAGATATTCCATCGCCCGGGAAATTCCTAAAGCAAAAGTTAAGGAAAGCTTGAGATCAGGGCAATTTGGACGAAAATTCCACAAGAACTTCTGAAGCGTTCCACCTTTCATGAGTTCTGTGATTATCATCATTGTTGGTTCCACAATGGCACCAATAAACTGTTCAAGTAACTATAAGTATCAGTTTCATGTGAGTGGCTACTGAAAAATCACAAAGTGGTGTTGTTTATTATGGAGTACTACTAAAGTAAAAGTGCCATATCAATCTGACGACATATTAGCGAGAATAAAGAGCAAATAGGTAAAGTAAATCATCGATACCCATATTTAGATCAATGTACCTTTACAATATTATCATGATTTACTCTAGAAAGCATAGAAACCTCCCTACTGAATTTCTCCTGGAGTTCTGGACTCATGGTTGATGCCATGTCTGGATGTATCACTTTTACAGCCACATGCATGGACCTGTATCTGGGAAAAATTATGAAAAATACAACATTTGAACTATTCAAAAGATTTTTCTTGAAAAAACTGGCATGAAACAATATAAAAAATGTACTTCGGGAATTTTTTCAAACAAGCATGAACTATATGTTTCTTCTTGACCAATTTTCTTTGCAACAAATATAGTTTAGCTGAGACAAATTATGGACACCATAAATGGGGCCAACTGTCAAACGAATTTCAAAATTTTAGTCATCTACTTCTAATGCACTAAAAGCTCGATTTGCTTCTGTTAGTTACTGGTAACAATCGTTACAAAAGCTTATGCATCTCCGTCTGGAGTATCGAAATTTTGATAGACATCATCGACAGCACATCATATATTAGGTACATATTGACAGCACATTATATAACTTCCAATATGCATGACAACTTGAGAACTTCAAATTGGAGATTCCTAAAGATTTATGCTATGATTTAGCTAAGATTTCATTATAACTTAATTTTTTGTATTTGTGTAGGTTTGGAAGCAATAAAAATAGCTGCACCAAATGATATTTATAAACCGAACAAAGTCACAATATCCTACACTTAGTGTTTTAGCATGACTCCTGTGCTACATGCCATTACAGATATAAGTTCATTATCAATATAACTTCAATTATTGTCTTCATGAGAGGAAAATATCATTAAGAACTCAAGTTTAACAACTTAAAAAATAAATAGCAATAATACATTTCAAACCAGTCATAACAAAAGATAAAGTTATTATAACTGTAAAAGTCACACAAAGGGATCTAAGCCAATATTCTCATGTAAAAGTCATCTAGACTACATTGGATGCACCTTCATTCGAGTAAAGACATTATAGTCCTATATAAGTGTGTCCGAGTTATTATTGCATCTTATCTTCAAGTAATTAATTGTATCCTAAACTTAATTCACTTTTTCATACAAACGTTGTTAGTGAAATTTATTCAGCCAATATGTTTTTAATGACAAACTTATCAGTAAAGCATAGCCTATAAAGGACCACTGTAAATAAACGGTACCAACTTTATTTTGAAGAATTCAAGGCTTCTAGACAAAAACTGCAATGTCTGTAAAATATGACTAAAAGTTCTTTCTCTGGCTACAACTTGTATGCTCCATCTACCCGACCCTCCCATTTAATTTTCAAGATTCGACATATGGTATATTCCAATTGCGCTCTAACACCTCCCTCCTATTGGATCTCTTTGGCTTACCAATAAAATAATTCCTATCTACAAGGTTTCAAAGCATATGTCATTAGTCTGATTTGACCTTAAACTTTCTGCCACAAAATTGCATTAATTTGATAAACGGAACCTTAACTCTTGTCTGGCCAAAGTTTCAGTTTTTATCAATTGTAGTTATCCAATTAACTTTAGGCATTACTACACCAACATTTCATCTCAAAAGTGTAAACGCGTTCGTGAAAAAGGACTCGGAACTCTGACTTGCATAAAGTAGAAATCTGTACCACATAGCAAAATATCTAATTATGACTACTTTCAACCCGTAAAATAAAGCATGTTGCTAATTTGATAAAGAACATGAACGGTTCATAAATATGAAAACATATCGCTTTACACGCCTGATGGAGTTGTGTATTTAAGTTCAAGAGCTATCTGCCATTATTTAGAAAGGTCAAAATAAGTATAGTAACACAGCAAAAATCACATCATTCATGCCTCTTTATCTCCATTCTTTATATGATCTTTGGATCTAAAGGTATATTAGGAAGAATTTCATAATTACGTCAACGAGAAGACATATTTTTCATTATTTGAAATTGGTTACATAAATCTTATTTAGGTTACACAAATACTACTTCCCAAGATCCGTAAACGGATTTTTAACAATAGACGGAAAGTTACAAAAACTTATGACATATTTTCCTGAATAGTTAATTTCTTAGAAGGATTTTGTAAATACTTGACCAAACGATTTACTTTACAGTGAATTCCTTCATTCCATGGCCTCTACCAAAGTTCAATGAAGAGCCACAAACCGTCAATGAGAAAATGCGGAAACAATTTACAGCACACATTACAAACTTTATTTTTCTTGTATGTCTTAAAAAACAAGTTTCACTACTTGTATACATTTTTCCTTTCATCATTAGTCCTCCATTACTACTTCTTTATTCTATAACGAGAAATTACAATGTTGTTCAACAAAATAATTAGGAAACAACACACTGAATTCACACAATTCCATGTCTAGCAGCAAGATAATGAAAGTTCTATTCATATATACTTTGACAAAATACTAATTTTGCTTCCTATATTTCTTACAGCAACCATGACACCATTTTCCGATTTGAAAACCAAATTGAAAAGAGAAATGCAATCATTGAAATTTCAATAAATCAATGCTATATATGATCAGAGATTGAAGATTAAACAAAACCAATCACAAATTTCCAAGAACAAGTATAGAAATTTAAGAACATTAAGATTAACAGTGAAATAGAGTAATACTAAAGGTGAATTCTTTATGTGGGGAAAAAGGGTACTCACAGTCCTTGATAGACAATAGAATCAGGCCCTTCACTGATAATCGGCCCGATAACAAGCTGGTTTGCATCTATCAACAGTTTCTTGTCAATCTTTACCACTGAATTTTGGGCACCCAAATCATCATCCGCATTTATTCTATAAAAAGTGGATAGAGAAAATTCAGAGGGTTTATTCTGATCAGCCATTTTGGTAATTACTCCACTGTTGCTTGCATTAGCAGAAAGAGAGAGAGTCTGTTGGGGGGTGGGGTGTATTTGAATGAGATAGGAATAAGAGGGAAAAATATTTTTAAAAAGAGTAAATAATTGAATTCTTGTTATCCGATTATTAATTATGGTGACGTCTAAAGGGAGGCCTATTTAAATATTTTGGTTATTATCAGATGCATTGGCATCTCACGGCCCCCCCTACATTGAATGGTAATAGACCATCTTAAATTAAGGAAATTTTAAAGTTGAACTTCATTTGTTTGCACCTAATTTATGTATAAAATACTCATCATAGAAACAATTCTTGTATGATGAATTGATATTTTGTAATAATATTTTTGTTAAATTAAGTCTTTAGGTCTCATGACTATCATTAAGTTAAATTAAATACTCATCAATAACTTGAATATGATTGAGTAGGTACCATCTAGTGGATCATGTTAATATGAATATTTTTTTGATGGATCGAGTTAGAAATTCGAATATTAATAATCAATAACAGAGTATTCCAAAAAAGTAGTAACTTTAATGTTTGAGTATGTCATTTTCTCAACTTAAAAAAGAGATGGAAGGGTCTAAATGGCTCTAGAGCCAAGAAGAGCCTATTAGCAACAAATGAGGAGGAGTGGAGTGGAGTATTCTTAAAATTGTAGTCAAATCCTAATACACTATCCTACCAAACACACCTTGAGAGCAAACGACGCCGTTGTGAGCTCTTAAAAGTTAAAACCAAAGCAAGCAAGTTTCAGTCAGACTGCCGTCCCTATCTCCGACTGGAGGCTTCAGCAAACCCACCTTCACCATTCCCACATTCCCATATTTCCTGCGTTTCTTTTCCTTTTTCATAATTGAGTAATAATTCATGGGAAAAGGTGGGGGATGTGTTCCTAGCAAGAAGAAATTTCCCAAACCCACGACCGCCGCCGCCGTCAGCGACGACGACGAGCACAATCTCCCCGAGTCCACCGCACCCACCACGACTAATGCCGCAGATGATTCCGTCGCCACTACCACACCCACGCGAAGCTTTAAACTCTTCATAGTGTTCTACTCGATGTACGGCCACGTGGAGGGCCTCGCCCGGCGGATGAAGCGCGGTGCCGACAGCGTGGACGGCGTCGATGCCGTGATGTACCGTGTTCCCGAGACGATGTCGGACGACGTCCTGGCCAAAATGTTGGCCCCGCCGAAAGACGATTCGATCCCTGTGATCGGTTCTCCCGAGGATTTAGCGGGCGCGGACGGGTTCCTTTTTGGGTTTCCGACTAGGTACGGGAGCATGGCTGCGCAGATGAAGACCTTTTTTGATTCGACTGGGCAATTGTGGAGGGAGCAGAAACTCGCCGGAAAGCCTGCTGGTTTTTTTGTTAGCACGGGGACTCAAGGAGGCGGACAAGAAACCACTGCGTAAGCTTAATTATTTTAATATTTCTATGAAGGTCCATAATTGGAATTAGGTTTTTAGTGAGGGAAGGAAAAGGAATAAGAATTATATCTGAGATTCACACTTTTTCATTTCCTCTTAGGAGAAAGTTATAAGGAAAGTATTTTCTTTAGTATTGATTGTGCTGGGACAGTTGACATTTAAGGATGAGTTCTTGATCTTTGTGAATGTCTGAGATGAATGTGTTAAGTGTTGAGTACCTTAACATAATTAGCTTCAAGACTTATGTGCATTGTATAGTTAGTGTTTGTTCAGTGGTGATCTTAAATCTATTGTAAAAGTGCATTAGCTTCCGATTGTATTTTCTCGAATTCATCTCCTAGATCATGAGTCAAATTGGTTCATGAAAAATGCTTTAAACTGCAGGTCAGATTAGATGGTATGGGGGATTGCATTTTGCTCTCTTTTGTAACTCTATTTATACTTGCTCCCTAGACATTAGCGAGGGTCATTCATAGGTTCTTCTTTTTGCTCAATAGCCGGGATGCCTATTAATACATTGCAAGTCCCATGAGTTCCACTAGGATCCCGGTGGCTCCTCTCATCATTCTTTTTTTCATGGGTTTATGTCTGTAATCCTGCCCTCGTGGTCAGTGGACGGCCCTCCTTTGAGTCCCTTATTCGTATACATAAATGAATATAACGGGTTTTAGAGCCACAAGGAAGGTAGGGCAGGAAAAGGGAACACTAAGCCGGCGATTGCTGGTGGATTGTGGTTTGTGAATTTGAGAAACAATCACAAAGCTTCTTCCTCAATATTCTTTTTTTTTCCCTTTCTAATTTTATTCCTTATGAAGTCATTTAATGGGCCTATATGAAAGAGTTAGCTGGGCCAAAACCTTTCCAAATTGGGTTTGCGATTCCTTATGAAGTCATTTAATGGGCCTATATGAAAGAGTTAGGTGGGCCAAAACCTTTCCAAATTGGGTTTGCGCGAAACTTAAATGAGACTCAAGTCAGACCTCTTGAAACCAGGGCACCATGAGGCCCACATGCCTCATGGAAACCCAAACCTACGAAACATTGATTTGAAACCTACCCTACTTTTTCTCTATGAACGACATTGATTTGACACCTACCACCTACTTTTTCCCTCTAAAACCCCAACATCCAAACACAATCCAAATGAAGTTTCAACTTTTTCAAAACCATAGAACCCAGCATCCAACTCAATCATTATCGCATCGAAGATAAGCTAGAAAGCTGACCCCATATTCACAAAAAGGAGAATCATCACCTTATTTATATGACTTTTTTTAGAGATGTGGGGTGGCTTGGTGAAGCAAGTTATGCTAGACTGTTCTCCTTTCAGAACTAGGCCTAGGTTGTGGAGGAAACTCCTGAACAAGGTTCCGACCTTTCTTTGAGAATAGGTTAATCTTTCAGAATTCATTGTGTAACAAGAAAATACTTTGCATCAAATTAGAGAATTCATGATTATATTGTGTATGACAAGGTTTTTCCTGATTTATTAACCAAGGCTAGTAGTCAGGGTGAGCATTACTTGGCTTACAAAACAGGATTAGCATCGCAACAAGTGACAAACTAGAAGATGTAATATGCTCAGAGTCAGCCTATTAGATTTCTACAATGGTACGCTTTCATGAGTTGGTAGTGATACTACTTGAACTTATTAACACGGGTTTTAACACAAGGTTTATCCTAATGATTTTTCTTTTCTTCAAAATATTCCTGTAAAATTAAAATGTTAACTATTAAAAATGCATATTCAAACCTGTTTGTAATGAAAGCATATTTATCATCGAACCCTATTCTTGGATCACCTGAAATATACACACAAGTAGGAAAAAGTACATGTCACTGACTCACTATTGCATCCAAATGACTGGTGAGTAGGTGGTTGGCCTTTCATATCAGCTAAGTATTTGAAGTCAGTTTGAGAAGGCATTTTACGTAGGTATCCTTCTTCTTGAAACCCCAAGACAAAGGCTGTTTTGTTAGCTCTTTATTTTGTTTATGTACAAACAAACTCTACTGCTTTTCACATGTCTTGTCAATTGTTTCCCTAATAGATGATTTAAGAGCACGGGATTCCAATATGTTGCAAAGTAACAAAAATTTCACTGCTCGTGTGTCACTGTGGTTTTGCAGGTGGACAGCAATCACCCAGTTAGCCCATCATGGTATGCTATTTGTTCCCATTGGTTACACTTTTGGAGCTGGTATGTTCAAAATGGATTCCATCAGGGGGGGCTCTCCATACGGGGCTGGAGTCTTTGCTGGTGACGGCACAAGAGAACCGAGTGAAACAGAGCTGGCCCTTGCAGAGCATCAGGGCAAGTACATGGCAGCTATGGTCAAGCGGCTAGCTCAAGGTTGATAGTTCAAAGATTTGTGACATTGTTTGAACTACATTTCATAATTCTTTCGTTTTGGTATTGAAAGTTCCTCTCTTGATTTCACTCTTAAGAACATAATTTTCTTGTTTCTTCTCATTTTCACTTTGATCTCGTTTTCTAGTTTGTTGGCTATTTGGTTTTGAAGTTGTACATGTTTCATTATTTTTTCTGATTGATGACAGTAGAATAAGATTTGGATAAATGTTTTGTTCCTTTGTATATAAACTTTAAATTGATAATTGTTCAGTTGAGATGTGTTTTCTTTCCTTTCGTTTCCGTTTATCCATGAGCATTGTTTAACAGAGTTCAATATAAATCGTTCGGGCTATGTTTGTTTCTTGAATTAAAACAATAAGAAAAATGGAAGTAAACAATTTTCTTTGCATAATGTTTTACTGTTTTAAATTACTCGACGGATCAATATATTCTTTAGCTTTTTATTCACTGAAATCTAAGATCTAAACACAAAATTAAAGTCTTTTTCATGTATTGTCCGAATTAGGTAGAAGACAAGAGTTTAATCCATTTATTTTGGGGGCATACAAAGGATATTAAAACATTAGGTTTAACTTAATATCTTTCAACAAATGACAAATCATTTAAAAGTGGTATTTTTATTTTCACCGATTTGAATCTAAGCTCGTCATTTTGTGGGCAATAAAATAATTTCTTCATCTAGACCCGACCTCTATTGGTATGCATTTTGTATATCCACGTTTGAGTGTTGTACAGTATATTATATGAAATCCTGATGTAAGTTCGATTGCAAACAATTATTTCGTTTACGCAATTATGATGGGTTTTAATGGTTGGTCCAATACCCTAGCTGAACTAATGAAATGTTGTATTTCCCTACGAAGTTTTTTTTTCCTTTAGGGTTTTTAATATATTTTTAATAATTGATTCAATATTTAAAAGTTAAAATAATGGACTGAAACCCCACTTAACTAATTATTTAATTATATTTTTGTTCTTCAATTAATACTACATGAATTACTGTACGAATTTTTTTTGATCAAAAATGTGAAAGAACTATTGGAGCCCTTATAGACTGAAACCCCTCTTAACTAATTATTTAATTTTATTTGTATTCTTCAATTAATACTGCATGAATTACTGTACGAAATTTTATCAGAAATGTGAAAGAACTATTGAAGCCCTTGTGGACTGAAGCCCCACTTAACTAATTATTTAATTATATTTTTATTCTTCGATTAATATTACATGAATTACTGCACGAATTTTTTTTTTTCATCAAAAATGTGAAAGAACTATTGAAGCCCTCAAAGCGAAATTTTAGTGGTGTGTCATGTATATTAATTATATACTCCTACGTAATTTATCAAAATATATTGAAAAGTCAGATAAAAGTTACGTAAAGCTGATAGTGGGTCTGGACTTTGAATCAAAATACTTGTAGGATAAAACTTAAATATAAAATTTCAATGTGGGTTTTAGTAATATTATTGAGAGAAATTTCATCCATTTCATAAGGGTCTAGCCAGCAAATTATCCTTAGTTACCATTAAATATGGGGAAAATGCACCAAACCCATTAAAGATGACATATATTATACGCATGAATTTCCTATACTATATAATATCTTTCTTTTGAAATTTTGCAACATTGGGAACTCGTGTTTTATTTCACTTTCGTTAGTACATTTCCCACTAGACAACATTTATCTTTCCATTTGTCTAATTTATTAAATATAATCATTTTTCCTTTGTCGTAAATATAGTTTCTACTATCAGATATTAATTATACCATTATAAAATCTTCTATTTAATTCTCTATCCCTAATTTTCATATTATTTAGTTTTATTCAATCAATAAAAAGTCTTAATTTATTTCACTTTTGCAAGTACAATGGGTAATTCAATTATTAATTATTCTTGTTTTTGAATTACTTGTAGCATCAAGTTTTCTTCTTAAAGGTTTGCTGCGTGTGATAGGAATATACAATATCTAATGACTTGGTTGTGGCGTGTGATTGAAAACTATTTGCGAAGTGTTATTAGGTATAACGCAATTATTATTATATATATACATTGCCATATATATACTCCGTCCATCTTTTATATAGTTTTTTCTCTTCAGATCTCTCATCTCTTTTCCACTTATGTACACTCTCATTTACGTACATTGTTATATTAGATGGTTAGCTCACGTCAAATTTTGCCACCTAAAATACTAGACTCCTAAAGTAGATAGAAAGAAAATACTTAATAGTATAAAATGGTACTCGCTGAATAAATAGAGGCACGATAGGATCGAGAAATAAATGAAGACTAAGGTGGAAAAGAATCAGAATCCGAATCTGAATCCTGATTTTGCTCGAGGGTTGAGAAAAGGTACATGGACCAAAGAAGAAGATATTCTTCTGAGGAAATGCATTGAGAAATATGGAGAAGGGGAATGGCATCAAGTTCCTGTTAGAGCAGGTAATTAATATGACTAGTATATATATATATATATATATATATATGCATGCTTCTTGATCAAATGATGGTTTTTGTTGAGCAGGATTGAATAGATGCAGAAAGAGTTGCAGGCTGAGATGGTACAATTATCTCAGTCCAAATATCAACAGAAATCACTTTACAAAAGAGGAAGTTGATCTCATTATGAGGCTCCACAAGTTATTAGGCAACAGGCAAATTCAATACCCTTATATAATTAAACAAGCTAGAATTCGTATTTCAAATACATGCATATATTTATTTGTTCTGATGAATTTATAATTGTGCTTGAACATATATATATATATGTAGATGGTCATTGATTGCTGGTAGGCTTCCGGGGAGAACAGGAAATGATGTGAAAAACTTTTGGAATTCCCACATAAACAACAACAAATCTAAAGTTATGATCACAAAGACTAGTAACATCATAAGACCTCAACCTCGTACATTAAAAAAACTACTATATACTACTACTACACCTAATCATCAACCCATGGAAAATAACCACTCCACACAAAAAGAACTAAAAAATCACAACATCAATCAGTCTTCAACAACTTCATCACCATTATCACTACAATTACAATCCCTGGATGTAGATGTAGATGTAGATGATCAATGCATCCTGTGGTGGAGAAATCTTCTCGACTTCACAGAAATTTGCGACCAAGGAATCACAGGCATTGCGCATGCGTCCTAAAATCATGTAAGTATAATAATAAAATGGAGGTGTCAAAAATTATTTTAGTACTAATAGTTTTTTTTTATTTTGTACCTTGCAAAATATTGCTTTAAACAATATAATAACACTTTGTGTGTTTATTTTCTTCTTTTCCTTGTAATACTATTATATACTATAAGGTTAATTGTTCATGAACTCTTTAACAGTCAAATAATCGTTAGGTGCTGCTATATACAACTAATGAAATACTAATACAGAGCATTCTTTTACTAATTTAAATATAAATAAAGAAAAACAGGTGAAATAAATTGCAAAAAAAAAAAAAAAAAAAAAAAAGAGGAACAACACATGCACAGTACCATTCCACGTGACACAAGACTGAAAAGCGCAGTAACTTAACATAGACAAAGGGAATACGACATGAACGACCCAAAGAGAAAAGATTTAATACATGCATAAAAAGTTGCAAGGTTAAGACAAGAACTACAATGGTAGACAGAAAGCATTTTGCTTGAGGACCCAAATGCTTAATAATCCATGACATAAAATAAAAGAGATTAGACATAATCAGTAAAGAAACTGTGATACCTCAGTAGAACCAAGTACACGTGCATTTATTTAAATAAGTGGCTCTCATTAATTAAAAAATAGCCCCTCTTAGAATTATTAACAATGGTTATGACGTTGACGCCAAGCGTGGGATGGCGCATTGCCCCCCCTAGATCACATCAGTTGTTCAGCACATGGGCAAGGGGCAATAAGACAGAAAGCACAACGCAATGAATTGGACGGACACGGAGTATGTCTTCTATTCCACGTTTAGGTGTCCCCACTTACATAACTATTGACAAATAAATGTACAAATCTATAATTTGAGTGGGTCTATATGTACACTTCTAACACCAAATTATGACACGAATGAGGGATAGAAGATATTTTGCCCATACAACATCGACCTTTCAAACGGCCTCAAATGATCTTATAGTCATACCGAGGAAGCCTCTTACAAGAATTTACATATTGATATGTTATAACTGTGATAACAATTTGGGAATTCAGCCAGGAAAACAACAATTGAACCGTTAATCAGGTTCTAATTTGTATGTTTGTTTACACGGTAATCTACCTGGAATTAAGTAATCTCTACATTTCAACTAGTTTGTGGTGGCTGTGGCTGCAGAGAATTATTAAAACAGTTCTTGATGACGAGATGAACACAAGAGAGAAACGAGAAGAAGGGAGCATATTCTCCTATCTTCAAACAACACAATGCAACCGAGAATTCAGTTCTACCAAGCTCGCCAAAGTTATCATCTCCTTATCAGCTGATGAAGAAATGAGACATTCAAGCAATGTGGCAAAGATGGCTATGGAGTTAACAAGAATTCAGCTCCCCATGTCTTCTTAATTGTGAACCACATACCCTATGAGAAGATTAAGCGCGAGCTTTTCCACTTCCAAGAGTGAGATCCAAATCATCCATTCCAATATCATGTATTCTTTCACCTTCCCACGCCATTACTGCACAATTCTCAAACTCAAATTCGGGGGCACGTGCCTTCTTTGCTGCTGCTCCCCACCCAAACTCCCCACATCCATCAAAAGTATCTGGGAGAGAATTCTTTTGAGCAACGGGTTTTATGAGGTTATAAGTAGGTGAAGTGGGAGCAGTTAGAGCTGGCCCTGTTTGGAAACTGACCCATCTTGCAGAATTAGCCATGGAGAAATCAGACTCATCGCATTCTGGAATTGGGACAGGTACAAAACGCCTACGACGTGTGGGACTAGAAGGAGCAGAGGCGGCAAATATAGGGTGAATAAAAGAATTCAATGAACCATTGGAAATAGATTCCCATAGAGGCTTGGGCTTTGAGTTTCGAGTTGGAGAGGAAAGAGGTGGGGTGACTGGGGCACTATTGGATATACGAAGAGGCGGGAGCGAGGAGGGTACGGAAGCTAAGTTCTGAAGGAAAGGGAGAATGTAAGAGTTGGGGTTTCCGTCACAACGAGATGGGCTTGGGAAGGAAGATGATGTTGGGCTGCCATGATATGAAGGAGCTGGACTGGGGAATGCCGAGGAATTTGGGCTTGGTTGGATTGACGAAAGCCCGCTGATATTTGGAGTCCCAGATGGGGGTGGCTTGCATCCCTGTTTGAGTGAGATTATATCAGAATTTAGTGTTATGTGGAATTAAACAACATGATATGAATGACAGCATCACTATGAATCACATCCACATTTCAGATTTAACTTTATAAGAAAGAAAACATAAAGGAAGAAGCTGAAATAAATATCAAATCATCAGCAACAAGGAAAAGGATTAGACCACTCTATATTATATATACATTACAATCAGTGTATGTTCAATATGGAGAATTGATTATCTGTTATTTAAGCTTAGTTGAACTAATAACCTTATTCCTTTTGTAAAAGATCACAACATAAGCTTTACTAATTTAACAAAGGCGATTAACATGAATGTGCAGATCAGATCCAATGATGTGAATCAAAAAACACAAAATACGACGTATGAGGAGAAAGGAAGTAATTAGGTTATTAAAAATTGAATTGACCTTGCGATAAGTGGTGCCATCTTCTTCAACAACCCAACCAGCTTCAGAGCAAAGGGCTTTGAGTACTTCGTTGTTGTCACAGTGTTTGGGGAGCTTGTAATTGCCCTGAGCTCGAAGTCCGGTGTAAATCTTGGCGGCGATGGCTCTTCTCCTCCTCTCTCGCCTCTTGTTGTTCTCTCTTTCCTTCCACGTTGGAAGTCGTCCCGTCGTTGAACCACCCGTCGTCATTGTCTTTCCTCTCCGGTCACCTCTCGCTCTCTCTCTCTCTCTCTCTGTATGTGTTAAGTGCGTGTATATTATTGAAGTGAGAATTGCCCTCGTTCAAGTACCATTGTATAAAGAGGAGTAAAGACCACGGGGGAGTGGGGTTGGGGGCAGCTTCAGTCACCTCCTAATCATATCCGACTTCAACTAGCTTTATTACTATATTTTACTCTATTAGTATTATTTATGAAATAAGTTTAAATTAAGCTTTTAAAAATCAAATATAAATTCCTACCAAAAGAAATCAAATATAAATTATGTTTTAATTTTGATATATATAACAAATTTAACTAAATTCAAATCTTCAACTAGAATAATAATTAATTTGATTTGGTAATCACTTTCCAGCTCTTTTATAAGTTAACTAAAAAAATAAATAGTAGATGTGAACATTTATATGATCTATATGACTATATTTGTAATAATATTAAAATTAACACATACATATATATATATATATATATATATATATATATATATATATATATATATATATATATATATATATATATATATATAATAGTCCAATTAAATATCCGAATTTAGTCTAATTTAATTCATAAGAGAAGAATCAATTATTATTAAGATAAAGTGGACTGGACAAGCTAACGTGAGTGGAGGACCCGGCAAATGGGCATAACTTCACATGTGGGAAGGCAGCAAATAAATAAGTATCGTGGGACCCACTTTGAACAACTCCGTGACAATATGTTGCGTGAATGAAGAAGCCACACGGTTCATACTTCACCTCTCCACTAAGATGCGTTCCCTTTTTTTCTTTTTTTTTTTTTAGGGGTTCTTAAGATGCGTTTTGATTGTTAGTATTTTCATATATTAGGGTATATATTAGGGTGTATGTGGATGGGTTTTGGCCCGATTTTGCAAGTTTCGTGAGACCGAGCAAAAATTATTTTAAATGAATTTTTGCTAAACTCATAAAACCATCAAAAATATATTCAGAAATTCATACTCAAACTCTCCAAACTTATAAAACATTGATTTGACACCTACCACCTACTTTTTCCCCCAAATCTCACTAAAAAAGATATTAATTTGACACATATCACCTACTTTTTCTCTTAAACCCCAACATCCAAACTCAATCCAAGTGGGGCTTCAACTTATTCAAACCACAAAACCCAACAGCCATAACCCATCCAAATGAAGTCTCAAATGTTTCATCGAAACCACCCAAATCAATTTTTTTAAACCGATGCCCGCAAAACCGAACCAAAACCCATACAAATAGACCCTTAGTGATTATGACATGCGTATTGGAAAAAACTCTTTACTTTATTAATAAAAATCCTCTCGTGTTACCTTTCTAGAATAGGTCATTGAAGGCAACCTTTCTCAAGTTGGTACATATTTTGCAAAAATAATAATAATTATACATTTATCATAAAATGCAAAAAGACCTCTATTTATTCAAAAATTGATAATAATTTTCTTTATAACTTTAAAAATTAAAAATGAACCTATTTTTCACTTAGAAAATCGACAATTACCTCCTTATTTTCCTATTAAAATACTTCAGGGTATAGTAAACTAATAAATTATTATTATAAAGTGTTTTTTTTAAAATAACTCATGTGAGTATTGTCAATTAAACGAGAGGGTTTTTACATTTAGCTCCTCCTAAAGAATCAATCTTAAGTTTGTACTTAGTATTATTATTTTAAAAAATTGAACAGTATAATAAGGTAATAACTTGTTTTTATCTGAAAATATTTGGGAGTGTCTTTCTTCAAAATAACATTAGATACAAAATTAATCGTGCAAGGTCTTAGTAGTTTGATTATTTCATATCATGTATTTCTTGCATATTTTCGAGCTTAAATTTATCAATGTAATTTTAAATTAGTTCATTATTTAAAAAAAAATCAACAATTGAACGATAGATTCAGTGAACCAGTCCCCCCAGCTCGTGGCATCAAAAATATTAAAACGAGGGTTGTCCCAATAGAAATGCATCTTATCTTTACCCGCACGTGGAGGAAAGTCAAGTCATGTTGGCATCTTACAATTAATTACAAGTCAAGCACGCTTACACCCATTTTGCATTTTTTATTGGTTACATATATATAGTACTTACTAGTTTAATTGGAGAAGTGGTCCTTCTTATTCAAATCCCTTTTCACGAGTCTTTCGTATATTTTACTGAATAAATAGTACTAGTATTGTTTAAGGATGTAAATAAATTAAATATGGACTGATCCTTAACTCAATAGTTGTACGCGTTTACTACATAATGCTCATTATAATGATATTTATTAAGGGGAAAAGTGCATTCTTCACACCAAAGCTGCATTTTTTTGGACTTTTATCATCCCAAGTTTAAAATAAATATTTTACCCTTTTAGTTATTAAAAGAAAAACACTTTACCCTTTAAATATTAAACTCAATTGCACTTTTTTTGAAGCCATTTTATTTTTCGATAAATGATTATGTGCGCTTCACATGTGATAAAGTAGTCAAAATACTTCACTCACCACTATTCTTATTATTTAATCATGGATCAAAAAATTTATAGTTTCATTGAAAACATCGAAATATTTTTTTTATTATCAATTGAAAATAAAATAATGCATAATTTCAAAATGTTTTGTTTGTTTGACCTTTTTTATTTTTCTTATATGTAATAAATTTCTTTGTAATTTATTTTCTAAAAAGTTTGGAAAAAAATAAATATTCAATTAATCGAAAGATACTAATTTTGATACAAGTAGTTAACAACATTTGTCACTTCTAGTCCATCTTCGTAAGCTTGAAAATTCGCTGTAGTAAAACAATTAAAACGGATGGGTTGTGTGGCTTGGGCTAAAACCTAGCCCATGGATAATTTACAGTTTACAACAAGTTTATTATTCAGCCCGATTATGGCCAACCTCTCTATTGGGGTCCAACATGAAAACGTTGATCTAACTACAACCCATTTGTTTGTTTGCTCAAAATTCAAATATAGTGCTGTCAACGAATCGGATTTAGGCCTATCCCAGATCCGGCTTCGTTTGTGCTGGATGTGGGAGATTTTGAGTTCGTCGATCTTGCACATAGCTGATCGAATTTTGACTTTTTCTTTTTCAATTACACTAAAATCTCTATTTTCAAAATTCTCACTAGTATTTTAGTAATGCACCAAGCTAAGGGAGGCTGGAATTTCTAAGTATCATAAGAAGTCCGACTCAGTTTTTTTGGCAATAAACTCGGGTGCAGCTTTCAAAGATGATTTGACTGTCACAGGTTTTATTATTCGTAACCATTTTAGTTTCATCTTGTTTGCTTCATATTGTCTCCACAACTGCCTCAATCCTACTGTTGCCGAAGCATTAGCAGTCAAGGAAGCTTGCTCCTTTTTGAACTTTTTGAAGATTAATAATGCTATTTTTTAATCTGATTATCTAAACCTTGTGATGGCCATTAATAACTGGGAGTCTAATCTGGATTGGTCTATTGCGGGAATTGTTGAGGAGATAAAAGTTCTTTCTGACTGTTGGACACGTTGGCGTTTCAAGTTTATCGTTAGGAATGCAAATTGTGCTGCCCACAACCTTGTTTCTAGGGCTTTCAGTTTGAAATGGACTACCTCTTTTTATCCTTGTAATATTCCTATTTCTATTTTTTTGTGATGAGGAATTCCCCATTGTAGACTGATTTAATTTTTCGTATTAGTTTGAAATGATTGTTTATTTTATTATAAAAAAAAAATAAAGTCCAACTCATTATTTAATTCCAAGGGGTCCCTATTGTAGTGTATAATGCATATTGTTAACTCTAATCGAAACTCAAAGTACAATAAAAAAACACTTGGAGACAATCTAGAAATCACAAGTCTATATTTATAATTAATAAGAGGGTTGATGTGGTATGATAAAATCTTGAGGTACCAATCAAGCTCGAATCTATGAATTTTTTTTGTTATGAATCTTAAGTGATCTCAAAGATAATATCTAAATTCGTTTTTAAGGTTTCAAAAAAATTGATATTTGCTTTATGAAGTCTGACCTGTATATACTATTATCCTTCATTGAAAATAAAAATATAATTTCCTAATATAAGCTTGATGACGAAGGGATTTTTTTAATGTTATGTAACTTGTTTCTATTTAGGAAAAAACCAAAAAAAAAAAAAAAAAATTTAATAACAATCACTAAAAGAAAATATTAGCAAAACAAACATACAATCATGGATCAAAATTTCGTTTCGAAGTATATTTCGGTCAGCTAAATATTGGAAACTTTTTGAGACCTTTCGAAAATATTTCGGAAGCATTAAGGAAAAATTGTAAAAAAGATTACCAAATTAAGAAAATAATAGAGTCTCAAGGCAAATAAATAGTTTCGGAATTACATCTTATTTTCGATATTTTTTTTTTTTTTTTGTGTGTAATTTTTCGATATTCTCGTTCGAAAAGAGGAAATTTTAATCCATGCATACAATTAGATTAGAGGTGATATATATATATATATATATATATATATATATGTAAACTAAAAGGTGATTTCATTGTACCCAAAAAAAATAAAAACGATTGCATTAATTTAACAGGAAAATCCAAGTACAAAAATAGAATCCATATACTTCAATAAATTCCCAAAAAATCCCTCCAATCAAATCCCACCAAATTTCCTTCTCCAGTTTCCAACTGCCAATAATTCTTCAGCAGATAATCCACATTTCATTACGTTCACCTAGGATTTGAATCTTGTGCCGTCTTCCGTTTGCCCACATTAAAATAAATCAGAATTAAACCCTTAAAACAGACATTTAATTACACGTGTAATTTGACATTATTTTGGCATTGAAAGTCTCTTAGATGGTTGGTCAAATGCGTTTAGTATGGTTCTGCTTTTATAGATCCGCCACAGATGAGAATATCCCAGAATTCGATCAGTTTTTGTAGTTGATTGATTTATGGGACTTAGCTTTAGGACAACAAGATTTCGTGGGGTTACTTATTTTCGATCCAAGAATCTTCTCTCAAGAAATCTTGATACCATGAAGTGAGTTTTTCGATTCTACCCATGTTATCTAATTTATTACCCGTAGATTGTATTTCTGCTTCCCACACTTGTTGAATGGTTTTTAGGTTTCTCCTTCTTTATGATAGTTGATTTATGATTAGATTTCGGTTGACTTTTTTCATTTGGTTTCTCATAAATGTTTGATATGATATAAAATTATATTTAGTTAAAAGATGATGGCATGGTAGATTACTGTGATTCAGTTCTTGCGTTTTTTTTCATTTTTTATGTTTCCAACTATACAGATTTTGCAAATCTGTTATGTTTGATGTTTTTATTAACATAGAATCACACCATTAAGCTTCTAGAATCAATTTTATTTTTTTGGGTAATTTAGAGATCTATTGTTGACAAACCTTTCATTTTGAAGGTGGAAACAAATTGTATTTGCTTCAGTTCTTGGCTTATTGAAGTATAGATTGAAGCCAAATTGTTAAGGTTTTTCCTTGAAAACCACAAGTTGCATTTGCTTAAACATTTAAACTCATTCTGTACACACATGCTAGTTAACTTGAAATGCACAAGAAATTTGCACTGCTTTTTATGAATGCAGATTTTTAAGCTGATACGAGGTTTATTTTACACATACTTCTAACAATGCATATAATCTTTATACTAATTTAGTTCTAATTTATATGATTCTCAAATGATCTGATAAAAAAAAAAATGTCACAGGACAAGAAAAATATTTGGGATTTCTCTGTCCTTAATTATAATCAACATGGCTGCTATAATGGAGAGAGCAGATGAGAATCTCCTTCCAGCCGTGTACAAAGAAGTGAGTGAAGCTTTTTCAGCGGGGCCATCAGATCTTGGCTACCTCACATTCATCCGAAACTTCGTGCAAGGTTTGGCATCACCCCTTGCTGGAGTCTTAGCCATCAATTACGACCGGCCCACTGTTCTAGCAATCGGCATTCTGTGTTGGGCCTTATCCACGGCAGCTGTAGGTGCAAGCAAGTTTTTCTTTCAAGTTGCATTTTGGAGAGCAATAAATGGCTTTGGACTGGCAATAGTCATACCAGCACTTCAATCTTTCATTGCCGATAGTTATAAAGATGGCGTAAGAGGTACCGGTTTTGGGTTCTTGAATCTTGTGGGCACGGTTGGTGGCATAGGGGGTGGAGCAGTTGCTACCGTTATGGCCGGTTATGATTTTTGGGGCACGCCAGGGTGGAGATGTGCTTTTCTTATAATGGCGAGTCTGAGTTGTTTGATTGCGTTTCTTGTTTTTCAATTCGTTGTTGACCCTAGAAAACTTAGCGGTGGTGTTCATGATTTGGTGAAGGTGACCTCAGATAGGTATGTTTTGTATTGTATCATTTTGTGAGATATTGGTTTTGTTTAGTGAGGATGCTAACTTTGTTGGTGTTTTGGTATAGGGATAATTTGATAGAGAAAAGCGTTAACAGTTCTTCTGCCACGGTGTGGTCGGAATCATGGGCTGCCATGAAAGGCGTAATGAAAATTCAAACCTTTCAGTTCATCGTCTTACAGGGTCTTGTCGGGTCCGTGCCTTGGACTGCCATCGTTTTCATCACTTTGTGGTTGGAACTAATTGGTAAGATTTTCTTTGAAGTTGATGATTGTAAGTCTTAAATTTTCATCATAGACCTACATTAGTTACATTTGATTCTTGAAATTAGTAGATAGAATTCGTAAGGAAAATTTTCCTGCATCAGATGATAAAACATTGAGGACGAAGGGGTTTCAAATGGACTCCAATATTGAGTTGATAAAGACCATGATCCACTTCTGGTCTTATCAACATTGTTGGACTCTATTCAACTAACCCATAATACTTAAGCTCATGTTGAGAAGTAGAAGTGGCTCAATTCTTTAATCATTCAGACAATTCTCCCAACCTATGTGGGATTGTGGTGTTACACATCATTTTTGTTATAAAAACAGTACAAAACAACCCCTTGGGATTTGAAATCCTTGCATATTCAAAATGATCCAACAATACTGTGGATTTTGAAATGCTTAGCTCCGAATTCCTCAATCCAAATGAAGCCTTAGAACTTCTTAAAGTTCCCCATGGAACAAACTAAAAATGGTATCGATTCCTATACTTTTCTTGCTCGAGTAATATCTAATTAAACTCGTTGCAGGCTTTGATCACAATAGTGCTGCAACGTTGGTGAGTCTCTTTGCTGCCGGATGCGCTTTGGGCTCGTTTTTCGGTGGTGTAATAGCCGATAAAATGTCCCAAAAATACCCTTATTCAGGAAGGATAATGTGTGCCCAGTTCAGTGCTTTCATGGGCATCCCATTCTCAATATTCCTCCTCCGAGTAATCCCTCAAAACGTGAGCAGCTACTATACATATTCCATTACACTATTCTTAATGGGACTTACCATCAGCTGGTGTGCCACTGCTACAAATGGTCCTATGTTTGCTGAGGTTGTCCCTGCCAAACACCGTACAATGATTTATGCATTTGATCGAGCTTTTGAAATGTCGTTTTCTTCGTTTGCGGCTCCCATTGTTGGAATTCTTTCTGAGAAGATGTACGGTTATGATTCAAAGTTGGTTGACCCGGTTTTGGGGTCGACTAGAGAGGCGTTTGCTTTGTCGAAGGGGCTTCTTTCGATGATGGTAATACCATTTGGTTTGTGCTGCTTGTTTTACACTCCTTTGTATTGGACATTTAAGCAGGATAGAGAGAATGCTAGAATAGCTAGTGTTAAGGAAACAGAGATGTTATGAGAGTTTTAGGATTTAGTTGTGGGTTTATGTTTTTGAGTAACCATTGTTTTTGTAATATTTTATATTTCTATTTCCTAGATACAAATTAAGACTTGTTTCTTTATCAGCATGTGTATTTCTTTTCTATGATAAATTCTTCAATGAATCAAACAATTTTGAACTTGAACATATTGGGTACATATGAATCAATGTTGGTACAGTTTCGCTTGTTTTTATTTCAAAAATTGGTTTGGGTGGTTTTAGCTGAACCCTTGATACACGACTTGAATTGAGTTTTTGATTTTGTCCTTTTAGGTTCTAAAAATTTGTGATACAATTTGTATTGAGTTTAGATGTTAGGGTTTGAGAGAAAAAGTAAATGAGATGGTGGAATTAATTATTTTGATTGAAATAAAATAGGTTATAGATGTTAAATTAATAACTTTTTTAGATTAGAGTTTATTAAGTTTGGATATGTGAGTGGAAACATGAATTTTATAAACTCAAATCCATTTATAATTTGAACTGATGGTTTCTCAATTTCACAAAACCATGAAACTGTACCAAGACCAGTCCATATGGAGCCATTGCCAATAATATGCTCAAGGTCCTGACAGCACAACCTACCATGATTTTGGGGATTCATCAGAAAACCATTTGAATGAGTCTCTTCTCCGGGACAAACTTTGTTAGTTTGTGGCCTGTGGGACAGTGGATTTGTTTTGTTCAATCAATTGATGGACTAGAGGTCCAACAAGTATAAAGGCCCAAGTCAAACCCTAAGGAAAAGGCAAAAAACACGAAAACAGATTAATCGCCGTTGCCGGGGATCGAACCCGGGTCACCCGCGTGACAGGCGGGAATACTCACCACTATACTACAACGACTTTCTTGAAATGTTAACAACTTTCATTTATCAAATTTATTACTTCAGAATTTTATGGTTATACTTGTTCCCGATAAATTTGCCATAATTTTTTCAAAATAACAACCTAAGAAATTGGTATTTTTCCTTTTTTATGACAAATAACTCACTAGTGGTTAGTTGCTAGGATTTTTCTAGGGTGCGGGCATGTGAGTTACGCCCTCACATACGGGAAGTCTCATCATGTCGTTCATTTGACTAAAATTGATCTGGATGATTAGGCAATTTGATCAAATTTAATTTGTAACTATTGACTTTAACTAAATTACAATATACCTAATTTACCCTTTCAATTAATTTTCTTCTAAAAATATAAAAAATTGGTCATTATATAAAATGACAATGGTCACCCTCAATCTTATTAATTGACTTTGACAATTTTACAAATTGACCCCTATATTCCGCGATTTTACGAATTAAATTATTTTGCTTCTAAAAAATATAAAAAAAACCTCCTTTCATATAAAAAGACCGATTTACCCCCAATTTTGATAATAATTGACTTTGACAGTTTTACAAATTGACCCCAATGTTTTGCGATTTTACGAATTGAATTATTTTGCTTCTAAAAAACAAAAAAAACGCCTCTCATATAAAAAAGACCGCTTTACCCCCAATTTTGATAATAATTGACAATTTTGCAAATTGACCCCTATGTTTTCCGATTTTACGAATTGAATTATTTTGCTTCTAAAAAAATAAAAATAAAAACGCCTCTAATATGAAAAAGACCGATTTACCCCGAATTTTGATAATAATTGACTTTGACAATTTTGCAAATTGACCCCTATGTTTTGCGATTTTACGAATTGAATTATTTTGCTTCTAATAAAACAAATAAAAAACCTCCCGTCATATAAAATAAACCGCTTTACCCCCAATTTTGATAATAATTGACTTTGACAATTTTGTAAATTGACCCCTATATTTTCCGATTTTACGAATTGAATTATTTTGCTTCTAAAAAACAAAAAAAAAATCTGCCTCTCAAATAAAAACGACCGCTTTACCCCCAATTTTGATAATAATTGACTTTGACGATTTTGCAAATTGACCCCTATATTTTGCGATTTTACGAATTGAATTATTTTGCTTCTAAAAAAAAAAAAAAAAAAGCATGTCATATAACCGCTTTACCCCCAATTTTGATAATAACTGAATTTGACATTTTGCAAATTGAACCCTATGTTTTCCAATTTTACGAATCGAATTATTTTGCTTCTAAAAAATAAAAATAAAAACGCATTGGGGGTAAAGCGGTCTTTTTTATATGACGACGTTTTTTTTTTGTTTTTTTAGAAGCAAAATAATTCAATTCGTAAAATCGGAAAAAATAGGGGTCAATTTGCAAAATTGTCAAAAATTATTATCAAAATGGGGGTAAAGCGGACTTTTTTATATGAGAGGCGTTTTTTTTTAGAAGCAAAATAATTCAATTCGTAAAATCGCAAAATATAGGGGTCTATTTGCAAAATTGTCAAAGTCAATTATAATCAAAATTTGGGGTAAATCAGTCTTTTTTATATGACAGGCGTTTTTTTTTTTTTAGAAGCAATATAATTCAATTCGTAAAATCGAAAAAAATAGGGTTCAATTGGCAAAATTGTCAAAGTCAATTATTATCTAAATTGGGGGTAAAGCGGTGTTTTATATATGGCAGACGGTTTTTATTTTTATTTTTTTAGAAGCAAAATAATTCAATTCGTAAAATCGCAGAACATAGGGGTCAATTTGCAAAATTGTCAAAGTCAATTATTATCAAAATTGGGTAAAGAGGGCTTTTTTATATGATAGACGGTTTTTTTTGTTTTTTCAGAAGTAAAATAATTCAATTCGTAAAATCGAAAAATATAGGGGTCAATTGGCAAAATTGTCAAAGTCAATTATTATCTAAATTGGGGGTAAAGCGGTCTTTTTTATATGACAGACGGTTTTTTTATATTTTTTTAGAAGCAAAATAATTCAATTCGTTAAATCGCAAAACATAGGGGTCAGTTTGCAAAATTGTCAAAGTCAATTTTTATCAAAATTGGGGGTAAAGCGGTCTTTTTATATCAAAGGCGATTTTTTATTTTTATTTTTAGAAGCAAAATAATTCAGTTCGTAAAATCACAAAATATAGGGGTCAATTTGCAAAATTGTGAAAGTCAATTATTATCTAAATTGGGGGTAAAGCGGTCTTTTTATATGACAGGCGATTTTTTTTAATTTTTTTAGAAGTAAAATTATTCAATTCGTAAAATCGCAAAATATAGGAGTCAATTGGCAAAATTTTCAAAGTCAATTACTATCTAAATTGGGGGTAAAGCGGTCTTTTAATATGTCAGTCGGTTTTTTGTATTTTTAGAAGCAAAATAATTCAATACGTAAAATTGCAAAATATAGGGGTCAATTTGCAAAATTGTCAAAGTATTATCAAAATTGGGGGTAAAGTGGTCTTTTTATATCATAGGCGGTTTTTTTATTTATTTTTAGAAGCAAAATAATTCAATTCGTAAAATCACGGAACGTTGTGATCAATTTGTTTTTAGTTTTAATTATTTTTATTTAAAGGTTATAAATGTCTTTTATTAATTGAAGATTATCTCAACTTTTATTTAAAGTAAAATAAAAAGGGTAACATGGTCTATTTACAGACCGAGTCAACTCATCGAGTTACATTTTAGTTACGCGCGTCACATGGCATGATTTCAGGGTCGTCCCATGTGTGAGGGCGATTACCTTGCCCGCACCCTAGAAGCCCCGAGCTAGCTAAGACCTTTAAGTACGGTTCCTTAATTTATATAGTCTGTGACTTATTAATAGATTTAAAATATATTATTGGAGTCTCTTATCAATTATCTTAATGAGCAAAAATATACATCTCAAATTCTCAATCCATAAGAGTTTGAATAATTGTTGTCTAAATCATACGATAGGATACAAAGCATTTACATAACAAATGCAACATTTTCTCTTTAGGGTTCAAAAACATTGAAATTTTTTCTAATATGACCTTCATTACAAAGTATTTATTTGTCAATCCTAAAAAGTAAATGGATTTGACCCAATTTAAACTAAGAAACTTCAAGCTAAAAGTTTTCATAAAAAATATTTACACAAGTGCAAAATAAATCTATTGTAACCAGAAGACATTTATTTGCATATTAACTTTTAGTATCAAATAACACTAGCAATATGATAAGATACATGTTTTTGCACTCCTTGCCCAACATTTAAGTTTGGTCTAATTTGTATTGCCACTTCAAATCATGTATCATATCGAGAAAAAAGCAGTGTTTTTAAAATCGGATCGGTCATTGAACCGAAAGTCCTACTGATTATTGGTTCAATTGGTTAGATCGGGTCAACCACTGGTTCGATCGGTATAATCGGTGTGACTTTGTTATTATATAATATTTATATATGTTTTTTTATATTATCTAAAATACAATTATAATTCAAGAAATTATCATTATTTGTCAATATAAATGTTTATTGTTTCATGCAAATAATCAAAATGTCTTAAAAATTAAGATCAATGTCAAAAATATAAATCTCAAGTATCCCTCAAAGATACATACATTCAAAACAAGACAACAAAATTAAAAGTTCATCTCATATTCAAAGTTTTGGCTTGTTCTCTATTGTTGTAAGTTGATGTTTATATGGTAATTGATTTGCATAATTTCATACACAAAATAATATTATTCACAACGATGAGAAAATGGTTATGTACTTCTTTATGTAAAAAATGTATTATTGCATTGATTGTTAAAACACTAAAATAATGAATGTTATTCCAATTAAAGTATATAAATGTAATTTTATTAAATGTTAAACAAGAGTTCAAATTAATAACAAAAATAAAAAATCTCTAAATTAAAAAAAAAAAAAATTAAGTGAACCACTGGTTTACTGGTTTTATCGGTTTTGGAGCTGATTTTATCGGTTCGAACTAGTTAATTAGGAGACTGATTTTTAGGGATAAATTGGATCGAATTGGAGATCGGTTAGCGGTTAAACCGAATCAACCGACCGATCCGGTCCAATTTTCAAAACACTGAGAAAAAGAAAAGGTTATCATATTAGCATAGAAAAAGGAAACATAGGAGATAGGAGGATATACTATTTATATTTGGTCGAGATAACTTTTTTAAAATAAATTAGAAGTATCATTTTATATGCCCATCTAAATTAAGCTCGAATGCTCGATCCTATAAATAATAATTATAGAATATAGAATATAGATAGTATATAAAAAAAAAAATTATAGAATATAAGTAATTAAAAAATGTGAGATCTGACTATTCTCCAAGCCCAACCATGAACCAACACGTGTCTTGTGACTGGGAGTTGTCCGGTCAACTTTGTAGACCAAACTAAAAGATACTGGTCCAATAAAAACCACGTGAATACTATGTAAATGAGTATAAATTATAATATGTGGTTGGACGGATTAACGACTTAAAAGGGCCCCTCGTTCGTTCGTAGGGGTGTAGAGAAATCTAGTAGTATTAAATGATATATCAATTAAGTATGATTTCAATTTTATGTTGGGTTTGAAATTGTGTATGAATTTAGTTTGTTTGATAACCGAACACGAGTTTAAATGAGATTTTATCAAATGAGTTAAATCGAACACGAGTTCAAATGAGATTTTATCGAATGAGTTCGAATTGAATATCGAATAGTTTGATTAAATTTTTAACCTTATTCATTGTCCTTTTCTTTCTTTTCTTTTTGTTACTTTTACTAGTTTAGTTAGCACTAAAAATAAAATTAATCTACTCGATTGTAAATTTATTAATTTACTAAATACTAGACTCAAAATCGTTTGATAAAAGTGTACTCACGGTCTATCTAACTATCAAGCTCATGTATTTACAAAGTTCAGACATTTAAAGTGTAATCACAGTCTATTTAACAATCAAGCTCATGTATTTACAATGTTCAGACATTTAAACAATATTTTTTCCGATATCACTCAAGTCCTTTAGACATTAGTGATACCTAATTTTGTCTTTTGTAGGAAAATCTGAAAACATATTCATGGCATGACTTTAACAGAAAAAGACTTACTTTATATTGTAACTTTTTTTTTAAAAAATTCTCTTTATATTTTAAATTCTTATAATTTGAATGAAAATTCTCGATTGAAATTGTCATATTATTTTCCATAGTTATAATAGTCTTCTTTGTGAAAAAAATAAGAAAAGAGAGAGAGAGTGTGTGTGCTTTCTTTGTTCTCTCTCTCACACACACAAATGAGTTGGTATCTTTTCAGTACAGAACATAAATCACATTCAATAGTTTATTAAAAAGATTTCATTGCACTACGTGAGGAAATTCTTGTCTAAATTGGTTGGACCCTGAACAAATTATTCACAAAATAAGTGCAGATATATAGTTTTGATCATGAAGAAAAACATTGCGCAATGACTATAAAATAGCAAGGTGAAACACATTAGAATAAAGTAAGTAAGAAAAATTATTGCACACACGACCACCGTCCATCACAATTGCGCCAAACGCACACATTTCATACCGTTTCAGTTTTAACATGATGTCAATTATGGAAAACACCCATTTCATATGCTTTTTTTTATTTTTTATATTCATTCCTACGCGTACTTCTTTTATTTTAACTATATATACACACTTGCACCAGTCCAGAACTCTTCAATTATATCATTAATTTCCAACAGCAGGTCATTTACATCAGTCAAAAGCATTTTCAACCATCTAGTTTTATGGCTACTTCATCAGCCTCTTCCATTCTCAAGGCCTACACCCTCTCCTCTTCTTCTGCAAAGCTACCACCGTCCACCGCCACCATTTCCACGGCCAAAAAGTTGGTTTCTTTTGGCACTTCTTTCATCTCACAACCCCTTAAACTCTCAACCACCACCTCCGTCGCCGCCACCAAGAGATCATTCACTTGCAAGAGCCAGACCAACCCATCTGATTCAAGATCCTGTAAGAACTCCTTTGATCCTAATCAAAATTTCATTTTTAGTCCTCTAATTAGTTAAATTTGTTCTAACTTTTCTAAGTTTAATCTCAGCTAAAATTCAAGAACTGAACGTGTACGAAATCAACGAACGCGACCGTGGTAGCCCTGCTTACCTTCGATTGAGCCAAAAGACTGTTAATTCACTCGGTGATCTCGTTCCTTTCAGCAACAAGGTATTACAGTACACTTTTCCCAAAACAATTTCTCCTTTTTTTTCCTCATTTAGACATTTATACAAACACGTTGTGTGCGTTTTACAGGTTTATACAGGGGACCTTAAAAAAAGAGCAGGAATAACAGCCGGGTTATGTATTCTGATAAAAAACGAACCGGAAAAGAAAGGTGACCGTTACGAAGCCATCTACAGTTTCTACTTCGGGGACTACGGCCATATAGCGGTGCAGGGACAGTACCTTACGTACGAGGACACGTATTTGGCCGTGACTGGTGGATCTGGAATATTCGAAGGGGTGTACGGACAGGTGAAGCTACAGCAGATCATTTTCCCTTTTAAGTTGTTCTACACCTTTTACTTGAAGGGTATACCGGATCTGCCGGCGGATCTGCTCGGCGAGGCAGTGGCGCCGTCGCCGGCGGTGGAGCCGACGGCTGCGGCCAAGGCTTGTGAGCCAGGGGCCGTTCTCCCCAATTTTACTAATTAAATCTTGATTACATTAAATAATTTTGTTGGGAGTAAATGGTTATGGTGTGTTTGGTTGTGTAATAAGTTCACTTTTGGGACAACTGATAGTGATGACTGCGGATAGTTGTTATCTGCTCCTTTTAGAAAAGGAAGTGGACGATACACTATAGAGTATTTTGGAATTTTATGTTTGTACAGTAGAATAATTGATATTGTATTTCCCAAGCCGTGCATATTTACAGAAAATCACTGGAAATTGAAAAACTCTTCACAAAACAGATATTCCTGAAAACAAAGAAACTCTTCACAAAACAAATACAATAATACTAATAATCATACTTATTACTTTGTGACTAGTAAATAAATTCTGCCCCATCACGCAATAATTTGGATTGGTAGAGTCTAATGAACATTTGGATGTATTCGATTTAACTCTTTGATGTATAACTTATATGTTTATCCATAAATTAGATGTGGGCTATTTATCCATATTATGTTGTTTTATTTATCGTGTAACCAATAGATATTCTAATGAATGAGATAATATACTATTTCACTATAAAATAAAAGTTTTAAGCATCTTGTCAAATATATTGTTGATTCACATTCTTTACTAAAGAAATTTATTAAAATTGGATGAAATGAAATTCTCAATTAAGGATGTTCAAAAAAGACATTTTAATGATTTTACACTTGATTAAAATATTCATTCTTCGTTTCCGTTTAAAACATCAAATATCTTCTGATTTTAAGCTCGATAGAGGACATTTCAATTCTTTTCAAAATCAAACTTATTGTGAATTTTGCACCTATTTATTTTTTGACAATTTCGGAATTTTTTTCAATATAGCATTTCATATAAAAGTACATCCTAAAATGACTCAAACTTAAAAATATTTTCCTAAATATATCTTTTGTGAAAAATTGCAGGAGCCAACTGCGATTCTTCAAAAAATTGCAATTGATAACTGCGATTCTTCATTTTACGAAATTATGAAAAATAAAAAAAAAAAATATATATATATATATATATATATATATATATATATATATTTACCAAAAATCGCAGTTAGCAACTGCGATTTTTGGTAAAAAAATTTTTTCTTTTTTTTTTTTTTATAAAATGACTTGAGTTTTGTAAGTATTTGATATTTATATTAGTAATAGTCCTTCAAATGAAATGTTTGTCTGCCATTTCAGTATAAGTATGACATTGTATTATCTCTTATATTTATAAATAATAAATTAAGTGTCTATTGCGTTATTATCAAGCATGTTTATATATAATCAGGTAAAATATATATGTGCCCAAGGCATTCATGTATTGTACAAGTATTTGCTATTGGAGTATAATTATATTACTAGAGTGTGACCCATTTTTTTCTGTGCTAATAATGTTTATTTGAAATGCTTTCTAACACTATGTTTGTAACGATCCATGCGAATTTAAATGATTAACTTTTTACTATGTAGATGGGTGGTATGCAAACGTAAATGATTAACTTATTATGTTATCTTTTAACTATGTAGATGAGTGGTATTATCCTTTTTCATGGATCATTACAAACATAGTGCCATAAAGCATCTCAAATAAATATTATTAACATGAAAAAAAATGGGTCACACTCTAGCAATAAATATTACTCCAATATCAATATATGAACAATACATGAATGCCTTGACCACAAATATATTTTACCTGATTATATAAAAATATGCTTGATAAGAATGCAGTAGACACTTGATTTATTATTTATAAATATAAGAGATAATACAATATCATACTTATACTGAAATGACAGACAAATATTTCATTTAAAGTACTATTACTAATATAAATATCAAATACTTACAAAACTCAGTATAACTGCGATTTTTGGTAAAAAATTTTTTTTTCATTATTTCGTAAAAATGAAGAATCGCAGTTGTCAATTGCGATTTTTTGAAGAATCATAGGTTGCCAGTCGCAAATTTTCACAAAAGATATATTTAAAAAAATACTTTTAAGTTTTAGACATTTTGAAAAATACTTTTAACGTGAAAGTTTATATTGGAAAAACATTCACAATTTCGTAAGTGACCCGTTAATTAAGCTAAGAACATAATCCGACATTAGTGTTTCCTTGAATCCTACGAACTCTTCACAATCCCGAAGAACGCAAACACTCTACTTCTTCATCATCATCATCATCCTCAAAATCAATCAAATCCAATCAACTACCTCTTCCAATTCCGATTTACCAAACCAATGTATTCTTCATCATCATCATCTTCATCGGGCCTGGAATTGGAAGCCCGACAATTGATCCTCCCTAAACCCATCCACACCCAATCCTTTCTCTACGACTCCAATTCTAACTCACTCGCTCTCCGCCACTCCGATTCATCTTTCTCTCTCTACCCTTCTTTTTACCCCCTCTCCTCTCCTTCTTTTCCTTCCCCTCAATCTTTAATCCTTTCCCCCACCTCCTCCGCCGCCTTCCTCCACCTCCGAAACTCAACCGCCGCCGCCACTACCACCCTCTTCCTCACCTCCTCCCCTCTCCTCCGCCCCTCCTCCTCCACTCTTCTAAAGTTCCACATTCTCCGCGACAACCGTTTCTCGAGAATTAGAGTTGTTACTTCCAATCACAGAGACTTGGAGTTCAATGATTCCAAGGGTGGTGTCTTATTTAAGGTTGATCATGGGGTTTCGATGAGATTGTGTGGGGGCGTTAATGTTTTTATTTTGTACTCTGTTTCGTGTTGTAAGATTTGGGTATTTGGTGTTAGGTTGATTGAGGGTGGAGAGGCTTTGAAGCTGATCAAGTGTGCTGTGATTGATTGTTGTTTTCGTGTTTTTGAGATTAAGTTTTTGTTTGGGTTCTTGGTTTTGGGGGAAGTTAATGGGGTTAGGGTTTTTCCGATTCGCGGATTGGTTAAAGGGAAGTATAGGAAGGAGAAGGAGAAGAAGAATGGTGGTAAAAAGTTGTCGAATTTACAGAATGGTGGGAAAACTAATGGGGGTTTGAATTTGTCATCAGTTAAGGGTGATAAGCCATCTGACTCGGGTAAATTCGTGATTTCTCTTATATGTTTGCATCATAGTTGTATTTACTGGAGTATTTTTTTTTTTAGGAAGTTAAAGTTGATGAAATTTCTTTTTAAGATTTATTAGTCGTCGGATCGTAGCTAAAGGTGTAAACGAGTTGATTAGTACTAAACAACACAATGTTCATGCTTGGTTCGAATATTTTATCTGAGCTTGAAATTGAGTTTGACTTGTGGTTTGATTTCTCAATGAACCTAGCTCAAACTAGCTTTATTTCAGCAGAATACTAGTCTAGCTCGAGTAGCTTGTACATAAATTTTGTCACTTTTAGCTTATTGAGTCAAGCTGGAACTGAGCTTCAAAATTCATCAAGCAAAAATGTTGTTCAAGCTTGTTTAATATGTATAACAAACCGAGCTCATACAAGCCTTTGTTGAATGAGCTCGGGTAGCTTGGTTGGACTTTTCATCCTATAGTCAACAATCTCGTGGTTTCATTGTAACTTGCATATATACACACTATCCAGTAATATCATTGTACGGAGTTTAGTGTACTGTTGAATACTCTGAAAATGTTGATTTTGTTGGTACAGCTGCTGATTATGCATTGTAAATTGCAGTGAAGTTGAGGACTTTGAAACTGAGACAAGATTCTAAAGATGTGGGTGCATTCTTTGTCGCTTTTAAGGATGAGGATAGCTCAATGTTGCTAAAGGCAATATCAATTCAGGCATTATCTGCCAGCAAATTTGTGATTTTAGACTCTGCTGGAGATATACACCTTTTGTGCCTCTCGTATTCTGTCAATGGATTGTGTTCCCGTAGCCCCATGCAGCAGTTGCCTCAAACCATGAAAGTCGTAAAGCTAGCAGCTTTTCATGACTTTTCCATAGGTGTGGTTTTCTGATTTCTTTTAGAATTTCAAAATATGTTGTTTCAATTTCATAATTATGCGAGCACATTTAGGCTATCATTGGTTTCTAATTTTCATAGTAAAACACTAAAGAAAATGTTTTATCTTGCAGAACATTGGGGTTTATTCTTTTTGTAAATTTTCATTTTACTGACTAATATTCATAGTTCCGAAAAAGCTTTAGTAATTATGAGATCCAATTCCAACTTCATTGTTAGTATCTGCAGCTAAAAATTACTTGGCATCTAATTGTAGTGACAGAAACCGTTTGGATATCCGATGGAAGTCATACTGTGCACCAGATAATGGTCTCCGACTTGGATACTTCCTCTGATGAGACTGAGAAGAAAGATACCGGGGAAAAACTCTTGCAAACTTCAGGTTCTAACATCTCTTTAAGTTGTACACCAAATTTCTAATTCATCTTGCTAACTTATTCAAGAGACAATTTCTACCCCATTTGATTTGGTGAGCTTGATATAATGAGGAATATGTTCTTGTCGCTTTTGATTTGATGATCTTGATTACCACGAGTTACATCTTTTAATTAAGATGATGATCTGGAATCCCATCCACTGATTAGATTGGATCCTGTTTTTGAAATGTTAAATAACAACCTAGGTGCATTGACCTTTCTATGCTCTAATCAAACCTGAGATTTACATAATAATTTTTCGGATGTCATGCCATGATAGGTGTTTATATGCTAATCACACGAGTACATAGAAGGATAAGATGATTATGAATTATACAATTTTATCTTTCAGCTTCTTCTTTTGTACTGAATCCATTGAAACTGCCTACATGGCTTCTATTGACATTTGAAATAATGATCGATCACCTTATCAACTTGAAGTTGCTACTAAGAAGAGTTATAGTGCATTCATTTCCTAAAATGGGTCATTTCTAGGGATGCTTTTTTGCCAGAATTTTTACTATCATCAGTTGTTGACTACTAAACAAAGTAATTTGGCTAAAACTTTTCTTATTTCTCAAGTTTGTGTACTTGTCGTTCTGAAGCATTCTGTGAACTTTTCTTTAAAGTTTGAAATTTGAATTGAAGTGGGTTTTATGTACCCAAACTAAAATGACTTGTCTTCTTTTTTGTAGTTAAGAAAACAATTTTCACCAGTGAAAAGATCCAAGTTATGGTGCCTTCTGCTGCCGAGTCTATTCTGATTCTTGGGCAAGGTATGCCGATACTAGTCCCATTTGATTCCCTCTTACAAGATATAATAATCATATTGACTAGGTGTTAATGTGTAAATGTCCTTAGTCTTATACATTGTGGGTTCATTTATAGATAAAATTCTAGATCATTTACTTTAATAATTAGCATGAAAAGACTGTGATGGAATATATCATAGTGAAACAGTCACCTTCCAATACTTCTCAGATTTTTGGGGTAAGGTTTGGAAAGGAAATTTGATACATGATGATTTTTTTCTCCAGTATTTGTTTCTTATCTTTTCTTTGACCAAAATTATGTTTGCTTTATATTGCAGGGAGTATGTTTGCTTATGCAAATTCCTAGTCTCGCTTGATTGCGCTGTTTTAAAATGGTTAGCAAAACTCTTTCAGCCTAAAGTTCTCTAGAAATTTTGCCTGAATATAAATTGGTTTTATCAGTCTTATGTTGTTATAGCCGGAAAATTCCTCATAATTGTATTATTTAACATACAAGAATGATTTGCTCATGCAGTTTCAGTGACTGAGAACGCATCTGTTTTTCTGTGCGCCGTTTTTTTGTTCTGGAAATGTAGAGATAATCTGCGCTACCATGCGACATGTATTTGTTGGAAAAGTAAGTAAGTTTTAAAGTAGGCTTAACGTTCAATGTTGTGTTCATTTAGAAAATGATACTACTATTTATTTAGTTCAATTAGGAGAAATTTTAGATGGTTTTAATTACTTCACTCAATAATTGTAACCTTTTCAAGGATTGTGCATCACTTTCTTCGGTTGCAGGTGACTAATACTACTCCCGGTGTGCTTCAGACTTCAGTCGGAGTATACAACTTTTGAAGTAAGTACCGACTCTTGGAAATGGAATTACGTACGAGTATGAAAGATCCTTAGCTCTGATGGCAAGAGTCGAAATTTTCCGGATTGCTTGAATTACAATAAGCAAGGTAAGTTTTGAGAAGAAGAATGAAATGTGGGCACCATATCTCAAACCTTACCAGTGCAAATTAATGGAGACAAGAGTCTCCCACTAGTTTTGATTTTGAGCACAGATTTTGTATACGAATCATTTATTAAGGTAAATTACTAGTGATCCGTTCTTTTGGCTGAAGTGGAATATATAGTAATATGACATGACATGAACATGAACATTTCATCTGTACCACAAAAAAAAACATTTCACCATCAAACCCACCATTGAAAATAACCCAACTCCAATTATAATAATAATACAAATAAAAACTTCACCCATGTTTTTCTCCAACTTCAGGATATAATACCCTTGTTTTGTTTGGCAACTTTTTCTCTTTTTTTTTTTTCAATTACCAAAACTGATGAGATTTTTTAGTTTACGTGGTTGTATTGCATTGCTCCTGGTAAGACCCTGCAATAATTGGATCTACTATTGAGGTTTTAGACTTTTACTTCAATATTTAATTTAATTGAGTTCAATTCAACAACACAAATGTTCAATCTTGGTTAATTTAGGGTGAGTTTGGCCTAGCGATTCGAAAATCAATTATAGGAGAATTAATTTTACTAAAATTGATTATGGTAATAATTGATTATGATAAAAGTTAATTATAGAACAATTACTTCTGTATAATAGTTTTTGTAAAAGTAACACTTTAGTTGCTTCTAAAATAAGTTGATTTTTTGCTTCTCGAGATCCCAAAAGTGATTTTGATCTTGGGGGCCAAACACCATGAAAATCACGATTGAACATAAGTCATTTTTATAATCAAGGTCAAACACTTTAAAAATCACAATAGAGATGTAAAAGTGATTTTAAGAGCTCCAATCGCTGAGCCAAACTCACCCTTAATCTTCTTTTAACACTCCATATTATATTTTTTCAAATTTTAACAAGTTTTATACTACTAGCCTTACAAGATAGCTTATACATTTACATTTATTTTTTATCTTAAATTACAAAGTCTATCTCAAACAGAGTTTCAAAGCTATCAATCACTAATCTAACTTTTTTATGTTTAATTAATGAACCTCAAACGTAGTCTAATTGATCTTTAACTTGAATCAAATCTCAAATAAATTGATTTATTTTCAATTTGATGATTGGTGTTCCTGGAAATCAACAACTCGAATCAAATTTTGAACTATTAACTCGTTTTTTATTGATTTCTTCGACTTTTTCACTAACTTTACCCTTTTAAACCTTTGTTAAGCTAACTTTTTCCCAAAAAATATTTTAACTCGTTTTTTATCGATTTCTTCTATTCCTATGTTTTCTTTGGCACTTGATGGATGGATGATCATTGTTTACTCTGGGTTCGTTTGCAGTGGTACTAATGATTTGTGTGACAAGATCGAGTTGCAAAAGCTGCTTTAGAAAAAGCATTGGCTGAAAATGAGGATCTAGAATCTGCTGTTGATAATGGTATCATCCCGGAAATTACCACAACCTGATGTACCAGCCACTTATAATCAAGATTGACAATCATCAAAAGTACGACATGCACTTATTTCACGTGTAGATCTACGTACATACAATTGTCAATCGACTTTCTAAGGTTCCGTATAATATAATTTATCTGTACAGACTACAGTCGATGATATATTCATTCTTATAGCCTGCAGCCTGCCGGAATAGCTGATGAAAAGAAATTTACTTGTAATTGCAATTTTGTTTCTTGCTTCATCCCCCTACTGAAATGGGCACAAAATATATAGTATAAGCTAACTAAGTACTTCTACTGACTTCTTTTATATATATGTATGTATATATTTCTGGCCATACTCCAAAAGGTTCTTATACAGTATATATTTCTCGCCATGGTCCCCCAGAAAAAAACAGAAATATGTATTGTACAAGACTATGTAAAAAGCAATATTAGACTTGCATATATTGATGTATTTATACAGGACATATCCATGTCACCAGATTAATGTTCAACCACCACAATCCATGTTTATGTGAATTTAATAGTTTATTTAAATCTGTTTGTTTCATTTATAAAAAATTATTTATTAATTTATCATATTTTTAAAAGAATTATTAAAATATGTATTTATTATTTATATATGACGTGTAGAATATAATATAATATTATTTATAATGTCATTTATAATTTAATATTGGAGGAAGATTAAAATATAGTAATAATTTTGAAAATTTTAGATGATTGTTGGAATGGATAGCTAAAACATTGTTCACCATGAATTATTTTATATATATATGATGATGTTGGAGATGCAGCAAGTTAAAATGCAATGACAAAATAGATGATGTCCCACTAATCTAATTGAAGGGTAATTATAATAACTAATTAAATGTATTTGGAGAAATTAAAGGGGTGTGGATTTTGCAATTACATTACCAAAATTTTCAAATGATTGCATAAATACTATGCACAAGGGAAATTTGTTGGCAATAGATTTCCTTTGATTCCTCCAGCACTATATGCCAATCAAACTGTGGCCCAGTTGCAAACAAATCTTAGCAGAAAAAAGCTAATGAACAAAGAACATATTGCATATGTTTGAATTGGTTGGCCTAATTTAAAAGTTTTTGAAAATAGCATCTCTCCTTCATCATCTTTTGCACCACTACATAAACATAAATTCACTCCTCAAATTGCAGCATGTAGAGAATTCATCTATGTCAAAGAAGATGAGGTACATATAAAATTCTTGAAAAACACAATGGATCAATCTTCTTTTAGTTCGCGTAGACACGATGAACCCGACTTCGACCTGAAAGAATGGTCTCTTCTTAAGGCTCGAATTAGCCGCGAAAATACGAATTCAAGAAGATTTTCAACATCAAATTTAAGGAGTTTTAGAGAAGATACAAAGTCTTCTAGATCAAACATAACAACAATTTCAAGCACTGCTTCTTCTCCTGGTTACACAATAAGAGGTAAACACAACCACACAAAACAACACAGTTTGTGCATTGATATAAATTCACTAGTTCTAATTCTAAACTTTATTATGCAGGGGAAATTGACCCTTCAACGTATTCATTTACAACTGCCTTGAAAGGTGAGAATTTAGGGAGAAACTTGGTTTTATAGCAAACAGTGCACATGTTCGATTTCGTTTTAATCGGTTTAATTTTTTGTAGCATTACAGGCAAAAACCATGTATAGATGGGCACCAGAAGGAGTAACTCTCAACTCCAAATGGAATGATGCAGAGAAATATATATGCAATCCTTTATCAGGACAAGTTCCTTTGGAGTGTTTATCTTCAAAAACACTTAACGAAAGACCATTTCGCAGCAGAATTACAATGTCTGCACCACTCATCTACCCTTCTCACTTGCAGCAACAAAATGAAGTTAAAACAATAATCCAAGGTCTCAAATCATTCTCACTTATACACTTATAACATAAATTTTCTTTTTTGGGTCAATAGAAACGAGAATACTATAGACCAGTTTTATTCAACATGTTTTTTTCGATTTATAGTTTTCCGAATTTTTCTGGAAAATTCCTGCAAAATATCCGGAGTAGTTTTTGATATCTAACTTACTGAAACATATCAAAGCACGAAATATTAAGGCATGTTTTTTCTACATTGTAGAGAAGAAAAGTGGCACGACTAAAGACGTGGGAACTCAAAGCACACCGATGGATCTTAGTTCGAGCAGTCCAAGTCCCGCTCCAACTCCTTCGATTGAAGAAAGATCAATCAAACACAGAGATTCACCTGTTTTCAGTGGAAAATCAGAATCAGAGAAAGAGGTAATTAATGAAGTTTTCTTAAGTAAGTATTATCATGTTTATATAAGTATTAATTTTGGATGAATTCGAAGAATTTGAAAACTGAGATTCACCAGTTAGCAAACAAAAACATTAGGTCCATTAAGCAGCATGTACAGTGACACTGCCTAAATATGTGGTCACACTCTTGATCTTTTTCTAGCTGTATGAAGTTAAGTTTTGCCTTAATTTAGCATTCATTTCTAATGATGATTTTTCTTATTGGAGAAAAATTGACAGACTGGAAGATAATTTATTTTTTCTTTTTTCTTTTGCATTATCTTCTATATTAATAAATTCCATGAAAATCCCACCAAACAAAAAAAGGGACACTTAAGATAGAATAGTCAATGTTCTTTTTACTGTCTAAGAAGTTTCAAGATAACCGAGCATATGCAATCATATAATATCTAATATAAATGCTTCTGTTCTGTGTAAATGAGTACTGCAGGTAGAAGTACTGAAAGTAACAGAAGAGGACAAGTACACAAAAAGAAATGAAGGAGAAGAGAGAGAGCACAAGAAGAAGAAGAAGAAGAAGAAGATGTGCATGTGGATGTGGTGCCAAGAAAGATGCTTATCATCATTGACATTGAGTGATTTATCGATGAGGAGAAGGCAAAGAGGGAAGCACAAACTAAATAAACCTCAATGCTAGTATTACCTAACTAATTACCTAATGGTTGCTCGAAATAAGGGAACTTTGTTGTAAGGAAATGGAAAGATTCTCCATTTCTATTTATGTAAAATCAGTTCATCTATCTCTCTATAAATATATACATATCTCTATATATATGATTGTGTATAGAGGTGGTTAATTCACATATATGTAATATCGGAGCATGAGCATGGAGGAGGGAAGGTAATCGAGATTTGAGGCCGACTTTGATAGCTAGAAGTATGCGTTTTAGATGGCTCGAATGACAGCTTAAACAATACTGAAACGCAAGAACCAAGCTGTCGATAAACTTGCAAGTTAAAATGGAGTAATTCCACCAAATGCATTCCTTTTTTGTCCACGCAATTTCTAATTCTTGAGAACTTAGTAATTTATAAATGAAAATTTACTAATAAATAAAAGAAGACATAAGACCAAAGCAAGAGTGCAGTTTTATTTGCCTTTGGTGTTTGATTGTAGTAATTTTGTTATTATATATTTTGGTGAAAAGGGTGACAGAAATCATTAATTAGTTTTCCCTTTTCACATGCATGTCCTTTTTGATCTGTTTTGAAATGGAAAATCTCTTTCATTGTTGAAGTAGAGACAAACACATAGGAGTAGTATTTTATCAAGTACAAATGTACCTTCAATGTTGAATGTTGAAGAAAAGGTAGTATCTATCCATCCATAGGACAAGCTCATGTTTTGTTCTTACATGGAAAAGCAAACCAAAAGAATTATCAATTAACAACATCAGGTGATTGTGAGTTTAATGAAAGCTAGCACCACTGGTCGAATTATATCATGGAAGTATGAAAGAAGCACATCCATCAAATACCCACAAGAAAAGAAATGGATGAAAACTTTCACATTACCTAATCAATACGAGAATGTAAAATCCATCTATTTGTAAAAGTAATTTCTTTACATTTTCTTTTATAGGGTGAATACAACTTGGTCGCGTCTTCCACTACGTGGATAAGATTGTGATGACTTGCTCTAATACCACTTGTCATGATCAAGGGACAACCCTATCCCAAAAGCTGGCTATTGAAGTGGTAAAGTGCAATGTCATATAAAACCCACCTTAGCATATCATTCTGCCAATGTGGGAGTCACATACCCTTCAACTAGGATTATTACACTCGTCATCGCTACAAGTGTTCAGTTAGTGTTTCTATAATTATAGCGGAAAATAATCAAATACAAATTAGCTTGATAAAGATGGAAGTTTCGTTATGGGGATTTAGGTTGAGCAATCGATTGTTTCAAGTTGAAAGTGTATCTGATTCCAAAACGCATGAACTTTTCCATGAATGACACTCGAAATGGGGAAAGTCCTCGAGTAGGCTAGGCCTAGGAAAGAATTCATGAACCTTGTTGCTACAAATGCACTAGATCATTGAGTATGTGATTTCATGCTTTCATAATGTATGTTGTGGAGCATTTTTAGCATAAGGTCTAGAAAATTCTCCTATATTTGGTTTAGGAATATCCCCTTGAAAAGGAAGTAATGTGGTGTACATCTATTTGAAAAATGGGAACCTCAGTCTCATTCTTGCTACTTATACTTTTCTACACGAGAAATTTATGTGACTTTTTGGAATCCATGTATTTATACACCCATTGGTAATTGACATTCATCATGTCAAATCATTATTTTAAATTAGAGCCTAGTTAATAATAATTCTATTTTACGAAAGGAAAATTTTATTTTGACATCTACCAAAAAGAAAATAAGAGAATTTTTTTTTAAAACGGGTAAAGTATTTATCAATTGTATTTAGATTTTAGGGTGAGTTTGACCGATTCAAAAACAGTCAACAAGAACTCCAACAAGCATATCAAGTTCCATGGCTCATCTCTTCCATTATAATTGATTTATGCAATCCATGTTGTACCCAGGAGTTTTAATATTTTGAATACATATATTATTAAGTACAAATCCTATTTTGTAGCCTCTTTATTAAATACGAAAAATTTTGCAGACTAAACTACTCGTTGTGTAACATCACAAGTAAGCAATAGTTCTTTGTTAATGTAGGGAAGAAAACGAATTAAAAGTGTCTAAATTAAATGTGTTGAGCCTAAAAGATAAAGAATTGGATCTTAAAAAAAAGACTAAATAAGAAGACAACTTCATATTATAACTGCCAAGTTAACAATCTCAACATAGTTGCGATTTAATCTCACACAATAGCTTGTTCAGAATAGTAGAACTAAAGGTCCAAACATGTAGGACATTATATCACAATATCGAGTGTTGCTTGATGTTTTTCTATAGATCTTTGAAGTGATTTCTAACGAGCTTCATACTGGACAACTGCAAGAGATAAATTATATATAAATTGGTTAGAAAATAGAAAAATCACAACACAATTGACAAAAGTGTGGTTTCTAAACCAGTCACACAATAAGCTAATGTTGTGGCTCAAATAGAGAAAATTACAGCATACTAAGGGTCCATTTGTGAGCATGGCCAAATTCTGATTGTTTTGGTATCAGAGCAAGGAGTCTTCCTTCTCAATATTGTAATAAAAACTATAGTGAAGGAACAAATTTCTCATTTTACCATTTTTTCTCACATAATTGCATCTGTAAGAAAAACTAGTAAGGTTTTCATGAGAAATCCTCCATAAGAAGCCTCCATAATCATCGGAAATGTGGCTATAACGGCTTCACCATCCAGCAATAGATTTAAATATCACCATCCAGCAATAGATTTAAATAACTATTGTAAGGTGAATTTTAACTATAATTGACGGGCAGAACGTTAGGAAATGAGCTAAATTTCATTATGGGTCAACAAAAAAGCAGGGACATGTTTGGATAAGGTAATGAGTAGGAAACAAAACCAGAAGAATCAGTGATTTCACAAAATGGTGCCATTTCGACGGTTTCTGTACTTAAGAAGGTGTGGGCTTGAGAGAGTTCATTTTACATCATAGAAAAACAAACAGAAAAGAAAACAAGATTCAAAGCAATCAATTTTGCAGGATAATCATCTCCGATTTTTTATCCTGGTAGGTAATCAAGGGTGCCTCACATTTTACTGCACAATACCACCTACTTGATGGGAAACCAAAGTATCAGCAGAAGCCCTCACAGATCCAATAATTTCTCATATATGAAGAATATCATTATATTACTTTCCTTTGCCTCCACCACAAGCTTAAACACTAAATTTTGGCCAACAAGATGTGATAAAATGATGTCTTGCACTAATTGAGAATATGCAAATACTCCGGTAGGTAAAAAAGGATTTCCACTGGACTAGACTCTTATTGATGGGAAAGTTTTCTACTCTTCCAAAATTTGGTACCATTAATCGATAAATATCATTCGAAACAATTAGATCTAATCTGCTAAGTTAATTAAACACATTTTAGGTGGAAGATTATGTCCTCTAACCAATTCATGATTTGCGCAGGGAATGTGAAAGCACCAGGTTTCATAAGAGTAAGACTATCGTGCCAAACACCAGTAGGTTTTAAACAATTATTTAGCTTATAAACTTAAACTATTCTTCCAATTAAAAACAGAGAAATTATCAAAGTTTCAGCCAAAAAACGTTCAATTGCAGCATACACTTGTCCACGGCAAACCCAATAATTTAAATTAAAATCAGAGGAACTGCAAGAAATAAACAAGAGTAAAAAGAATTACTTCTGCGGGTACGTTTCTTGTAAAGGATACGATAACCGCACTCACGGCACTGAATCACATCCCCTGACTTCAACGTGTTATCTTGTCCGCAATCTGCGAACCCCAAATTCAATTTTTGTTTGATTCAATCAATTATACGAATAGACATAAATTTATATTATGAACTCACGCAATAATAACGACTATGTTGATTACCTCCACAGATGTAGCTGACTGGCTCAGGTTGAGGATCCATCGTTAATCACTAGCTCCGCAATTTAGATTTTTCCACAAGGTGCAAGGGACTTCAACTAGGGTTTTCACAATTAAACAATTCTCAGAACTATTTAGTTAGCTAGTATATAATAAACTCTAATTACTGGGCTTCTAGGCTGTGTCTGGATATCGATTAGCTAGTATATAATAAACTCTAATTACTGGGCTTCTAGGCTGTGTCTGGATATCGAATAAACAATTTTAGGGCTGTTTTAACAGGTCGGATCCGGATCCGGATGAGATCAAGTCTGACTCAGATTCGATTTTATTTATATCGGGTTCATATCATCGATTTCATTTATATCGGGTTTATATCATATCTTGAATTTTTTAATACATAGAATTTTATCCGGATCTGTTTAGATTTAATATATTTTATTGATCTGATAAAATTTTAACTTTCAAAATCATCATTTTTAATCTATAATAAATTTTTTGACTTTATGTTTCTTTTTTCAACTTACTAACTCATATTTCGACTTATACCATTTGCATTCTTCGATCCCCTATATATTATCAATTAATATTTCTAACCATAGTATACACAATTCACTGAGGTACAATATAAAAATAATCAAATAATCGATAAATTTAACCACTTATTTTAAATAATTTAATAGATCTCGTTAGACAACAATTAAATTAATATTAGGATATCAATATTAATTCGAATTGTTATGTGAACATATGCTTGTAAGATCATGATCATATATAAGATTTTGACTTATTACTTGTTAAACTGTTAAATTAATAAAATTACAAATGTACTTATAAGAATAAAATATTAGGTAAACATATAGTAATAATTTATTAAACATCGAGTGCGAATCTTAAATAGGTTATAGGTCAATTGAGCTAGTTCCATTTCACTCCACACATTCTGACAGACTTTCTAGTCAAATAATGTTCACTGAATCTTTAGTCGAATAAAAGTTCAAACACCAACATGTGATTGGTGTGGTGGAAGGGACTAGTCACTACAGAGTAGCGGACTCAGGTTCGAATCTCTATTGGGAGAAGTACCCACTTAATGTGTTCGACCCGCCTCGAAAGAGATTAAACCCTTGGGAAACCAAAAAATAAAAATAAAAAAGTTCAAACAATTCAGCCCGAATTTGGATTAAAATTGGCTCCATTGACAACCCTACAACAACATAATGCTATAGAGACCAAAGGCCCATTTAGTCGAAGGGTACAATCGCCATATCATTAAATTATTATCAAAAGTTAAATAAAGAAGGGGTGGTCCAGTAGTAGGGTAAAGAAAAGGAAAAAGTGTTTCACATTTAGGAGCGGGAGTTGAAGGATGGGATTTGTGGAAGAAGCCAGGGAAAATCATGTCAAGAAGAAAGTTGAAGAAGGTACTTATTATTAACCCTAAATTAAAACCTGTATCATAAATGTCTTTATAATTTTTTGCTATGTCTTTCACCTGTATCATAAATGTCTGAGATCACATGTTAATTTAGCTTCACTTTTGCTTTGATTTAATATCAGTGCATTATTATGGAACTCGATTTTGCATAATTAGGGCAGGTGGAAGGACGAGATAAAAAATAGTGATGTTTTTTTTTTTAAATGATATCGTTTTTCCTTGTATTATGTCCTTTAGAATGGACTGAGAGAGAAAATATTTTCTTGATTTACCTCATTGTAAATTTTTTCTTCAATATTTACCTAGTTACTTTATAATTCTGAAAGAGTATGAATATACTGCAACTTAGTCTGTGATCTTAGAAGATGGTGATCTGCTTGAGCCACTACCTTATGCTCCTCTCACAATAATCAACGGCTCTGGTTTACTGCTGTAATTAGCCACACTTGAATTACTACATTATGCTTTGATCGCGGTAATCAACTGACTACGCTAATTAGAAAGCACTTGCATCTATATAGATTACTCACTGGAGGAATCTGTTTTTTTATGCTGTTACAAAACTTGTATGTTTCAGGGTCTCGCTATGCATTTTCCCGTTGAATATGACTCGAATATCTGAAAATTTTGCGTACAACTCTCAAGTTCATTTGGATGTATTAATATCATAAATTGTGTAGATGCATTTTAGATTTGTTTGAGTTGATTTGAGGATGCAAATAGTCATTCATAAAAATTTCAGCTTTACGCAGTAAAATGAAGCAGAAGGCACTAAAAGAATGTGATCGCTACACGTCCAGATATGCTGAATGCGCTGTTGGAAGAACGATATCTGTTGTTTGGAAATGTCGCAAGCAAGCCAAGGAATTGAACGAATGCCTGCATCAGTTGTAAGTTGGTCATATTCTACCACACTGCTTTGGCTCTGTTCTTTATTTTCTTCTTCAAATTATAAGAGCTTGATGGTATGGTTATGGAATTATTGATTTTTTTTTAATGGTAAAGAAACATAGAAACGCATAGAGTTGGTTTAAGGAAAAATGTAACTGACATGAAGTTGGGATTCCGGGAAGAAAAACTCCTTTCAAGTTTCCCAACTTTGAAAAGTTTATCCATTTCTCCAAGGTTATGTTTATTTCCTCCCAATCAAGGAGAAAGCTAAATGAAGTGTTAAAATGGAAATTGTGGAAAATTTATTTTGACACTCCAAAAACTGGGTGGACAATGCTTTTGGACTCTGGCTATCAGTTAAAAAATCTTTAATTTATTAGAAAACCATTAGGATCTCTTTCAGGCAGGGTAACTAATTCCTGTTAGATCTGTCATGTGAAACTGTTCAGGATGTTTAGGCGCTCGCTCATATATAAATCGCTCATATATAAATAGTAGTTGCTAGATCATTGTTTGGTACATCTTTTCCCAAAAAGGAATAACTTAGTTTATGTGATCGTTTCTTTTTTCTTTTTGTGATGGTCATGTAGATAATACAGGCATTTGTTTTTAGCACCCGGATGCAGACCCTCACTCTAGGGTAGCATCTGCCTACACGTAGTGGTACCATACCTTGGGATTTAACATTGTTAAATGGTTCTCAAGTGTTTTGCATTTAAAAAGAGGTTATGGGTTCATTTTAGCGATCTCCGTCACAGTTCCATAACTTGGCAACACCACGGAGAGGCATCAAGGCTGGCAAATTAATTAATACCGTCAGCTCATAATTAGAGTAAGTCTTTATATGAGGCTCATAAGTTAGTATGATGTATACTTGCTTAGTATTTGCAAGGAATATGTGTCTGGCTTCTGTGAATTTTCATGTCAAGTGGCCATAAATGCAAACTATATGCTTATAGCCCATTCAAGTCTCAGAATACCCTTATAAGTTGTGACTCAGAGAAGCGGTTTACTTTATCAATTAGGATCTTTACTATTGTTATGTTTCTCTTGTAGTATAGGTTGACAACATTCAATTTTTTTTTTAGCACAAATGATTCTATCTTGGAACAAATGAAGAAGGAATACATGCTTCAAGAAGAAGCAAAGGGGTCTCTACGCCTTTGACTTTGGCCCTTGAGATGATGCCGGAGGCTGTGATTCCATTTCATTCTGAAGAAATACAAAGAGAAGAATTTGATCCCTGCTGGATATTAGTGCATCACTTGTCTTAGTTTGAGACAGTTTCCTGTAAAATTTAGGATGCCCTTCAATTTGTACGAAATAAGATTGATTGGATAAATGATCTCTTCAATCCCATAATCAGGACCTAAATTTCTGTCCATCATCTCATATGCGCTTGTGCTTTTTCAAAAATTGACCAGGATAGTTCCCAGCACTTGTAATTTGAAGTGACTTGCTTGACATGGGTCAGTTTTCTATGGTTTGGGAATGTTTAGTGAGTTGAACATCCATTGAAACTAATTCAGATCTCTTGGGAGTCGGGGCCAATTGACATGATTTTAGTTACTTGATTAAATAATTATACCAATAATACTCTTTCTTTCCCTTTTTATTTGCTCTCTTGAGTTTTGACACGAAATTTTAGACAAGTTAAAAAGATGAAATTTTTATGTGTATATATTTTTATGTCCTAAAATATAATGATAAAGAATTAATAATGTCAAATCAATATGTTATGTGAAATGATAATTTTAAGGAAAATAATTTCATATTTGAAAGAGGAGAGTTTTGAAACATTAAAAAAATAATAGAAGCAAACAAAAAAGAAATGAGGGAGCAAGAAATTTACTATTACTAAGTTCTGGGGCCCAAAAAAAAACATTCGTGAACTTATTCTACATGATAAATTTTAAGAGAACAAATTGATCAAAATTGGTTGACGTCAAAATCAACCATTCAGGTTATCAGATATACTATCGATTTTGAAATTTGCTGCCTCTAATTTGAATAATTGTTAATTGACACTGCTGAAGGTTAATTTCTGAACAAAGTAAATCTTATACAAGTCAACTATTACATTTTTGTTCTATATAACTAATATAAACAATCTTTGTTCCAGGGTAAAAGTGTAAAACTGACATTCTAAGAATCCATGTGCTATTTAATGCCTAAAAGATTGTAACAGTTGACTAAAGTCAACAAACAGAAGAAGGTATTGTGTCCAACATCCAAAGTCCAAACCACACGAGTTGTGCTTTCAAAGGTCTGAACATATAACCAATCCCCAAGCAACAAAACAAAGCAATTTCGCCATATTCTGCTAATATTACGTGCATAGTTTAAGATGATGCATCACACAAGCAGATTACGAAAAGTTATAATAATGTTTACATAGTATCTGGTACAGTTCTCTCGAGTAAAAACACTAAATAACATCTACTAAAATTTCTTGGACACAGCCATTGAAATGAAATTAGGCAAATCATCAGCAACCATGATCCTCTCCACCAAAATTACCATCATTCGAAGGCCACAAAAAACACAAGGCATAATTAAAAAAAGTGAAGGACGGAAATCTAGGTAGGTTTCCGCATGTTACGCCCAGCACGAATAACCTCATCCACAAGTAGCAGCTGAGAGGCAATCACAGGGCTGCAAAAGAATAATAACATGGTACTTAAACTGAGTAAAAATTGAGAGTAGAAAACTTTGTAACACAATTATTGTAACTTATTGTTCTGCTACAAGGAAAAGTGGAATAGTAATTGATGATGAAGAACAGCAAACTTGTCTGTTATTAGTAGCGAGAAGATTAATGGCATACACTGAGTTTATGATTTGACGCTTTACAGAGTAATTGTCAAAGATACCCTCCATTTGAGGGTCAATAGGTTCTCCAGTGTGTTGATTAAGCCCGACCACATTCCCTTTGTCATGTTCTCCCTACAACGAGCAGCAGACCAATTTTAAGAAACAAAATATTGATGAATTCTGTCTTTTGCATTCCTGAAAGTTGGTACTCTAATTTACAATATAAATTACCGTGAGTTCAATAATCACATCCTGAGTATCAAGGCCAGAGTTCTCAGCAAGAGTCTTTGGAATCACAAGAAGGGCATCGGCAAAAGCTTCCAGACCAAGTTGAGCACGCTATTCAAAGTTTGCATACGTTGGAACAAATTCAAGAAAATACTATGAGGCTCGGAGGGATTTGGATTTAACTAACTATTTGGATAAAGAGTATCCAATGACGCCGATATTGTGTGGATTTCAAATTCATCATTTTGATTAAAAAGATAGTACAAAAGATCAAACCCCTCAATCCAGATGAGGCTTAAATGTTTCAACGTCATACGTGCATGTGGACCCTACTCAATATAATAATATGTACGGAAAAGTAGATCTACAAAGCAGATAGTTAATCTACATACCCCTTTAACAGTTTTCTTCACTTCGTTAACAAGGTGTTGCCTGGCTGCCAACTCAAAAGCCCCTGCACCCTGTCATATAGAGAAACACAACCCCAGTTAGGAAAATATACAGTGGGCTATATTTGCTACAAGAAGTTAAAAGTTTGCAGGAGTATTGTCATCTCAATATACGGACTGACATACTATGCAAGCAATATATGGTAAACAACTGACTGCATAACAGAATAGCAACACTCCTCTGGCAAAACCATGTCAGAAGATGCCGGAGAAGGTGAGAAGAGAATGTATATGATAATACATTACAGAAGACAAACCACGAAATTATTGAGAAAACACAAGCTTGACTCACTAGTACAACAGCTTCATCTTCAATTGTATTTTTCACCGCCCTTAAACCATCACGAACAGCATCCTTAATCTGAGCAATTGTGTGATCATTTGGTCCTGCATAAGGGCATGGTCAAAATTTGATCAAACTAATATAACTGCACAGAGTGTCCACTGGTATAAACATAATAGCACAGACAAGCAGTGGAAACTAAGCATAACATCCAACAGGTATGATCGCCAGGTGACACGAAATGAGCAACTAAAAGTACCTTTAATGAGGATGGTACACGAGGAGGGATTTTTTACATTTTCCACAAATGTATACTTCTCTTCTCCAAGCACGTGCTCATAGACCAATCCTGCCCAACCAAGGGAGTCAGGAGTTAAGTCATCGACTGAATTGACGGCTTCTCCACCACAAGCCAAAACCAATCTCTCCATATTCCTCCTCTTTGCTCTTCGCAGGGCAATTATCTAAAATTTATCATTGAACTCAGAAATTGCAAAAGAACTAGAGAGTATGACAGAAGTAATTATGAAACATCATATAAGTTTAAATTCATGAATAGAAATAAGATCAAGCTTCCAAGAAACTTATGGAGCAGTGAAGTATGTACAGGATCATATTTATCATAGAACGGGAGGTTATTTGGTGAGGGTAATTTCAGTATAGTGCTTATATAGTAGAAGTAAAGGGGACTTACTCCTTCTCGAGCAAGAATATCCAATGATGGAGGATCAATTCCTTTTTGATTGATGACAACAAAATTGGTGTCATTGTCAGCACACACCTAGAGATAACTCAAAGATAAGTTTTAACCAGAAAAGCGTGAATAAGAACACATCCCTAACAGAATAAGTAATGCATCCTCAAAAACCCAATACCTTGTTTTTTAAATCGATAATTTTCTGAACTCTTGCATCTACAGATCTTCTTTCTGCTGCAACCATTGCTTCTCTCTGTTCTGCGTTTGAGTAAAAAAATCCTGCATTTACCTCACTGACAAGAACAATGTTAGTCCTACAGCTTGTGAATAACAGGAGAACTGCAACAGTAACAAATATGCAAGTTGAATATTCCCCACTCATTACCTCTTCTCATACTCCAGTGATACGTTACAAGTCAAGATATAGCAGTTCTCTGCTCGACGTTTCATATCTGGATGTCTTGAACCATGGTCAAGAACAAGACCTTCCACCTAGAAACAGCAGCAAACACATTTAGTGTGTATGTCTCAATATATTGAATTTAATGTTGTACTATTTTCAACATTTGATCAATCTGTCTACTTTACACAGTAAATTTAAATCAAAAGTTATCAAGCTAAAATACCAGACGAGTGTCGACATCAAACTTGTGCCGCATGTGCATTATCTCAACCATAAAAAGATCAATAGGCTCTTCAGGCTTACGAATGCAGAGCACCTGCAGCATCAAGCAATTGAAAACAATAATGAGAAACAAAATATATATCTCACTAGTAAATCCAATATGATGTGTATGTCACATACAAGTCGGCTTCTGATATTAATTTGAAAGAATTAAAACATTCAATCACTCACAGAATTTACAACAATGTCAGTTAGTTGATCTGCTAATGCCTCGTATAACTGCATGTGAGACAAACAGTAACAAAACAGGTAAGAACACAATTGAAGATAGAAATAACACATCATAAATACGGTGGCCGAAATAAAACCTTTGTCCTCAGTGTTGTTCTAGCGACCATCTTCAGAATCTCTTTATCAGGCTCACCACCCATCACGACAGGAGTCTTGAATTTCTCAAGAAATTGGAGTGTTGCTCTCTTAGCAATTTCAAACCCATCAACTAGAACACGTGGATGAGCTCCTGCAAAGTGAAACTTCAGTTTTCAAGCTGCCAAAACTGGCAATAGATATGCCATTGTAACTGTTTCAACAAGAAAAAATGGTTTTGGCCAGATACTAAGTTTTAAGAACAATGTAAGAAATATAAAATTTTGAGTCTTTTCACAAATACAAATTGTTTACAATAATCCACATCCCTCTCATGTAACAAGAAGTGTTTCCTCTTAAACAACTACGCTATGCAGTTTGGCATGTAAAGCATCACTTACAGACTTGAACATGCTGTCAATAAGAAAGGGGAAAAAATAGGCCAAGAAACAGAAGAGCTGCATATCCTTCTGATAATATTACGTTTTTTAATTTAAGGCAAGGTATTTCCCTCAGTTAAGTCCAACTGTCCAATACTGCACTATGATCACTGGTGCCAGCACGGCTATAACTTAATGGAATGTCATTCATATAGTTCACAATTGATAAGAATGGATCTACCGAAAAAAACTTGGAAGGAAAAGCATTTATACGCTTTTGACAACATAAATTAAACAACCCGCTTCCATAACTTAAGTGAAATTACTTCTTATTGCCCAAAAAAAAATATTTTCCATTTTAAATAAGAAAAATAAAAGCAATTAAATATTAGAATTGCTTGATGATGATGTAAGAAGAGATAAAATACTAAAGTGATGCAGAATATTGTATGTAAGATAGATTTGGCTTACCTTCATCAATGTATCGCTCAGATTGCTTCATCAGCTCACCAATAAAGATGACTGTAGAAGTAGTACCATCTCCGCTTATATCATCCTGAGCAACAGCAGTCCTAGCAATCATTATGGCTGTAGGGTTTTGAATTTGCTGTCATCATTTAAACAAAGCAATGCTGTGAGGAACGATTCCATAGTCAAACAACTTTTTCTTCTAGTATAAAAAATGTGCAGACTCCATTTTGATAAACCTACTTCTCTAGATTGCAAAAAAATCACTTAACGAAAAGATAAAACAGATATAATTTTCTCTTGCAGTTTAATTAGGTCATCTACACATATCTTTCAAATACAGTATTACACGATTATGTTCTGTCAAGGCTACACATACAGTTACACTAATTAAGGTAGAATTTCTTTGCAATAGTATTGGTGCCAATCCAAGTGTCAGTCACCCTAATACTGATAGACAACAATAAAGTTCCTGATGTTACAATGCAGTAAAATATGTTGGTTAAAAACAAATTTTAACAAATATTATTAAATTGAAAAAGTAATGATTTAAATTTTGAGTACATGGAAATGATAAAATGGAGTACTTATAATCTCAAATTCTCAACAGTAGGTATGCAGCCTGCACTTGCCAATAATTGCTCTGAGAAAATAGTCTCTGGTTTTCTTTAAATCGGATGAATATGGAGATGATACTGTGAAGTATTCAAAATCTCAATAGTCAAAATTCAGGACACAGTTTAGATATTTCACTAGTTTTTCTTACTAGCCATCCAACAAGCTCACATTAACAAATTACATACCAGTTCCTATTTCCAACACAACGTACGCTCTGAGTTCTAATGCATTCCAAAAATTGATAGCATGAATGCGGATTCTAAAACGGAAAACAATTCAACATTTCGAGACATAAATAAAGAGGACCATTCTATAAAAAAGCTCCAAAAAGAGCAAAAGTAAAAGAGAAACTACCATCTCTTTCAAAAGCGTGTTCCCATCCTTGGTGAGCTTAATGTCACCAGCTCCACCAACAAGCCTGCCAATATCAAAACACAATATTAATAACAAATACCTGGATCATAAAATCAAGTTAAAAATGAAATAGAGTACATTTTAATGGTGCCCTTGGGTCCGAGATTGGATTTAAGCACATCTTGTAGTCCCTTTGCGGCGTTGATGTTCATGTGAAGTGCATTCGACTTGTTCAGCACCTCTGCGTTCGGATTCAATACCCTCACCGACATCGTTTCACTTGCAGAAAATCAACTACAGGTTATAGCTTGCCCGAGGAAAAGAGAAGTACTAATGAAAAACAAAAGCTAGATCGGAGGTTGTGGAAAGTGAATAAACAGTGAAGTGGGGGGAAGAGGGTTTTAGGGCTTTCCTGAACTCCTTTCGAAGGAGTTTCGAAAGGTTTTTGGACGATTGAATCTAAACAAAATCATTGGGCCGACAAAAGTCAGGAGACAAAGCCCATTAGGCCTGTTTCTCCCCTGCAGAATAAAGCCATAGAGGTAGTTTCGTTTTGTATTGGGCTGGGTGATTTATGAGCCCGTGATAAACTTTTTAATTTTGTCAAGACATTAGTTTATGGATATTTAGTATTTTTTTTTTCGCAAGGGCCATGAATTCAGTTCGTACCTGGCTCAATTTATGCGGATTCTGATCAAGGACCCGTAATTAGAAACATTTCGAATAAATATGTATTTAGGTACTCGTGATAAATTCGTATCCGACAGTAAATAACAAAATTATAATATTTTATTAAAATATATAGCATGAATAATATTTTAATATCAATTAAGAGGACATTAGTTGATAATTTGTTCAAAATTTTATGTAAATTTTCATTTAAAAATATGAATATTAATAAGTAAAGTTTAAATATGTGAGCTAAATTAATAAAACCGTAAAGTTAACTAACTCATTTTAGGAAAAAATATTAATGTATTTTTTTAAAGTGAAGATTTTATTGAATTCGAAAAATATTGGATATCTTATTTAAAATTCATTTTAGTTGAGAAATTCAAATATGAGCAAGATCCGCCTCAAATCCGATTCGACATAAATGGAGTCGGATCTGGGTTGAGCCTCATCCGACATGAATCCGATCCATTGACTACCCTAATTTTTTACAATGATGATTATGTAATTTTTTTTTGGGGGGAGGGGGGGCAATGGGATCCTCTGTACCACAATTATAATTGTGATATATACATGTGTCAATTCCTCATTTGTGGTACACACTTCTGGTACACAAATTGTGGTACAGAGGATCTTGACCCGGGCAATGGAGTTTCAAAAGTGTTTTAAAGATAATTAAATATTTAAGGGATAATTACTTAAATTATCCCTCGTATTTAGTGTAACTACATTAATCATCCTTTTTTTTTGAGAAATTACTCAAATGACTTATTTGATTCATTACAATTACCCTGTCACGTCATTAATTTGAAGAAAGAAAAAAGTTAGAATTCCATAACAATTTACGGGCATCATCTAAAATATCACAAAATTCAAGGATAGCAAATCGATTTCACTCGTTTATCCATCAATTTCACCAATTTTTCCATCAAATTCATCTTTTTTTACCGATTTAACAAAATTTAACCCATTATTTAATCAATTTCACAATTTTTTTTTACTTTAAAACTTTTTTCGAAGATGTCGACATATTTCGCCATAAATTAAATTTGTGAAGATAATAAATCTAACAACTCAAAAGTAGTATGTGTAATTTTCTAAACATGAAGGGTTTACATCAGATCTCAGCGTAAGTTACAAATTGAAAAAAAGAATCATCTTAAAGGGAGTGAATTTATCTTTCATTCCTGAATTCAACTTTATCTCCAATTCAAATTCGTCATTTTATCCAACCATAAATGACCCAACGCGTTTCTAATACTCGTTTCCACGTGTAGGATGCATCATATTCACATTGGATTCCAAGAAACTTGTCATTGGATTAGTACTTACTGAAAATACTTTTGCCAATAAACTGGTTGGAGCAAGCACAATATGCCATGTCGGCTTTTTTCTTTTTTTATATATATAGTAGAAGTCCAAATAACATAAAACATCAATGAAAATTGAAAAAAGCATTTGTACTAAGGTGAACTGACGTCACAAAAGACCGAGCATAAGAGGTCTCTACTCTCTTAGTCTAACAATACCAAACAAACTTTACATCTTCGGCCCATTTGCCACATTTATGACCCACAAAATTAGCATTTATAATCACAAACTTAAACTTACATACAATCACTCTCAAATATAACTTGATCAACTTCAATAAAACATAAGCTTTTGCTGGAATCAACTCGTGGTTGATGGTTGTGGCAATGAACACAACGGATCCATTGTAACATGGTCAAATTGTGAAAATTGCGCAACCGCTACATGAATAATGTAGCGCAACCGCGTGTTGATATACAAAGCAGCTTTAAATAAATCATAACTATTTATTGCACCACGTCATCTATGCAATGACTGTACCAAACAATCACCCGTCAAATTGAGTTATCTTAAATATTGGAAGCCCATCCAACCATGTTGTTTGTTAATTTCTTGTACATGAATAAAATAGAAGTCATTTTATACTAGAAAGAATTTTTATACAAATGATAAAGACCTATAAAAATCCAGCTTTACATGAGAAGATTAAATTGATGCAACTTTCCAAATGAATGTAATCTTCTTATAAAGTGTTAAGTGTTAACTAGATGGTTAAACATATGCAATTAAAAGTTAATTGATCATTAACAGTCGAGCATAAATATGAAAGATTAAATCTAAAAAGGTTAGCACAAAAATATAAACAATCTGAAAATATTAAAAAAAAGACCCGCCTATAAGAAGTTTTATTTTTATTTTTTGGAACTAAAGGGGTTTTAATGTAATTAAGGTAGACTCAGGAGGTCTAACTGTAAATTACACTTAAGCATATTTGCTAACTTCCACCAGTCGAGCTCCCATCTCAGTAAATAATCTGGACAACGCCGATCCAACCCAACATCAACACGATACGGCGTTATACAGAAATGGCGAAGAACTATGTCAGAGACAACGTGCCATTATCAAGATTCGGCGTGCTGGTGGCGCAACTGGAATCAATCGTGGCTTCCGCCGCTCACAAACCACCAGACCCACTCCTCTGCTTCGACCTCCTCTCTGATCTCATATCCGCCATCAATGAAGAGCCCAAGGTCACTTTCCCTTTCACACTACAGGGAATTTTACTATGTAATTAATTATGTATTCTCAACAATGCATCAGTGTCCAAAATATGTTTCTAATTTGTTCGAGGAAATGACAAGTTTTCTCAACTTTTCAGGAATCTATACTGCTGTGGCAAAGGAAATGCGAGGATGCACTTTATTCTCTGCTGGTTCTCGGAGCTCGTAGGCCCGTGCGTCATTTGGCATCAGTGGCGATGGCGAACATTATACACAAGGGTGATTCGATTTCAATATACTCTAGAGCAAGCAGCCTTCAGGGGTTTCTCTCCGACGCCAAGAAGAATAACTCTCAGAAAGTGGCTGGTTTGTACCTACCTTATTTATCACATATTGTGGATATTGATTAATTAGATGGTTATCTTTGATTTTATTCCCTTTCCGTTCGAGGCTCATAGAATAGAGCACAAGTAATTTTGATAATTTATTCAATAGTTTTTATATTTGATTAGAAATATATTTCCTTGTTTCTCCAAGAAGGAAACTATAGAATCAATTTAGGAGCTGTGGAATGATTAACTAAGGTTAAATTGGGCATAAAGGGCATTATGATACAAATAAATTTGTTTTCAGTATGATTTTTACATGTCTTACAGTTGTAATATGATATATAGCTCTAATCAACTAACTAATTTACAAGTAACTCAGAAACTTATTCTAGCTCCTAATCGAACTCTTGGACTAATAATCTAGCTTATGTCCACTTTAACTATTATTTATAAAGAAAGCAAGAGTAAATTTCTTTTGTACTCTTAATATATTTCTCTTTTTCTATCTTTACAATTCCATGGACAACTATCAGTATTCTACTCCTTTTTCATCAGCCAAGAACACCCTCTCTTTTTAGAATCCCTCAATTTCTATTACTCCAGCAGCTTCCAAATTACCATATGATTATGAATCAAATGCAAAATGCAAGTATGCAAAAGAAGGCCAAAGAAACCATAAAAGCAGAGTAAAAAACTAAGGTCATAAGAGAAAGAAAACTGCTTCAATGATCAGATTATTCATCTGGAGAAATCTGCACGGTATCTTACTTTAGTTTTGTGTGCGTATGTGTGTCTGTCCAATTGTGAGTTGAGAAAAAGGTTAATCTTTAATTTTCATGCAAACTAGTTTCTTACATGGAATTACATACTTGAGAGTCTGTAACGTTGGTTCTTTTCTTCTTCTTGAGTATTTTTTTTAACCTAACCAAGAAACCGTTATATATGATAGAGTATGATTACTCTTCTTCCTGTGTATGTATGAGCTTAGACTCACAGAAAAGATGTGTTTTTATTGTCTTCTTATGGCTGCTGGTCTAGGCGCTGCACAATGCTTGGGAGAATTGTATCGCTATTTTGGGAGACGAATTATTTCTGGATTACTTGAAACAACTAATATTGTCGCAAAGCTATTGAAATTTGCGGAGGTATTCAAATTCCTCTTTATAGTTTCTTAATTTTCTCTCATACGAAAATTTATCCTTTTATAAATTGTCTCATACTAGTGAAGTCATTGAAAATTCATATTTGAGTGAAGGAGAAGATAATAAAATGCTAGGAAAGATATGGTAGACTGCTATAAATTCTCAGGAATTGGTGGTTGTGATCAGATTGTTAAATGTTAGGCATGTATGTTACTATGTTATGACTTTCTTTGTTGAAATCTAAATTTCTTTTCCTTTGCCCCCCTCATTACAATGGGGTTGAAGCTTACTTAATGCAAATGAATCCATCCATCTTGAAACAAATGGTGTTGCTTAAAAAAAAAAAAAAGAATCCATCCTTTTTTATTTTAATTACAATTATACATGGTTCATGGACTGTGAGGCAAAACCTTATGAAGCTCCACAATATGCTTGTATTATAACCTCTTGTTTTATTTATCCGACTCAATTTTATCTTTATATAAAAAAATCTCATTATTACAATTTTAGTACACTTTTTACAAACTCACTGACAGAGCTCCGCAATACAACATCACGTTAAATGGCTCACAGAGGTTGTCTCTTCTATTCTTAGTAGTTTAGAGTAGAGACTCTGACTTGCTAATGCCATCTAACATCTCTTTTGAAAGAGTTCTGTTTCCTACCCAGGAGGCAAGAAGTAAGTTTGGCAATAATTTGTTCCTGAAGATTGAAGAATTTGTGCTTATCATTTTTAATCTATTGAAGAGTATATATAGCTATAGATACATATGTCCAAATACATATTCAACAATTACTCTTCTACAATTTCATACAACAAGTTGCAAAGTTGCAAATGTGAAAGTTTTCAACAGAACCTAGACTTCTTGGAAGAACAGAAGTACACCAGTCTAATTAACTTTGTCTGTCTTTATCAGAATTCCAATTTTTATTACTTATTTGAATTGGGGTAATCCAAAATATAGTCAGTGTGCTAATCTTAAATAATTAATCAAATTTACCCAAGAATATCAAACTTCTCTTTACAAGTTGGAATCAAGGCTCCAATAAAACAAACATCAATGTGCTCTTGATTGCCCATTGGGGTTTGTGTGCAAAAAGTTACTGAATGTTTTCACTACTTGTATGGAAACTACCTCGCAAACCTCTTTCAAATTCAGGAGTTTATATGGATGCTGATTTAAACTAACTTGTTCTCTTTGAATAGTTCATGCACATGGTTTTCTCCCTACCTACAAATTGAAAACTGATCTTTTGTGAAGTTGTTTTTTTCTTTGCTTGCAACACGTATTATGATTGAAACTATGTTATCTTTGGCTGGGCTCTACTCCAATGGTGTATATCATACATTAGTTTTGTCGATGAAAGATTTACATGAGATACTATTTGATTTTCAGTTAATGCAAATGTAGTTAAAGGGCCAAATAAATTCCATGGGCCAATCTTTCTGAATAGGACTTTCTTTGAATTGTTAGAAATATCCTTATCTAACTTCCAGTTGCTGTAGGATTTTGTGAGACGAGAAGCTTTGCACATGCTTTGCAATGCTCTCGAAGGTTCTGTAGGGAGTGCTGCTTCTGCAGCCTACATGGAGGCCTTCCGTGTCATTACACGGATAGGAGTTGGGGATAAATCCTTGAATGTCAGAATAGCTGCTGCAAGATGTCTTAAAGCGTTTGCAAATATTGGAGGACCAAGTCTAGGGTCAGGAGAACTTGAGAATTGTTTGTTGTCTTGTGTTAAGGTTCTAAAATTGTCACGTAACATCTTTACTTCATTTTCATATTCTCAATAGAATTTTCCATCTATTGAAATCAATGATTGCAGTTCTAATTATTTGTTATAGGCCCTTGAGGATCCGGTGGAATCTGTTAGGGATGCTTTTGCTGAAGCTTTAGGAGCATTACTGGCTCTCGGTATGAACCCTGATGCACAGGTAAAAACTATCTCTATCCAAATTACTGTTTGCTATCTTGTGCCAATCTGATGGTTTATCATTCCTGTGTTAGGTGCAACCCAGGGGAAAAAGTCATGTTACTCCTAAGAAACTTGAAGGTTGTTTGCAGAAGCACTTGGCTATCCCTTTTACAAAAGGTAAAATTATGTGCAAGCTTTGACTTTTGCACTGCTGTAACTTGCTAGTATTTGCCCTTCGATTTACTTATCGGTTTTTTAACTACCATAAATTGGCACGAAAGGATAATGAGCATGTTTTTTTTGTTGTTGAGAAAAAGGAATCTTTGTATACATTAAATGTATCTAAAAGCTATTACTGAATTGTGGGTCCTTTTTTTGTTTACTCCTTAATCATATTGGTTCCCCACTTTGTCATTCACATACAAAGCCTTTAATTTATATATGTGTTCACAATGAGAGAAGCTTTGTCTCCATTTAATACAATGCTTATTAATTGATAGTAAAGGGCAATGATACAATTACGAGCTCCATTTGCCAAATAATTTGAAAGAAAGTATCTTAACTATTTTCAGTCCGGAGTTTCTTTGTTTCCCGCTAATGTCATAATCTGCAGTGACTGAGTAGATGTAGGGAAAAAATGTTGGGGGAAGAGATACTGATTATCTGAGACATAATACTTAGAACCACCAAGACTTTTTTCTTGTTCTGTTGATCTCGGCCTTGGGGATGTATCCCGGGCTACTGTTGTATGTGTGAGGGGGAGGACCTGTAAATACCTTTTTTTCCAAGCAATCAAAAGTGTAAAACCTAGTCTGACCCATTAATTGTTCTAATAAGTGGATCACCTAGCAATCAATTTGGGTTGGTTTAGTCCTAAAACTTGCTCAAATTTGTGATATATTCTGATTCATGAGTGAACTTGCGTAGGCTGAGGAGCAAAAGGAGGAATCCGCCCGAGGAGGGGCGCCTTTAATAATTTCGTAACTAATTTTTTTTTTTAATGCCATCAGATACTTCTTCTCTGTTACAATCTTATTGACATACCATAAATGCACTGTAAATACCACCTATTTAGCGGATATTTTTGAACCTATGTTGCATTTTTATCTACGTATTTACTCTATTAAACTATTATAAAACATAGTATAATATAACGATACATATGGCATTCTTGATTTGTATAGTTCTATACCCCACCCAGTAATAGTTTCTGCGATGCCCCCAAATTATACCTCTTTCCTGAAATGGAAATCCTTCTCCTATAGTACTTTATTACTTAAAGTAAATGATTCTCTGGACCAGTATTTTGACAGGAAGAAATGTGAAGTTATCCAAAAGTTTCAGTCTTTAAACTATCATCCATATTCTGTGCCAAAATTAAACCACCTTTTAATAAGGGACATAGGGAGTATTGTTTGGATGTCTTATTTATGTCATTAATTTTTCATTTGGTTAATCAATTATTTTCAGTCACCTACCTCTGATAAATAGTTAACTTGCAGTTACTGGACCTCGTCTGAAGGGCATACGGGTTGGCCTTTCCTTGTCATGGATCTGCTTTCTACAGGTAACTAACAACTTCAACATGGTTCATGACCTCTTATTCCCACATATGGAGAAAGAAATTCCTTGGGCCTTTTCGGAATTATTCGCATACATGTTTGGTATATCTGTTGTTCTACGAGTTCTGTATGGGCTTAGTATCGCGAAATGGAAACATATTGTTAATTGAACTCACTTGTGGAAATTGTTGGGTCTCGACGGTTTCCTCTCTTTTGTGATGGCTCCCCGCCCCCCCTCCCCTCATGATCATCATAATGGGCTGGGCTTAGTGCAACATTAAGATTGCCCCACTGTGTTGAAAATGCATAAGCTTCAAAGTTTCCACAAGGGTAATTGGACTATGTCTAGCACGGTAACGACATTGTTGTCAATGTTATGAGTAAGATGAGTTGGCCTGTAATAATGTTAGATTACTCAGCATATCCTTTTTATGTCAAATGGGGCATGTGCTTTCAGTTTCCACAGAGGCATCTTCTCTAAGGTTATGCACTTTGAGGTTTTCTCATAGGAAATAGTAAGATGCTTTTAACATGATGGTGATTTAGTATATATCTGGAAGGAGACTTTCATCATGTGCTCTGTGGTATATGATTTGATCACTTATAATAGAATGAAATGTCAAACAAGTTTCTGATTATGTAAAGGAAGCACTGGGATTTATTCATACGTTTCCTGGCAGTCTAGAGGGCTTATTTGTTAGAATCATGATGGTGTTTTTCTATTATTTGTTTGTTAACGATGAATCATTGTTCAATGTTGTTCATCCAGCTAATGATTATGCATTTTCCTGTGTTTCTAGAACTTTTTGTATCCAGCGGAATATTGGAATCCTATCATAGTTAAAAAAAAGTCGGGATCTTCTCCATTTTGTGCATATTTACAATTGCAATTAAACCTTGGCCATGCTCTAATCTATAATTCATGCGTGAAACTTTGTAAATATTGTGTCTATGAAAAAAAATATATTCTGCTGAGGATTATACAGTGTCTATCTTGAGATCTCAATGCCACCATAATGCAATGTATACACCTGTTCTGGCAACCCCATGCTAAAAAAATGAGCACTAGCGAGGAAGAGTCTAAGATCTAAGGGTAAAAAGATGAAAGAATTGGTGTAAGAACACCAGAAATGGAACTAGTGAATTTCCCGTGCTTTACATGGAGATGGTTATCATTGTCCACCTCTTATTTGAAATCATCTTGTTATTTAAAACTCAGTCACTAGTTTTTTTAAAATGTATTAGTTGTTTGTTATAACTTTTCATTTTCCAATGATGTTCACATCAGATGGTGTATGATTACATCTGCAGGCTACTTGTTTAAAGTATCTTCACCCAGATAGCGAGCTGCAAGACTATGCTCTGCAGGTTATGGACATGCTTCGCTCGGATACATCTGTTGATGCTCAAGCGCTGGTATCTTCTGTTTATTCACATGGTTTTGCATGATTCTGTTTTGACATATATATCACTCCACATAGCTTTATGTTGCATAGAGTATAATTTGTATTCAACTTTGTTATCATGAACCTATTTGTGTAACATTGTGAGAGGTATTGCGGGAAATATCTCTTTTCTTGAATGAATATCGTACACTTAAATATTCAAAAACAAGTGAACTAAATTGGTTTTTCTCAATAGTCCCTCAGGATAAATGCACTAGTATTGTAATATAAAAGGTTCTGAGTACCTAATGAAGCATCTTTACAATAAATTTTAAAAATGGAATGTGCATTCATAGCTGAATTATCTATCCACAAACGCACAGAAATTAAATGCAGTTATAAGGAATCAGAATATCTTGTGAATTCATCTACTTACATAGATGAAAATTTACCTTTTAACGTGAGTAAAGTAGTGCTATACGTGTAAAGCTAGAGTAGCAAGGAGCCTTGCTTACTGGCCTGAGAATTGTTTACTTCTAAATTCTAGCATGTAGATAGAATATGAGTGGCGAATAATACAAATAAGTACGTCCGATTACCAACATATGTCTTCACATCACTAATATTTACCAAAACTGGACTGATAATTGTTTACCTTGCTTTAGTTCTGCAACTCCGTTCAGTGATAATTTTGTGAGTTAAGTATTCTCCTGTTTCTCATGTCTGATACTATAAAATCAAGCTCCTCATATGTCTCTTGGTTGTTTGAAGGCATGTGTACTATATATTATGAGGGTTGGTATAACTGATCAAATGAGTGAACCTACTCAGAGAGGCTTCTTGATTTTTCTTGGCAAGCAGGTTTACTCTTTGATTCAACTATAAATTTGATATTTTTATTGGCTCTTTCATAGTTGGGAACTAATGGTAATTTTCTTGCAGCTTTTATCATCTGATTCCACCCCTTTCATGCGAGTTGCTGCTTTACGATCTCTTTCATATGTTTTGAAAACATTAGGAGAGGTAAATAAGTTTTTCTCTTTTCGTAGTTTAACGATAATTGATATTCATTCAAGTTTAATTACTCATTATCACTGCTTATAATTCTAGAATTATTTTGGGCAGCATGCTGACCTAAATTTTATGAAGTTGAATCATAATTCTGATGTTCTAATTATAGATAGGACGTCTTCTATTGTTGCCTTTTTCCCAGGGAATGAGAAGTGAGATAATAGGCTCATGATAAGGATCCTGAGGGGAAATAATTTTTGGAAACATCATTAATACGATGATATAAGTGCACATGATAGCATGGTTCCAATTGCTGTAGCACCTTCAAAGATAACAATCATAACTAGAGATATTGTTTATCTTTGGTCTTGCAAAATTTTGAAAAGACCAAGCAACACATTTTAAAAAGTCAGATTAATATACATTTAAAATGCAAAAGCCTTCTTTGTATGCAAATAATAAGTATGTTTCCGGATTTTGAAGATTCCAAATTATGTCTTTTCTAATATATATATGTTTTCAAGGGTAAACATCTTCTCGCTGAAAACAAAAACTCCGAAATGGATACAGACAAACTGCTTTGTGTCTACTGGCTTCAGGAAAAAAAAACATCTGAATATTATTAAGTGTGAATTACTTCCTTTTTGCACCCCCCACCCTTCACCCCACCAAATTTCAGATCTCTATGCTGACATGATTAAGACCCTTTGCAGTTCTCTAAATTAGACATGCTGCTCATTTGTTTCTGACATTTTGTCAGATCATTAACTTGTATAACCTTTCGGAATGATGCTCAATATGGTCGAATGCAGGTTCCACTTGAATTCAAAGAAGTTCTTGATGATACAGTTGTTGCGGCAGTTTCCCATCCTTCACCACTGGTAAGCTTCTGATAGTGTTTTTCATGTATCTTTGAGAATATATTTGTATATAACCCTAATCTAAGTTAATAGAGTACGCATAATATGGATATTTCACCATTAGCCCTGGATATATTTGGGTAATTCATACTACAGGCATGATACATACTCTGCATCCATTAATTTGGCAGCTCTGAAACAAGTTTTTAACTGCTCTGAATTTGTTTGATTTCTTAAAGCCTAATATTTTTTACTTCAGTCTCAACTCCCGTGTACTTCGCGTAGCATTGAAAGTGACAGCTTCACTTGATTTTAAACTGCCAGGATATTGACTCTTTATCAATAGTCCTTTCTCTCTAGTAGTCGCTCTGTTGAAAGCTCTCAACCAACTTAAAATATTTGTAACTGCAATATTTAGGGCTGTTTTTCTTCATAGCTGCTTAAAAACGAATAATTCTTTACTAGTTTTTGTATTGAAACGATCTACTTGTCGCCAAGTGAGTGCAGTGGGTTTGCTGGTGTTGTTTTATGATTAGTAATGTGGTTAGTGGGCATACTCAGAGCTCTATAGATAAGAAGCTTTGAATCCTGTGAGTAGATTTGCTTCTTCCGAGTTGGGCAGGAGATGAAATTTTAGAATGGTCCTGATGCAGACACAGAAGTCATTTTACTACGTTTTAACATGAGCTAGAGCTAAACTGGAGTGAGTATACTGAATCCTCAAAATTTATCTTGAAGGTAGCAGAAAAAGTCTTAATTTGGGGGTATCACTTAACTTTGCTTATTGTGGGGCTGAATACCAGGAATGTGGCCATTGGGATGGATGCAACAACATTGTCATTATAAACTTGATGTTTCTTTCCATCTTGAGAGAAGCTATTTTTTGTTTTGACCCTTATAGTTCTTTACCAATCCTTTTACTTTCAGGGATGCCAGTTCCTGTTATTTTTATTTATTCACGTTCTTCTAATCATGTGTTTGTTTCTATTTTCACCTCATCACTTGGCATTATATTTCTTTTTGTGCCCATAGTATGGGTTTTAAGGAAGAATATAAATTGCTTCTATGCTAGTTTCTAAAGTAATGTAGTATACTTTCTAAGCACATAGTCTTGTCAGACATTTTAAATACTGTATTTTCTGTTGAAGGATATAATGTTTTGTAATTTGTGCTGGGCTGCTTATCTCATGAACCATAATCAGTGAAAATTTTGGTTAGGTAAGAATTGAAGCTGCCTTGACTCTTCGCGCACTGGCTGAGGTTGATCCTTCCTGTGTTGGTGGCCTGATTTCTTATGCAGTGACAATGCTTAGAACCACAAGAGAAAATGCTTTGTTTGAGAAGGTAAAATTTTGATCGCTTAGGTTCACTGTGTTGTGCATTGCTCATTTGTGCCATCAAACGTTCTGCTGAATTCATATAAATATTTTTTTTGTTACTTTTCAATCAGGCAGTTTATTCTTCTTTTTCTGACTTATTTGGACTTCATGTTATTATTTGTAAGTGAATTGGACAAAAAAGACACAATTAGGAGGAACATGATACTAAGAAAAGAAGTAAAGAAACTATATGCAAACAGAGATTATTATTGTTCTACTCTTCTACTACGCCTTTTCACTATTTGAACTTGGTTTTAGTGTGTACTGGCATTCTGGTACAGAGGATGAGAGATTGTTGCCATACTTACAGAACAAAAGGAGGATATGTAATTGTCGCGAGGTTGAATAGGAGAAAGAAGACTTCTCTAAGATTTGGTCCCGAGCTTATAAGATCTCTGAATGGAAATGTGATCCCTTAGTTCTCAAGAGTGTTCATTAGATCATGTCAGATATTTTCCAGTTCTTCTTGTGGGTCTCCCCTTCTGTTTGATGGATACACCCATTTTTGCATTTAAACTGGTCCAACAAATGTACACAGATATATATATATATATATATATATATATATATATATATATATATATATATATATACATACAAGGAAAGAATGTTAAGATTCATAGACCAAAATCATTTATATTCTTTCCTTGTATATATATATATATATATATATATATATATATCTTAACATTCTTTCCTTGTATATATATATATATATATATATATATATTTTTTTTTTTTTCCCCCTTGTATGGGGCAATCTAAGAGTAAATCACCCATATATCAGGTTATGAAGTAAGATACACCAGTTTATACCATTAAATTATATGGACACAATGCTCCACTGTTCTACTTTCGACTGTAAAGACCTTAATCCACTCGTGGTCCTGTCAACATTGTTGGCTCTAGTCAACTACCCCAAAATTTTGATAAGTAAGAATGAACCAAGTCTTTATTAACTGATCAAACGAACCAATGTGGGATTTGGGTGTTACAATCTCCCCAATTCAAATATTTGACGTCCTCGTCGAGTCCAAATCAATAGCCCAAGACCACCCCGTGGATAATATCACGAAATCTAAATCAATAGCCCAAGACAACCCCCATGGATAATATCACGAAGTCCGCTCTGATTCCATTTGCAAAAATCCTGATACACTCCTAGACCTGTCAACATTGTTGGGCTCTAGTTGCCTAACCCAAAATGCTTAAGCCCACATTGATAAGTAGGAGTGAACCAAGTCTTCATTAACTAATCAAAAAACTCTCCACAACCAATGTGGGATTTGGGGTGTTACAGGGACACGTTAATAGAGCGGGTTAATTCCAATGTTTAAAATTAAGCGAGAATCGTAGACTACCTCTTTCCATAAGCTTTCATGGCTGGCCAAAATAGTTAAATTTTTGTTCGTTTTTAAGTTCACTAGTCGTTCTTATGTTCAAAGTTCTGGAAATCTGTTTCGTTCCGGTTTTTGTTTGTTGGTTTATCGTTGGTATTATTCGAGTAGTTGATGAATATTGTAGTTGGTTGTCATTGTTTGGTATTTTGCTGTAGAGCTTACTTGCCAGCTGCTTGATCAGGTGAAGTGGGATCTACATTTGTTTAGTTGGTTTTCTGGATACACTTCAGTTGTTGTGATTGGAGAAGTTGCCAATATATTGCGACTGTGGCATTCAAATATATACTCCCTCCATCCCATTATTTTTACTCCATTAGCTACAGTACCGGTCAAACTTTTCAATTTTTTAAGTGACTTATCATGTTAAATTATTCACATTTGTGGTATATTAAACCTTTTAAATATTAATATATATATGGTGTCAAATAATATTATCAAATTAATAGTGAGATTTATTAATTAAATTATTAATTATAATTTTTATAAACTTAGTCAAGTTGACTGGTCAACTGTACCAAGGGATAAAGATAAATGGGGCGGAGGAAGTACACATATATTACTTTTAAGACTCACTTTTGGTTGCCAAGTCAACAATGGCTATACAAATGTTGTGTACTTATTATTGTTATTCGCCTGTCGTCGCTTTGTTTTTTATTAATTGTTTATAGAAACTTTCTCGTTTTTGTAATAAGCTTGGAGCATAGTATGCTCCAGCAGCATGTATAGATTATTTTGCGTGTCTATATTTTTTCAATATGTTTTAATTGTTAAGGTAATTAGGGTTCAAATCAGAGTTTAAAAAACATCGTGATATTCTATCGTTGGTGACAATCTATTCAAGATGTATACCCCTTGGCGGTATGCTATATGTTATACCATTGTATACCATTGAAGAATATTGATGCAATGTTCTTTGTCCCCCTGTTCTACTTTTCTACATAATCATTGACGTTAGATGTTGGTACTAGTATTTCTTAAGAATCTGCATAACTGTTCAAAACTGTGAACTAACAAAGATGTGTTAAGCGGATGATCATGCCACTAAACTTCAATTAGCATAAGATACCATGGCAAAATCATCTTGCAGTCTACGTGTCATTTTTCATAAAATGTGCTTCTATTCCATTTCCACTTGTAATAACTAGTTAAAGAAAACGCGACATTCAATGAAATGTATAATCATAGAAATTTTGTGCTTCCCCCTTTTTTCTTTTTCACTTCAATTAGCCTAACATAGCACTGCAAAATCTTCTTGCAGACTACGTGCTATTTTTCAATAATGTGCTAAAATGTGCTTCTATTCCATTTTCACTTGTAATAACCAGTGAAGGAAAACATGTTGGTAAAATGTAAAATCATATAATTTTTTTGCTTCCTTTTTTAACTTTATCCATTAACTTTCTCTTGCTTTCGATGGAGTGAGCTAATGTACTTGGTTATGATGGTGTACAACTGTCTTCTTTCAAATATTCTTAGGTTTTTCTCTTCCGTAAGAGATCTTAATGTGAGTGATATCCAGGGAGCTAATTTAAAAGGAGAGCTTGAGTCTCTACATGGGCAAGCGGCAGTATTAGCATCACTAGTGTCTATTTCTCGGAAGTTACCACTTGGATATCCAGCCAGGTAGAGTTCTTGGATCTTCCCTTATTCCCCACTTGTGCATTATCAGAACTGTTACATGTATGAGTCACACATAGTCGCAAACTGTGTATGCTTCAAAGTGAAGCATATAATGTTCACAAAAAGGTATAGTATTAATAATACAGATATACAACAATTATTTTCAGCAGCAAAGGCTTTCCAGTTCTTTTTTGGTTACTGCTTAATGATTTAAACATAATTTTAGAACTTTTTTTTTTCCGTTTCCCTATCTCACTAATTTATTCACGTCTTCGGGCATATGGGTGCAGATTGCCCAAATCTGTTCTTGAAATTTGCAAAAACCTGCTGATGGAATCCAGCAGGAACCCTATAGCAGCTGCTGTAGAAAAAGAAGCTGGATGGACCCTTCTTTCTTCACTGTTAGCTTCAATGTCGAAAGAGGTAAATGTTTATTGACTTATATTTACAGTAAAATTCCAAATCCAGTTTTCTAAGGGTAAGTTTTGATTTCAGGAGCTTCACGACCAAGTTTTTGATATTCTTGCCTTGTGGGCTTCAACATTTAATAGGAATTCAGAACACCACGTAAATCAAGCACAAGATCTCACATCAGAAATATGGTTAGTTGAATGGTGTTCATTTAACCTCATCTTCTGCATTCTTAACTGCACTTATGGCTTGTAAAATTTCGGCATTGAGGAATGATGCTCAATATTTTCGTGAAGAGTTATTAAATTTCAGAAGAAGGGTTGTTGGTCCAGTACATTCATGGAACACTAATGGAATAGGGTCATATTTTATTCATTTGTTTGAATTAATGTTTTGAGTATTCAAGTAAAGGGGCAAAAATATATGAGGTGAAAAAAATGTCCTGTACAGTTGTGCCCACTGTGACAACATCACAAACATTTCCTGCATTCGTTCATTTCCAGAAGCAATTTAGTGGAACATCAAATGGAGATGCAAATGCATGCTTGTATCCTGGAAAGTCCTTGACTAGATTCACATTGTAATTGAAGTTTTGCAGCTATTCTTGTTTGCATGATTAGGGGCTAGAAGTTGAGGTGGGAACAGATAGTGGGTGAGGTGAAAGTTGAAACTGGGGGAGAGGGCTGGCTATTAATATGGCCCAAATCAGTGGGTGACGGTTAAAAGGGTTGTGGAGAGATTAAAGCATGGGCTGTTGCAGGGAAGATGCAGGCTGAGAAAGGTGCGGGAAGCTTTGGGAGGATTTGAGGGACAAGAAGGGAGGGGTAAGGTGGGTATCATTTCCAACTTATAGTCAAGTCTAGCGAATGGGGAATCAAGAAATTAACTAAAAAGGGGCAATAAGTTTGCAATTCCTTTTTCTAGTATAACCTGAGAGAATGGAGATAGTTAGACTTAATGGCCATTTCGTCTTATGCAATTCTGCAATGCAATTGAAATCTTATAATAAGTTATCTTGTCTACCACAAACCTGCTTGCTTACATTTTGTGTTAAGTGGAGTAAGATTTGTGGCTTGAATTTCCATTTTCTCTCAGAGGTGCAAGGAAAAATCGAAAAAGTTTGAACTGCCATTTGCTCGGTGAGTCGCCCATTAATTAGGTGTTGCCGAGTTGGATCATGCTTAATCAAGAGTCCAGCCTTCGTACCCCTTATCACCCATTAGTTCAAGTGAGATATGATATGAGTGCAATACAGATTGTTGTTGAACCAGTATTTGGATCTCTGGCAACACCTAGTATTAATGGATTGTGACCCATTCATTTTTTTTTGATAGTTGAAATCTTAATGCTATGCAGTATTGCAGTAAATTTACAGTTTCCTGCCCTATTGTTTGAGAGTGAGTGAAGGAAACGGAATGATAGCATGGAATTTATCAGGTCTAATAATCATTGTGTATTTGATTATTACATGAAAGAACGATATTATGGTTCCCGTTCATCTTTATGTTATTCAATTGTAAGCAAGTAGTCAACAAAAGAACCGATCAATCACCATGTATAAACTAGGCGACTGACCCATTTCATGTACCGTAATTAAGTGAAGGAAATAATACTAAACCACAACCACTAGTTGCATTAGGAATTGCTGTAATGAAAGCCTTGATATTTGTGACAGTACTTTGATAATTTGTAACTTTAGATCTTTAAGCCCAAAATTGATGTGGTCGCTGTTGTACCTTCTAAGTTGTATGTTCTTCACTTCAGTCATTTCTTCTGTATCACAGATGTGTTTCTGCATAGAAAGCATTTATATCTGTACTGAATTATAGCTCCATGTACTGATTGTTCCTCTTTTTTTTCCCAAGTATCTAAAGCTCTTTTAACTTATCAATTTTGTTTCTGATATTATTTTTCATCTGCAGTGTGTGGTCTGCTGCCATTGACGCGCTTACATCATTTGTAAAATGTTTTGTTTCCTCTGATGCTGTGAACAGAAGAATTTTGCTCCAGCCAATTCTTTTATACTTGAATCGGTATGAATACTTGTACATTTTTGGTTATTAAAATTTTATGAGGCTATAGTTTGTTTATTTTTCCCTTCAAGAGAGCTCGTTAACTGATACTTTTGAATTTGAATTTGTGTGGATTAGGGCACTTTCTTATTTATCACATCTAGCAGGCAAAGAACAAGCTGGAATAAAACCTTCATTCGACTTATTTGTCATTCGGGTGTTGTTAACTTATCAAGCACTTTCAGATCCATCTTTATACAAAAGTGACCATGCTCGTATCATTCAGATATGCACTACTCCTTTTAGGTAATCATTAATAAATGGCCTGTGCATGCAGTTGCTTTCTCCCCTCCTATTTTACTGTGTGATTTATTTTTTAAGGAGCCTGCAAAGTTCTACTGTAAGTAAAGTGTGAGGTATACATACATTTCTTAGTTAAACTAACTTATTTCATCCTTTTTGGCTTTATACTGAAATGTATAACAGGGAAGCTTTCAGATGCGAGGAAAGCTCCTGTCTGAAGATGTTGCTAGACAAAAGAGATGCCTGGTTGGGTCCTTGGATTCCTGGGAGGTGTACTTTTTGTACTCATCTTATTTTCTCTAAACTCTTGTTTGGTACTGTTGTCTTTGAATTCTATTCCATTTTCCATGGTCAATACTTCCATCATTATTCTTCATTCCATTTTTCTAATGCGGTCAAAGTCTCATTTCTTAAATTTTCATTTCTCATTCTTAATAACTAAAATTGTTTAGGGATTGGTTTGAAGATGAACTTCGTTCATTTCAAGGGGGAAAAGATGGTGTATTGACGTGTGTATGGGAGAATGAGCCTCCTAGTTTTCCTCAGGTACAAATGCATCACTATGCCTTGGAGGATTTTATAAGTTCATTGAGTTTGAAAAGTTGTCAAAATATCCCTCTTTCTCTCTCAACTTTCTGATATTTGTACATGTGATTAATCATGAAGCCCGAGACCATAAGCAAGATGTTGGTGAATCAGATGCTCCTCTGCTTCGGGACCATGTTTGCTTCTCAAGTAGGTGATGTTATTAATAGTTTTGCATTAGAATTTTTCTCTGAGAAAGATTTTAATGTTGTTATCTATTTTTTGTGTTCTCCCAGGATAGTAGTGGAATGCTCTCATTTCTTAGCATAATTGATCAATGTCTGAAAACTGGAAAAAGACAAGCTTGGCATGCATCCAGTATTACCAATATATGTGTGGGGTTACTAGCTGGACTGAAGGTCGTGTACTATCTTGTGTTCATTGGTACTAACTGTGCTTTTCACTCTAACAATTCCTACATGACTGCTTTTCTCACAGAATTTGCTTGCTCAACGTCCTGAACCCCTGGGAATGGAGATACTAAGTGCTGCTCAGGCTATTTTTCAGGTTCTTCTGCAGCTTTTTTCTTAATTCGACAGAAATCTGATACAAAATATCTTTTATCACCGGACATTGACCCTGTAAGCATTACAGAGTATTTTGGCTGAAGGTGACATTTGTGCATCACAACGCAGAGCATCATCAGAAGGGCTTGGTTTATTGGCAAGGCTAGGAAATGATATATTTACTGCCAGATTGGTTAGATGGATGGAATTTTTCTTCTACTTTATTAGTTTTATTTTCTTACTGTTCCAGTTACTTGTTATGTTAATATACTAGCATTCTTGTTTTATCTTTTCCTCTAATTAAGAAGCCAGGACTTCTAAATCTAGTAAACATTTGGGATACTAATTTATTTTGCTAGTTTAAGTACGAGCCTAGATGGTGAAATTATATTTCTAATGTTACTTTTTAGTGCTGTTGAAATTTAATGTGAAAAAACATAATGACGTCAACCAATACTGTAAAAGGTTGGAAAAAAGATAACATTTTCAGCTCTTATATATAATACCGTGCCAAGTCAATATAGCCCTATCAAACTGGGATAGAGTGTTCATTACTTGTAATTGCCTAATACTGTGCACTCATGCTTAAAGTACACTCCGGACTATTCATTCTATTTATGCCTTTTCAAGCCCATTCCTGCCTGTTTATTTCTCCTTCGATTTCTTCTCTTTCCCTACTTTTTGGATAGAAATACGCTGAATTGTTTGAATTTAATAATATTTAACTTCATTTTAGTCAATTATTGCTGCTGATTTTTGCTTCTATCTTTTTTTCCTTTTTCCCTTTCTGCACTGTGGTTTCCTAAATTCTTTGGCACCATCTCTCTTATCATTTTAGCTGTTTCTTTTTACGAACAGACAAAACAGTTTCTTGGTGATGTAACCGTCACTGTAGACTCGAACTATGCTGGATCCATTGCTCTTGCTCTTGGCTGCATGCATCGCAGGTAATTCCATTGTAGCTGATAGTGGATTGCCACATGAATTGTCCTCACAGGTTCATGACAAGTGATTAAAGATTAGTTTCATTATGTGGTTTAAAAGATGCTTCTTATGTCAAATTACCGTAAAAATACTAAGGAAATTCTGTGGACCTTATAGTGGCATATGGAGCTTGATTTCTACTCTATTTTGTGTTGTTTTCTCATTTGGGTTGTAACTTATGTGTATCAGCATTTCAGTCATCTTATGTACTTTTTTGTGTAAGAGAGACTTGGACCACACAGCTTTAATTACATACATTGTCTCACATTTAAGTAACCTATGTATCAGTTACAGTCGAATCACAATATAATTCATTCATACATGACAGATTCAAAGACAGCTAGTTTACATAGGCCAAAACCTAAATCCCTTCTTTATATTCTTTTTGTTTTCTTGAAAATGGATTCTTATATGAGTAAGAGTTAATGAATGACCTCAGAGTTGCACTTTGCTGAAATAATTGAGAACTTTGGTTTATCAATATCATCTGCAGTGCAGGAGGAATGGCCCTATCAAGTCTAGTTCCAACCACAGTAAATGTTGTCTCGTCTCTTGCTAAAAGTTCAATATCAAGTTTACGGATTTGGTCTTTGCATGGACTTCTTTTGACCATTGAAGCTGCAGGCTTGTATTACGTGTCTCACGTTCAGGTACTTGATGTGCTAGAAGACTTAGTGCTTTTCTTTTTGAAGCTCAACCTTTTCCTGGTTTCACGTCATAATTATGATGATCTAAATTCTAGTTTGAATTAAAAGCAAGATGTAGTGCGAAGAGTGTTGAAAGATCCTAATAGAATGAGCACAATCTAGACCAAAAATTGTAGGAATCTTTTTATCTAGTTTACCTCGAGTCCTTATTTAATCACTTAATGTAAACCGCTTTGTTCTTACGTGCAAGATACCAGCACATTAACATTTACAAAAGTATTTGACTTGAAGCAAGTTATAATTGCTAACCAGTAGCATTGACTTGAAAACTAAAGCTTTGTATTGTGACGTATGTGAAGAAACATATGTTCTGTATGTTGTAATTTTTATGAGCAGCAGGTGTCCAGTTTTACAAATAGGAGGGAAATGAGTCCAAATTGACAATTCTATGTTGAAGAATAGATAGTTAAATTGCAGGGAGATGGAGGGAGAAAGAAAGAGAATACGCTCTTACTTTTCACTTCTTTCATATCTCCGTCATTAATTTGGTAAATTTCGAAGAATTGGATGCATGCATACTCTTCTTGAAAATGTAATTATACAATTCTATGCTGTTCCTGGAGTTTGTTGCATTTAGATTTATGTGTTGCTAGGCTCCACTTAGCTAATTTGTTTTTTGAGTACTGTAGTTAATTTTGCATTCCACATTTTATACTTTCAGGCAACACTTGGCCTTGCCATGGATATTCTCCTGTCCGAGGAGAGTGGTTGGGTTGACTTGCAGCAGGCAGTGGGCCGCCTAATTAATGCTATTGTTGCTGTTATAGGTCCTGAACTTGCCCCTGGGAGCATATTTTTCTCACGCTGCAAGGTTTGTTTTTTCAGTTTTTCCTGTAGCTTGAAACTTCAATGTCTGCGTCGCATTGCTCTGAAATCTGCTATGGAACTCTTCTGGCAATGCCATTTTGGCATGATGCTGAAGCTATTCATAGGCATGTTTTAGTTCCTCTTACATGTTTTACCCAATATCATTGAGATTCACCTAAATGATGCTTTTGTGCATAGTCGGCTGTTGCAGAGATCAGCTCCTGCCAAGAAGCAGCAACACTTCTCGAGTATGTATACCAAACTGTTTATTTACTTTAATTTTCTAATTTCAGTCGAAGGAACTCAACATGTATGTCCTTAATAGAGGTTTTTGTTTCTATTGTCATGTTGTCACCTGACTGACCACCTATAAATATTACAGTGCTGTATCTAACCTAACAATTTGTATGATTTTTACTCTTTGCTCATTGCCTTGGCAGGAGTGTACGCTTTACACAGCAGCTTGTTCTTTTTGCACCCCAAGCGGTTACGGTGCATTCCCATGTGCTAGCTCTCCTTCCAACTCTGTCCTCAAGACAGGTATTCTTCCTGTTCATGTAATGGGGTTTAAAAATAAATTTGTATTTTCTGCTCTAAAAGATTCAATTAATATTTGTGTCAGCCTACTCTGCGACATCTAGCTCTGTCCACTCTGCGACACCTCATAGAAAAGGATCCGGTTAGTACGTCTTCTATTTTTTTTAGTATCTTTATTATGATATTGTGTTCCTTCTTGGGCATTAAAAAACATATGCAGGTAGCATATAGATAGCTGCCCAAAATGTGAGGTGAAATAATTTTTATGTGTATGCTTCTTGTACCCACAAAAAGAGTATATTGAAGTGAAGAAGCTGCACCAAAGCAAAATTTATAGAAATCTTTGTCAATCTACTTTCCAGTTTTTAGAGGTTTGTAATCTAATAGCATATGCTGATGATAAAATTAAAGGTGTCCGTTATTGATGAACAAATAGAAGAAACCTTATTCCACATGCTGGATGAAGAAACCGATACAGAGTACGTTTTTCCTTGCATATCCTTTAATGTTTCTTGTGTCGAAAGGTTTATTCCACATTCATCTAGTCATTGGTCCTTAATAATTTTGGTTTTTCCTTCAAATAATTATCTGTAGGTTTCTCTCTTTTAGTATTGTTATAATAGAGAAGAATATGGTGAGAAATGTTATAATTTTCTTGTATTCAATAATGAAACCCTAGTAGGATATTTGCACAATAACATAAATACGTCAATGACTGAACTAATCTTATCCCTAACACTCTTACCAAGTATGTTCATATTTAGTATTGTTGATGCTACATGAATCCAAAGGTTGTTCAAGCGGAATAAACATTGCCTTTGATTTTAGTTATTTTTACCGATCTTCATAATCAGACTCAAATGTTGTATCTGCAGCTGTTGCACTTGTCACTAGGAGATTAATTACTTTATCTTTGGTCAACTGATACATTAAAAGATGTATATAATGTTTCAAAAAGTGTTATAATATAGAATTTTGATGTGATACGTGATGAGCAATTTGCATCACTTTAATCTTGCAAATTGTCACACTTGGATAATGCAATTGTTTTTTACTCCTTTTCCTGTTCACAGGATTGGCAATTTAGCACGTACAACAATTATGAGATTGCTTTATGCATCATGCCCTTCACGTCCATCCCACTGGATGTCTATTTGCCGCAACATGGTAACTTTCTTATGAATGTAGTAGAATATGGCTATTTAATTGTGTGTTTGAATTGGAAGTTGATGCCTAACCTTATTTCTCCTGTCCTGCCTTCCCAATAGTATTATGCTAAGATTTGGCCAGTGGTCGAATGATTAAATGTGGTTCAGAGACTAATTCGGACACACTTAAGTTTACTTAACTGTGTCTCTGAACACTGAATTGGTTTCCACATGTTGAAATTTCTTATTTTGATATTACTATGAAATGCAGGTGGCAAAATGATGTTAATTGGAAATTTGGATAAGATTATTATTTTGTAAGAGAAATTAATGCTTGTGAATATATAAAAACCATATCCATGTTTAGGTTAAAAATGATTCAATTTAGAAATATACTTAGCATTGGCTGTTGGCATGACTTTATTAATTAAAAGGCTCCTAATGAGTAGGGTGCCCATGTCAAACTTGTTTTCTTGTGTAGTTTGTTTCATAGTAAAACCATGACCAGATATTCTGGATGGCACTTTGCTCTAAAATTAGTGAAGAATCATCTTTATGAATCTATATTCTGAACCCTGTACACAAAATACTTTTTCTTTACATGAGTTAGGTGGCCATATTGTAGAAAGATAACCTATTGGAAACATAACATAAATAATACATGTAAGTTTTAGCTCGACATTTGTGCTTCTGTTTCATTTGTTCTAAAACAAATCGAGAATTTACCAAGAAATGGTTTTGGCTATTAATCACCTAACTGTAGACATCTATCTCTATTTTTAGCTTATAATGCTTTTAGCAGATTAAGAAACATTGAGCTTCAAGTATAACAATATGGCCTGCAAACCTGCCCATATCATTCTTTCCCCTTCATCCTGATTCTCAACTGCCAACCTTATCTCTCTCTGCATGCCCCTTCATATTCATTTTCACCACCCCAATATCTCTCGTCTTACTACCTACCATACACTCATGCCAATGTCGTTTTATATGATTTGATATGCATTGCATCATAAGATTGAGCGATTGACATGTAGCAGAACATCTTCTGAAATAATTTATCGACAGTAGTATGTAGTTTTTTTTTTTTTTTTTGATAATAAATATATGTTATGAGAGTTCATTCATGGACAGGGACAGTCTTTTCTTAGATTGATTTAACATCATTCATGTGGCCACAATTTCGATTTCAGCACTTCAAGTGCTGCTGATCTAAGAGAGGAAAGGACTGGGGAATAAGACAGAACTAAGAGAAAGATATTAATATTCTTCCGAACATTTTAAAATGTACTCCGGATATATTTTTCAATGTAGACATATCTTATAATTTTAAAAGAGACTTTATGTGCTAAGGAGTCCAGCTTATCGAATAGACTGTGATATTCTTTAAAGAATCTTGTCATTCTGACTAATCTGACTGTGAGCTTCTGTAGAAACAAAGCCAGTATTTTACTTTACCCTCTTCATTTTTACATCTGGTAAATATCAATTGCATGAAACTATTATATTGAAAATTTATTCAGTGTAAAGAAAACTATGTTGTGCTCCTTATCAATAAGTTTAGGTTAAAAAATGTTGATGACCTAGAAAGCCACATTGAACAGTTGGAAACTTGAGAAGTAAAGAAATTGTCTATTTGTGGTTTTATTTAATTATTTTCTTTTGAAAGTTTTAGAGTACTCAACATTTGTGATTTATTTCATTATCATTGTTCATTTGTCTACATCTTATAGTTAGTATTTTTGGCACCCTTGTGTCCTTTTGTTTTGCATTTGGGGGGGAGGAAAATGGTTTAAAAAAATGAATGGGCATGCAACAACTTTATCTGCTCACCCTCTTTTTGTCCCAAAAAAACTCAAGTATTTTTTTTCAAACATAAATACTACCTCAAAGGTACTTCAGTGCATTTCTTATGCCCTCATTTCCCCTGCTTTTCTCTACATTAATCATAGTATACATTCTTTATTTTTAATGATCACTGTGACGGGTGCTTATATGAATGAAATATCTGAACTAAAATTCCTCATATTTTTTGAACTTACGAAGTACTATCTTTTACTTTCTATATATTTTCGATGAATTGCATGCCTTTTATTCTAGTGCATTGATATATCATTAATTTTTTTAAAATATCTGATCATAGATTCAAGGATATGTAAAGCTTATATATTAATTTGAAAGCTGTTATGGAATTTAAGGTTTGTATACATTACTTCTGCAAATCATTGCACTCTGAATTTAGGATTACAGATATGTCTTCAGGTTGAGATAAATGGCAATGTTTTGTGATTTTTCTGGTGTCAGAGCCCATGATGATCATACCAAAATTCAGAATATTGACAATTAGTCAAATTTATGACAAAATGTTTAAATTTCATCCTAGGTCCTTTCTACATCATCAAGACATACTGCAAGCACAAATAACAATTCAGTTAATGATTCTTCAAGTGGTCTGGATGGTGATAAAAAATTAAATTCTGGAGACGACGATGAGAACATGGTTTCCAGCTCCAAAACTTCACCAATTCGCAATTACATGCTTGACTACTCCAATCCCTACTTAACAAGAGATAAGCACCTCAGATACCGAACAAGAGTTTTTGCTGCTGAGTATGTCACCCTGCATTTTGCATTTTAAGTAGTTTGGCTGGTTAATTGATTTTAGTCTCTTAGTTTCTTACTTTGCCAGTTATCTTACTGAATTAATTTTGTTTTGACTTTTTTTTATTATATTATTTAAACTACCCTGTATGTATATTTTTTTAGATGCTATATTATCTTTTATGATCTGTGGAACATTAATATTCCCCCACAATGAACTCATAAAAGAGAGAGGGCAACAATAAGTTATAGTATTGTGAAACCAATTGATGATCCATATCATATGGACCTTAAAGTAAGGGCCATAAGCCAGGAAAACCATTCATCGGCCTTATATTTAATCATAGGGTTACTTATCTCTTATGTATGGTGAAACCAATTGATGATCCATATCATATGGACCTTAAAGATTTTATCTTTATGATTTAATATCCCATAACGTCTATAGGTACTCTCAACTTGGCCGAAAACAATGTCAGTTATATCTCTGAGAGTTTGGGAAGCTTTATATTTTACAAAGAACAAATAATTCCAAGTTCCTGGAAAAATATTCTGCTTATTTGACTTTCCTGATACTATAAGATTACTGGCTTTACTAAAAATGAACTTTAGAAATGGTTTAATTGTCGAAAGCGGACCTGATTGAGTATCTAGGGCGCAAGACATTCAGGCCAATAGTGGTTTCAAACTGTATTACCTGATATAAAACTAGTAAAAAAATGAAAGAAGCAATGTTGCATCATGAGTTCACAAAAGTTTGGATTTGGAGTTCTGTCAATTTCTAGCATTGTGGCCCAACTTAGTTTGTCATAGTATGAGGCACTACACTCTGACGAACTAAGTATGCTTAGGTTTCAAATAAAGATAATTTCTTTATTTATTTTTTATGTTAATCTCTGCTAAACATGATTGGAATTAGGTGCTTGAATCATCTTCCCCAGGCAGTTGGAAATAATCCCGCTCACTTTGACCTCTCATTGGCAAGGGGACAGCCTGCTAAGGGGCCGGTATCTGGAGACTGGCTGGTCCTTCAATTGCAAGAGCTCATTTCTCTTGCTTACCAGGTGCTCATATAAACAGTCATCTAGCATTTACTTAGGTTCTTTGATTAGGAAATGACTAGGATTATTGATCTCTATTACATTATTTTTGTAACAGATAAGCACTATTCAATTTGAAAAAATGCGACCAATTGGTGTATCTCTTCTATGTAACATTATGGACAAGGTACTTCTCTATGACATTTGGACATTTCTATATTTTTCAGTGACTTCTGTAACTAGATGATTTAAGGCTGGGCACAATCATCTTTATGCGCATTAGATACATTTAACCGAATTATGTGTCTTTCATTGGTTTATTAACAGATACTTATCAGTGTTTGCTACATGATAAAAGATTTTAAATCAACTATCTAGGGGTTAATTAGGTGTTAGAATAAGGGTTCTTACAAGGTCTAGATAGTCTGCTTTGGCACCTACAAGTACAATGTGCATTATCTCTTGTTTGATTTTAGAGTCGTCAACTAGGTGTATATCAGAATAGCTGTAAGAGTGAAGTTAACAGGTGAGAAGTGAGTTAATGGCAATTAACCCCCTGCAATATTCATAATGTTCAATCTCCCCGTGATTAGAAAAATAGCACTTTACCCCCCCTATAATCTTATAAAAGTTTCACACCGTCTCCTTGACATTTTTAACCTTAAAAGATACAATTGACAAAACTACCCCTCTTATATGTGGCACTTTACCCCGTGTTATGAATGATTTGGCACTTTACTCCCATGTGTTATGATAAATGTTGCACTTAACCCCCTTGTGTTATGATAAACGTTGCACTTTACCCCCACTATGTTACAAAAACACTTTGCATGCCCACTCTCAATTTCGGCGAGTGATTTACACTCTCTGGTTGAAGGAGGTAAATTGCTCCTTTAAATATTTTACAGGGGGCAAAGTGCTCTTTTCCAAATTATAGGGGTGCTGAGAAGTTGATACAGTTTTATTTTGACAAAAGTTCTTGCTATTTTTGACACACGTTCTTTCATCAAACTTGACGTACTGCTTTGCTCAATTACATATTCCTAGTAAACAGGCCAGGCAAGGTGAATCTATCCACCCATAGGTACCAATAGTTTACTAAACCGCTAAAAAGGGTACAAAAACGGAGGTCCTACTTTCACAATATTTACATGTAAGAATTCCACTATAACGATCCTCGCGTATACAATTTAGGATAGCATGCTATATTTCGACAAGTTTGAAGTCCTCCAGTCTTGGTAAAAGCATCCTATCCTTTTTGGTTTATTTGTCAATACTCATTGTTACATAACTATATTTGGTTCTAAAACTAATTCAGAATAGTTTTAACCAAGTTATACTGTGCTACACCACAACTCTTATTTGAAACTGTTTTTTGTTGGTTATTAGTTTGCAGCAATTCTGGACCCCGAGCTTCCCGACCACCTCCTTCTGGAACAATATCAGGTTTGCTACCTTAATTGCCTCAACTTCTGTCTGCCATGCCAGATCAGTTGCATAGATTTTGAATTGCTAATAGTGTGGTCCCCACACAGCTTGTTATTTCAAAATCACATTGTGATGATACATGTTTATTAAATATTGAACTAATCGTGAACTGAAATTCACCAACTCACTCCAGGCCCAATTGGTGTCAGCAGTCCGAAGTGCGTTGGACTCAATCTCAGGACCTGTCCTATTGGAAGCAGGCCTGCAGCTGGCTACTAAGGTGTATAGTGCAGAAAATTTTGTTAATATGTTTTCTGAAATGAATTGACATTTAATGATTCAGATGGTGTTACATTATGGAATTTCAGATGCTAACGAGTGGGATAATTAATCGAGATCAAGTTGCATTCAAGAGAATATTTTCGTTGATTTCACGTCCACTGGATGACTTCAATGAACTTTACTATCCATCATATGCTGAATGGGTTTCATGCAAGGTTCGTTTATTTAGAGTATATAGCTGTCTTAGTAATAGATTTCTTTACAAATGTTCTTAATGTTCTTAGTTTACATCACTTTATTTTGCATCTAGATTAAAAAAAAATCTGGCTGAGGGAACCTTGAAGCAGCATCTAGCAGATGCTTACTTTTTGTCTTTTGGTATATTTTCAGATCAAAGTAAGGCTTCTGACTGTCCACGCTTCTCTCAAATGTTACTTGTTTGCATTTTTAAGGAGTCAAGGTGATGACATTCCTGATGAGTATCTAGCTCTACTGCCATTATTTTCAAAACGTTCAAGTATTCTTGGGACATATTGGCTTTCTCTTTTGAAGGACTACAGCTTTGTTCGCTTCCACCTACATTTGGAAAATGTGAGCCTGGTTTTGGAAGCTTTTTTCCTTCACTTAAATTCTATCTTCTTCACCTCAAGAAAAACTGTATCACCTTAGAGGAAAAAATATGTAGCCATTATCTGAACCTTTTCCATCTTTGCTTGTGTGACATACAGAGGAAACCATTTCTTGATGGAATTCAATCATTAGTTGTTTCATCTGAGTTGCAGCCATGTCTTGAAGAAGCTTGGCCTGTGGTTCTGCAAGCTCTGGTTTTTGATGCAGTACCTGCAAATTCAAATGTGAATGGATCTTCGTCAACTCACATATCAAAAAATATGCCTTCTTCGAGATACAGCATGGTTGAGTTGAAATTGGACGACTTTCAGTTTCTCTGGGGTTTTGTGCTTCTGGTTCTATTTCAGGAGCAAGATGTTATCCTCAGTGAACGTATCATACCAGTTTCTTGCATTAAATCCAAGTTCAGCAGTGGCATCCCAGCTGATGATTCCAATTCTTTTTCATCGAACCTGTACAACATTTTCTTCCCTGTGTTTCAGTTTATGTCCTCCGAAAAGTTCTTCACTTCGGGATTTCTCACTTTGCTTACTTGCAAAGAGTTACTGCAGGTACGTATGTACATCTGATTTACTACATCAATTAGAAAACTAAGTGAGGGGAATATAATGTGTTTTGATTTAAATGTGCACAAATGTGACAATGTGAATGAATGAGAGTTTCTCTTGCTATATTTGCATATTATGCACTGGTTAAGACACTGTAAGCTTTGAGGCTATGATGTGCAACTCTTATAAACGTTTTGCATTACGATCAAACAGACTATCCTAATAATCATTATGTTACTGACATCTTGTTCCTTGAAACTTATTAGTAGATTGAGATGAAGAATGCACAATGCTATCATTAAGAGTTTGTCATATATATATTGGTTCATCCAATGAAATTGGCTTTTAACCCCATTAATTGAAATGAGAGATCCACTTTGTTGCGGTAACTGAAGGTTCCCCTGGCATGGGACTGTTGTACAAAAATCATATTAACATTGAAGTTGAGAGAAAAATTTTAGACATGGGATTTGGGTGTATGAGTCAGTCAATTGAAGTGACTACACAACTTATATTAATATTAGAAGATATGCCAATACAATGACAAGTCGACAATAATACCCTTGACAATATTTATTTGTCAATTTTTCCTATATACTGCATCTTTTGATTATTATAGAGTTCTTTACCTAATACATGACACACACAAACTATTTTTGTATTATTTAGAACTATATTATAGTTATTGCACATTATTACATCAAGTAGATGTTGATTCTTAGAGGGAGAGACGTGAAACCTTTTACTTAAACTCTTTGTTAACTCTGTGTGTACTGTGGATGCAGGTCTTTTCCTATTTAATTTCCAGGGAAGATTCATGGGATGGTCTTGCAGTCTCTGTATTAGCACAGGTGCTCTTTTTGAACTGACCCAGCTGTTTAAATGAAACAAACTATGTACATTAGAAAGAAGTACAAAACACCTGATTTGTAATTTTGCGTGTAAATTTCATTGTCATGTATTCGATTCAAAGTGATGAACCGTTTATTTTGATTGTTGAGTTATGTGAGCACAATCTCTCGAGTAAACTACTCTATAAGGCCATGATGGCTTCACCTCGAGTCAAACAGAAATTGATTTACTTGATACAAATTTTTACACTTGAACTTGATATATTATTAGAGGTATTGAATGTCCAACTCATCTAAAGGCTTAAAGCTTTTAGAGAGAAAAGACATATAATATTATACTTAATTCGAACACAGGACCTCTTTTGGTCCTGGCTCCAAAGTCCAACTCATCTAAAGACTTAAGCTCTTAGAAAGAAGAGACTTTTAATATTTATATTTAACAAGAGGGCTTGAGCAGATTATATAGATATCAAACAGAATATAGCTAAAATTCTTCACTAATTCTAGCTGCAGGGTTTAAAATCTTCTGTAGTCTTGTAGATTTAATCATTTATCTCTTGGCTGACCTTAACAGGTGGTTCAAAATTGTCCCAAAGAATTCTTTGAAGTAGAGAATTTCGCATATTTGGCTTCAGAACTGTGTTTGACTTCTCTTTTCAAATTCTTATCAAGGTACCTTATATTGTCTAATATTTTCCAAGTATCTTTAGAATCTATTGCCAAAAATTATTCACATTGCTTTTGATTCAGTTGCAATGTGAATTATCAATACCCTTCAAGCTGGGAGAAAATGATTCATGTCCCACTAATCGCCGCTTCAACGTTATTGGAACGTTTTGAACCTCAGGTAGATAATTGCATCTATGATGGTGCATGACTAGTACTTGGCACTGAGTTTTAAATCAGAGTTTGAAACTGAGAGTTTTGACTAATTCACCAATTTTGCAGTTAGA